>KB671625.1:116420-162118 GCA_000349105.1 Anopheles epiroticus
AGACTGTAATTTTTCAACGCTAGCGTAAAACGATATTGCGTATATATCGTGTATGACGTACTGCGGGGAATTGCTGTATTCTTTTCATATTTGTTTTTTGTTTGTTTGTTTTCAACGTGCAACCGATCATGGTGTTCCAACTAATGCAGTTGAGAGACAATTCAGATAAAAATACTTGCGTTTTCGTTCCTCTAGAACGGGGCACTTGTGACAGCGTGCCACTGAAGGCGGGTACATGGCGATAGCTAGGCATTGGGAGGTGACATCGGCCGCTGGTGTCCAACAATTTGCGTATATGGCAACACCGGGCACTGGTCATCGACGGGGCGCAGTATTCGATATAAAATTGTAGGAACGGAACGAAAATGTCGCATCGGCACGAAAAAAAATAGAACGAAACAATCGGATCGGTACGAAAATGAACGGAACAGTCCAAAATGATCGGTACTAAAAAAACGGAACGGATCGAAAGGATCGGATCGTAACGAAAAAGAACGAAAGTATCGGAACGGAACTATTTTGGAATAAGGATCGGATCGGAACGACAAACAAAAGGATCGGAACTTTTTTGCTAGGTTCGAACCGGAACGGCCAACACTAGTAGGCTGTCGACTTGTGGTCGAGGTCCTCTCAAAGATGAGGTGCTCGAAGATGGGGTCCTCGCGAAGCAGGAACCAACAAAAAATCCATGGACCATCCTACGCAGTAGCAGAACATTGGAAGACCTAAATTCGCTGCTGGAAAGATTCAGACCCTCGCGATGACCCGATACCTCCTAACGGAACCGAGCAGGAACTTGTAATGGAACGAGACAGATCATCGCTACGATTATTGGGCCTCTTTATATGGACTGGATGAGAACGAAACGACCAAAAACACTTCCATGACTTGGGGAAGAAAATGTCCCTCAGCCAAAATGGATTGTAGCGTCTGCCATGTGTACCCCCAATTATGAATTGAAAAGTTAAACACATAAACACTTAGTTCAAAGCAATACGGCCGGACCGTCACTTCTGAAATAAAAAACAAATACCCCATTGAAAATCAGTAGACAATATCAAAAATATCAAAGTTAATAAAATATTTCCGATGTTTCGAAGCATACAAAAGAACTTCTTGTCCAGCACAACAACCCCATTAGCGTCTGGGTCAATCAAAGCACAAAAGTGTTTAGGCTGTTTTTCTAAACTTGAAGTTGTTAAAACTTAAAGTTGTTTATGGTTTAAGTGTTCCCATAGCAGGATAAGTCAATCCTGCCTATGAGTGGGTGGCAGCGGTTCGAATGGGATTCGAAACAACGTCCAGCTTTATGACAGAACTAGCACCGAGCTTTCCATTCATATATATTTTTTATTATATATTCTATAAAAAAGGCATTTATTAGGAAAAAGAGACAAGTTAAAAATCAACTAAAATGTATCTGTAATGAGATGCTGAAATATTTTTGCCTTTTGCAAAAAGCGCTAATAACTGTTATAAAAATATCAACACCATTTTAAACCAAGGAAGTAAAATAATATCAACCTAATCAATCGAATTGCTATAAAACTGGTAACCCAACTTTCTCCCGCTCTGTATTTATTTATATCTCTTCTGCACTGCTAGCTCTGCCCAAACCAACACTTTCCTACCGGTGGGAGCGCTCAATTTCAGTAATGGATGGGATCAATCGATAACGTGAAAGCCCTGACAGCTAATCAAACGATTTACGGAGGTAACTAAAACCGTGCAGCTTCAACTTTCATCGTGATTGATGAAATGTACTTAAAGCTTGCTGAACTGTCGGGGAAAGCACTGGCGCTAGCGAGCTGCTATTTCTAGCCCGGGTCACTCGGGAGCTTCGTGATTTCCCGTGTCCATTTCATTCATCAGCAGACTCGGGATGCTTTAGGGAGTGTTAGCTGGAAGTGTTTAGAACGCTATGGGGCGGCAAATAAAAAAAATGGAACAAAATATACAAAAAGCACTGAGAATTAAGCTCGGGATGCTCGGTGTGCTCTACAAAATCGAAAAGAGGCAAAGCCATTAGTCAAACCCATCGCACGTCCCAGAACAGGGCCCCCCGGTACAACTGAACACCGTTCAAGGGTTCCCGTTGCGAGTGAGCTCTCTGCGCCAGCACTAAAGTGTCTTACCACCAAGCGCGACCAACACCACTCCGAGCCACCGATGTGGCTGTAATGACAGTGTCCGAGGCAGTTAACAACGAGCTTTTATTTACCCTTATCACGCATGAACGAACGCCATCCGAAGGATGCTTTTGCCGAACCGCCAGGGACTTCTAGGGCCCGTCCGACGCTTGGAAAAAGGTACTTGGCTCAGCACCGACTGGATAGAGTCGGGGAAGTGAGTGTGACAGTGGGCCACCCCGCCGTTCGGCATTTAATGGGTTTGGTCGGTGCGGAGCATGTAGTCAAATTGTGCTTTGCAACTCGTGGTCCAAAAGGGGCACCGCTTTCTGTTGGTTCATTTTGGGACGGAGGTGTGAGAAACTGTTGGAAGTGCCGGGAAAGTAAGACGCTAGAAATGGTTGCCTGTCCCAGTTGCGCTGAAGCTCGATGGCGTTGCATGGAAACGTGATAAGTTGCAAATAAGAATTAGAGATTGCTATCGGGCGGGAAGTGTAATCTTCGGTGGTTATTCTACTTCATTTGCTCGGCTGTGGTCCGCTGTTTCTGACCTTTATGCATAACAAGGATAAGGGGAGAGAGAATAGTTATTGTCAAGTTAATAATTTCTGTGACTTCTTAAGTGCTGACATAAGCGTTGATGGCTCCGCTGTACAATGTAAATCGTTTTATAGGTCAAGTGGGACGGAAAGGAAGATAAAAGTTGTTTTGTTTTTTGGTAGTTCAGTAGACACAAATACTTGTTACATCTTCCTTTATACGAGAAGCGAAAAGAACTAGGACATCTGGGTCTCTGGGTCCATCCTAACACCATTGTGCTTTAAACACCTGAAAGTATGCAATATGTGTTGCATCTTGTAGTATCTATTTTACCACACGCTGTTTGCCATCCTATTCCTTTGACCTCCATTACTTGCGCAGTACAATTATAGTGATGAGGGTTTCGCTACTAAAACATGACACACGACAAACTTCACCAGCGTTGCCAGGGAATTACAATATAATTGCACCCATAACATTGAAAACTTGCATCCAGCGTGTTCGTGCAACTTCTACCACTGGGTCTGCTTTCGGTTGAACAAATTCATTAACTTTCTTCTTAATGATAAGGTATCCGCCATGGTATTTGCCTTCTCTGTGCAGTCAGGAGTGGTAAAGAACAGAGCACAGCTGGTGCACGTACGTCGCAAAAAAAGGTGGTAAAGATAGCAGCAAAGTAACATGAGAAGGGGGACTTTCATCGTCTCTCTAGTAATGGCGATTTATGCTGGTAAGGTTCAAAATTCAAAAGAAAACTTTCGCAAGATGGTTCAGCTGGTGGGGTTTGTTTCTCATAAATATTCAAAGAAAAATTTAAGGTGAATTATTCTTCCTGAGAAATAGAAAGCTGTTCCTGTTAGTTTCGGTAAGCTACATGTGTTTTAAAGATAATGTTTAGCATTGAAGTTTTACTTGGTTTTTCATGATTGCCAATTGTTTGTGCAATTTAAATCAAAAATCAATAAAAATCATTTTGTTCCTTAACTTGTTTTATTTTTTCAGGACTCCAAACGCCATAAAAAGTTCAGTTCAATATTATCCATCTCTCCTTTCACTCCTCAGCATTTCAGTAATAACTCATCTTTTACATGCTTCTCAAAATTAGCTTTCAAATTTTTACTCTTTTCCGAAGCTGACCGGAAAGGACCAAAAACAAAGTCCCCAAAGACCCATTCCCACCCACGAGAAAAAAGTAATACGACCAAGAGAACCCTTTTCAATCCATTAATTTTTGCCCGAGCAGATTGCCGTGATTTACGATTATGAAAACATCACTGGCTGTCCAATTGGGGGGGGGGGGGGGGGGGGGGGGGGAGGTGTAGAGCTCATGCGGTGAGGGAGGGGAAACAATGGGAAGAAAATGAAACGGTGGAAAAATCGGTCATAAAGATCGCAATCGGAATATCATTGAACCGTGGCAACGGCCACAATTGAAATTGGTGGGCTAAAGGTTTCAAACTGACCACCACTCGGAGGAAAGGGCAATAGAAGTGAACTGACACACGGGGGAAAAAAATGACGGTCAATAAATTAGTCGTGTGACGAGAAAACAATTTCCATCCATTTGGGTGTGAGCTGAGGGATGTTTAATGGGAGGAAAACGGGAGGGAAGTGATAAACACATCTTGGCAACTTGTGAAAAAATCGGTAAATGAATGAGAAATTATTTGCTCATAAATCATCGATCATCGTGAAGGAGCAAAAAGAAATTTAATCAACCTCTGGGGAACCGATAACTTAGAAGATAGTGTACCGATTGCACTTAGCTGCAAAATAAGGAAGAAGTGGAAAACCGTCCACAAAATGACACTGACCGTGAATGGGAAACAATCCAAACTTGTGCCAGAAGCGAAGAAAAACTTCTCAACTTTCAATGGGGCACAGCTTGGTGCCACGGTACACGCGAGAATATCAACCGGAACGAACTTTCCCAGAACCCGCGCTCGTGTGAAGTTACCACTTAAGGAAAAGGGGAAGTTGAAAATAACATTTGCACCTCATTTACCACCACCAAGGCGGCCGCACCGTTTAACGGCACGGAAAGGATTTGAATGAAAATTCTGAAAATATGCTGCCGAAAGAAATTAAAATTGTCATTCGGTGGTTTCCGGCCGGTGCGCTGAAGTGTGAAGTGGCTCGAACTATCGTGCGAAGTGCTAATGAGTATCCAGCCTTGGTGAACTAATTTCATGAAAGCGAGCTGTTCTGTTAGTTGCCGGCACCGGCTGCGGCAGACACTGGCACGAACGAGCTATAATTCATGCGACACATGACACGAGTGTGTGGTTATCCGTTCCTTAGGCTTTGCATTTGTCGCATGCGTTGATTCTATCTAAGACGAAAAAGGGGGGCAGGGGGGATTAAGTTTTCTTGAGGTTGTTTCAGCCCCATTGGCATTATCTAGATGAAGATATGGTTTACGTCAATGGATGAGCTATTGTTCGCGCGTAGCATCATGGGATTTAAAATGTGAATACAGATAAGACAATGCAGTAAAATATGTTTAAGCATCTCGATCATTCTCGAGCGTCTCAAGCATTTGTGAAATTGATCTTTCGTCAAATAAAATTAATTTGTACGTATAAATAAAAAAATGTAAAACTTGATGTTTATTCATAGGATAATATTATAATATTTTAACAAATCCTTACATCACAGATGATAAGCAACCAAACATTTTTAAAACACTTATAAATTTAATTTAAAACACATTTATAATAATCTTTCAATAAAAATATTCTGTTAAAGATTCTATTTATAAATGAATGATCATTATTACTAATAATCATGCAACGGAATAATGCTTTAAAGCTTTTTGTTTCACAGAGGAGTTAAAATTTAAGGCATCTTAAAACCAAGAAAAAAGGGAAAAGGTAGAAAAACGAAAGTGTGAAAAAATTTAGAAATCTTCCTTGATAACAGCTTTTGTTTGAAAAATTTGGGTTCTATTACTGAAAAAGAATCTTAATATAAATCATGTCACATCTCATTTACAAGAAAATAACAAAACAAATAGAAGTACTTTGGAAAATTTCCGAATAAAATGTTCAATTCAATTAATTCATCAATTTTTAGAACTTACTTCTATTATTGCTATTAAGCCTTTCAAGAGTTAAAAACTGAGTCCAGGTATAGAGTTAAAAAAACAGAAAGGCACTTAGAGCATTTTTCTTACTAAGAGTTTTTTCTTAAAACTGCTTCTTTAAATATGAAAGCAATTACAAAACTATGTAGCCATGTTTTTCTACATTCATCAGAACATTGGTACAAATGTATGATTGGGTAAGCTTTCTGTAAAATAGAAAATCTAATGACATTTCGTACAAATAAAGCATTAGTTCTTTGTATCTTCTTGAGGTGTAGCGCACAACAACCCTCAGTAAGACCAAAACACTTATGCGATTACATATCTAATTACCGTTTACTTCTAAGCACTTCAATGACACTTTGCCAGATCATTTTGCTTGGCGTACCTTATACGCTGTATGCTATGACTCAAGCATTCTTAAAGCTTTATACTTTTATCTAACTTTAATATAAAACTAACCCGAAATTGTGCGTATATATAAATTGGCATCCATAAAAGATTCTTTAAGCTTTAAAGTAAAATTAACCTTCTTGGGTGGCATTAACAACTCCTTTTATTTATTTATTGGAAAAGTTTCAGTTATCCACCTAATAATTGGCCTATATAACATTCATCGCAAAATAAACCTGATGCAAAATAAAAAATCCTATTAGATTAACTTTAAAACCAATCAAAAACATAGCACGCGTCCTAAACGTTTCATATTAAACTATTCAAATAATCTCGCATGGCTAGAGCTGAAGGATGCATTATTTCCTAAACTATTTTATGTGTTTATTATATGTATTAGATCCAAAGTTTGTAGATGTAGAGTAAAAGAGTGCCCTGAGTGAACGGGGCGTCAACTAAACCGGAAACAAGCTTGTGTAACAATAAACACTGTGCCAACATTCTCCAGTGCTTTGGCGGTGCTAGTCCAAATAGCAGGCATCACACACGATATGGAGGGCATTCCGAAAAACGGGACCATGTTAGACAACGATACAAAAAACGTGTAAATTTACGCTGAACTGACTCTATCCTGTCTATTTTATATTGCTGATATGGATTCCAGATAATGCTTGCAAACTCTAGTATATGACGAACAATTGAACAATATAAGGTATTAATGCTGAACGGATCTTTAAAATCTTTAGAAACACGCAACATAAAACCTAAAACTCTAAATGTTTTTGCTATCGTAGTTTCGAAATGATCATTAAATGTTAACCTACTGTCCAATGAGATGTCTAAGGCAGCGCTCTAGCAGCAGTCAGACAAGACATAAGACTCAAACAAATGTATGGAGTTATATGAAGGTGCACTGTCAGACACTTTCAGACAAACAAGACAGACAGCTTCTAAAACAAAATAGTTTGATTTTGTCTGACATGTCTGATTCACACCTGTGATGTGTGTATACCTTGTGTTCAATGATGTCAAACACGTAGGCACGGTGTGTTGTGTGGTTTGGTTTGTTTACTTTTGATGACTCGGCAATTGCCTCCGTTGAGTTTTATGGTAAAAATTAAAAAAATAGATAAATAACCAACTCTTCTGCATTTCAGCAGCATTTGTAGCACTGCAAACATTGCTGAGTTTGAAGCATACTCTTCAAGGAACTCCATGTTTCAAACTGAAAACAGGGTCGGCAATAAATATTTGACTACTGGTGGTTGCTCAACACTAAAATAATAAAAATGACGTGCTTGTTGCAACGTTTTTTTTGCCACACCGTTTGACAATCCAATCGGACATCGGACTAATGACAGAGCACCAATCACGCAGAGTCTAGTTTGTTTGTCTTGTCTGATTGCTGCCAGAGCGCTGCCTAAGTCACGAACTACATTGCATCGGGGCACTGACGAGTCTGATATTTTGTAGTCAAATATAATTGGTAGTCTTTTCCTTGCAAATGTTACAACAGAGCATTTGTTGATATTTAAACGCATAAAATTCGAACTGTACCACACATCACATCGGTTTAGACAATCCTGATGTTTTTGGCTATCAGCAATGTTCGGTCAGGCAAGGTAATCCTGTGTATGAGGGCGACAGCAGCCTGACTGGGACTCGGTACAAGGTCGCTGTTATCACATGACATAGATGTTCGCGCTTTAATGTCGGATGATAATTAAACTCACTCATGCTCACTAATGCAAATATTATTTGAGATTAAAGAATCTTTTCTTTAATCTAATCTTCTTTAATCGAATCTTCTCTTTAAGAAGAAGTAATCAATTATTGATGTTTATGATATAAGCACAACATTCAAACAATTTTAATGAATTTTTGAGATGGAGAGAATATGGATCGATATGGATCGTACAAATCGAAATTGCTCTCTCATCTTGATTAATATGTTAGCATAACAGCAAAATTTTACTCTCTTGTATTTTTATAATTTTTCTAAATGTATAGACATAAAAATATAAATATACGAAACATAAAAATTATTGAATTAACGTTGTCGAAATCCTCTTGTTATATTGAATGTTAGTTGCAAGTTGGACAGTTTTTGTCGTTTTTAAATTGAAACTCTCTGAACAAAACATGTCCAAGATAGTCTATTTCAATATGCAGTGTGCTGTTTAATTAAATGACAGTCATTGCATTTTTTTCAAGGTATAAATGGTGATAGAAACTTAAAACTCTAGTTTCTTCTGAAAAAAATGGTGTCGTTTTCTTCTAGGGGGAAGTAAAGTTGAAAAGCAAGAGTGTGGCTCGGTACAAAGTCACTGCGCAATTATCCTACTCTTAAAAACGTAAAATTTCACCTGCCAACAAACGATCACATATTTAACTAACCCTTGCGTATCTAATAGGTAAGTCAGTGTGTGAACATCATTTGAGTATTTCATCAGTCTTGAAACACGCTCTGCAAACCCTCAGATGGTAGTGGTTTGTTTACCTCCAACCATCACTCATTTCGACCAATAGGAGTGTGTTCTGATGCTTCGTGTTTGACTTAGCATTTCTTTTCCTCGCTATATTTTCCTACCCTGCCTTACTACACACACACACGCTTTGGGTTTTTCTTTGCAGATTCAGCAACAACCACCTCTTGCGCAGTGGGTGAGTTCTGCCCCTGGAGTTCGTGAAGCTAATGGGAATAATTTGCACACTTTTGCTACGGTTGCTGTAAGAGGCCGTCGCCCGTTGGAGGAGCAGGAGGTGGTAAGTACTAACGTGCCGCTGCCACTGCTTTGATGTGGTGCAGCTGTTTAGTATGGTTTATTTAGCGGGCAAAAGTTGCCCCTGTACTTTTTTTCACCGGGTTGGAAAAGCGTCGGCAGTAGAGTGAAAAAGAAAGCACGCGAGCGAGCGGTGGAAAAAGGTGTGAATAAACTTTGACATCGATAAAACGCAAAGTGGTTCGCTCATCTCATTACGGGGTTGAGCAGCGCCAGGCTTTTATGATGTGATTTTTGTTGCCGTTGATTCGGTGTGCTGCTTCTTGCTTCGCGCTGTCGATGGTGCATAGCGTCACGGTGTGCATAATTATCGTGTGCTTCTACTGGTTTCCAGAGCCGTCCATCTAGGCAAAGGGAGAGGCGGGGTGTTGAGTGAAAAGTTTCATGTGCGGCGTACTGCGCTTCATTGATGCAGGTAATTTAGCACCGAATGCGGGGAACGAGGTACCGCCCTGAGGAGCCAAAATTGCACACAATGCGAAACCGTGTGCTAAATTGGATAGGAAAACTTTTCGCTTTAAATAGTAAAATATTCAAAGCAAACATCACGGTATGCTCAGTGTCTTGTCTTGTTGATCGAATCTGCTAACGGGCAGATGGCGAAACGTGTGAAGCTCTGCCCGTACCGCATCGAAGCGTTGGGACCATTTTTCTCGCATAATGTGTGTCAGTTACAGTCCCTATCGCGTAGGTAAATATCGTTTGGAAGCTGCGCTTGTTGTTTATTGCATCGTAAACGAGCATTAGCCCGCTGGAGGGAAAAATTGGACCAAATGTTCAACAGGGACTCCCTTAGGATGTTCGTGCTGTGCTGGAGAATGTGAGGTTTGTGCTGATTGGCCAGGTCCTGTTGCGTAAAGACACTTTTAATGGTGGTTGTATCAAACTTGAAGTCAGGAGCTTGTTTGCAATATTGTTTCAAATTTATAGCGAATATTGCTTCAAGAAGAATGTTAAAGTTAAATGAAATTCGATCCACGAGGTAAACCAACTTCTACGGTATTGCTAAGAGTTTGAAAGATACAAGAACCTCTTTATCTGGGTTTTGCTCAAAGTAATATTTGATTTGACGGTCCCTCTTTCACCCTCTATTGTGGCCCACTGAATATTGGACATCCTTATCATTCGGATCCGTTCCATGTGTCTGTGAGGCTTTGTTTTCTTGATGTTTCATAGTGATTTATTCCTGCAGTCGAGTTCCTTCAAGATCTGAGATGTTCTATCTTCTTCCATTTGCCTGTGTTGTTATTTTAGGTCGTACAACATTTGTTATATTTTTAGGAGATTTTTAAAGTTCTTCAAACGAGATAATGCAGTTCTAGCTAACATTTTAAATGCTGAGACATGAAAGCAACATGGAAGCCCAAAAATTACTGACAAGAACTTCATGGAGTCATCAATGGAATGGAAATGGATTTTAATCTATTTGAATCTAACTAGAAAAAGAAAATGTCCCTATGCACTGAGACGAAACTGTTAGAACTTTTTGTAAAACTGAAATGAGCTGAAACCCATGGAGGCAGACAAATGAAGGAAATAGAATAAAATTTATGCTTTGCTCTTAATAATAAAAAGTCTAAAACATATTATTTAACGTGGTAATTCCATCGAAAGAAGCCTTTTGGTATATATAAGCTAACAAGTAAAAATTGTTCAAACTTTGTTCTAATGCAAACATTACATAAAATGTGATGCTATGCCGTAGAATCAAATCAAATCATGAGCAATAGAAATATCCTTCTCACTGTGTTCTTCTTTACGCAAACATCCTCCAACTGCTACCTGGAGGCGTGTTTAATGGTTGGATCATTACGGTTTATGAGTCGGACAACGGCCAACATTTGGCAAAGATTTGTGAATTGCACTCACTCGCCCGGAAGATGGCTCGAGCACGGCTGTCCCTGGGGGGCGGTCTCTAATATTTGGCAAGAATTAAATCTCCTCAAGATAATCAAGTTTTTGGGCCATAGAATGGTGCACCTATAGTAATCATCCCATTTTATCGGTTAATTGAGGGGAAATAATCGTTTAATCTCAGTGTTCGAGCAGTAGGAAATGTCCCGCTGTCGGGGTGTCTTTAGTGGCGTGTTCAAAATGCTCACAGATCATTAAGGATTCGAGATTGTTCTAGCAGCAGTTCATCGTCTCTCACATAAATGTCATCACTGAAAAAGCACAAACCCGTGTCTCTGATTTTTTTGGCACCCTCATCGTGTACTTACCCAAGCGTGGTCATGGTGACGATCGTGTACCAGAACGCGGCCGGAATCGAGGTAAAGTTGGTGCCGTCCACGTTCTTCTCCGCGTAGAACATGACCGTGGCAAAGATGATGATGGCCATGGCGAGCGAGAACACCAGGAACCCAAGCTCGGAAGCGCACGATTTGAGCGTGTAGCCCAGGATGCGCAAACCCTGTGAGTGTCGCGAGAACTTGAAGATACGGAAGACGCGAAACACTCGCAGCGTGACGAACGCACCGGACACATCGTCGTTGTCCGTGATGCCGAGACCGATGTAGTACGGCAGGATGGCCACCACGTCGATGATGCTCATCACGCTGCGCACGAACTTGCACCGGCACGGTGCGGCAAACAATCGCAGCAAATATTCGGCGGTAAAGATCATGACGCACGCCGTGTCCAGACAGAAGAAGACGATTTTGTAGCGCTCGCCGCACGACAGCGTGCCGGCACGGCCCGGCCGCACCCCGCACGGTACCGTCTCGACGACGTTTGCCATCACAGATACAGCAATGAAGAAGCCCGTGACGTAGTAGAACACGAGCGCGGCAGTGGAAGTATGCGGATTCTCGAAGGCGCGCCACATCCGTTGTCTGATGTTGGTCAGCTGCTGCAGGTTGTTGTCGCTGTTCTCCGACAGCTTGTCGTCCATCAGGCGCTCCGCATTTTCGCGCTTCCGGTCGCGGTAGTCCTCGTAGCAGCAGTCGCCGATCACGTCCGGCATGATGCCGAAGAACGCCAGCTCCTCGTCGTAGCTGAGCAGACATTCGTGCCGCGGGTAGTGAAGCTTCCCCGTGCGGTAGTAGTTGAGGATGTGGCGGAAGATGTCCGGGTCGCGGTCGAAGAAGTACTCCTTGCTGTCCTCATCGTAGAAGAAGTCCCGCTCGTTCGAGCCGAGCAGTGTGTCCGGGTACTTTTCGACGGTTGTGCGCCAGGTTTCGAACCGCCGCCCAGACACGTTGATGATGAGCTTCTCGTCCTCGGAGCGAAGACGGTCCTTGAACACCGGTGGGGCTGGCAGCGGATGGGACGCTATCGGCACCCAGCCGATGGCCGCCGCCCGTGCGAATGGCAACCAAGCGGCGACCGAAGCCATACTATTCGGTGGAATTTTTCAATGATCCTCCAAGTGCGCAAACTACCCACCGGCGAGAGTCGGGGTGGATGTTTGGTGGATGAGTCGGTGACACACCCGGGTCACTAGAACTCCCGGATGTTCAAAGCACGCTCTGATAACAGAATGTCTAAGAACCAGACAGGAGATGAACACACGGCGAAGAACTAAACTCTGGGGAAGAATTTCATGCACACACGGATCAACCAGTAGTCAAACGACTGCAATAGCTTCCAATAAACACTGGCCACTGGCTTTATAAACTGCCGCACATACACTCTCACACGCACACTGCAATTCTAAGGTAACATGAAATTGCCTCAAGTACCTCTGTTTAGTGCTTCAGGCGTTGGAATTCTGAAAATGTAGCTCTTGGCAAATAACTTCCCTCTGGCTATTGTACGTTCTTCGAGCACTTGCAGCGACGAAGATGATTATGATGATGCTGCAGATGATGTTGATATTTTTCACTGTCCTCAGGACGTCCCTCAGGATCAGTACAGTATGCAGACGAATAGCGTACTATCCACTTCCTCACCATTCAACACACACACATACACTATCGCTCCTTTTCCCGAATTCAACTTTTATCGCACCCGAAAGGCCTCCGCAAACGCAAATCAGTAACGAAACCGAAGCACTCTCAAGTGTCCAACGATTCTTACGACGTGGATGCGTCCACTTCCCGTCCAAGAGCCACCTCCGGTTTTGGCACTCGCCGGTGATTAATCACTTTCATCGCTCCGTGCATCCGTCCCGCAACTTTTCGAACGCGAACGGAATTTGTGGTCAAATTGCTGCTGCTGCTGCTGCTAGTCACTGCCGGTGGGCACTTTAGGAAGCTGTTCCCGCATGTTGCTGCCGTCGGATGACGTGGAAGATGTCGGCGCACAGAGTGTTCCACGCGTGGCTGCTGACGCTCCAGGGACGACCATCAACTGTGTAACATTCCATCCCAGTCACGCGGTGGATCTCGAACAAACTGTGGACGAAAAAAAAAACACAGCAAAACCCGACACCCGGGAGAAGAAAATATCATTAGTATAAGCTGGTGAATATTGCATCCATTATTCGATGGAGAGTGAGTAGATTTCAAGGGACAAGATAGAACAGATGGGAAGCGATTTGAAATTCGACCTCACTGCCGCAGATCGAATTCCATGCTTTCCATGGTTCGCTTCTGACGATGCCGCATGTGTGAAATGATGAAGTGACAAAGTGATATTGAAGACACTGTGACGATGGTGCTGACGATGGTGACGATGATGCTGCACAGTGAGTGCACTTTGCAGCCAGCAGCAACCATGATAATGCTGCATGCAAATCAACTACCCGCTCCCATCTGCTCCGGGATGCAAAATCGGGGAAGATGATCAGCATAAACCCATCGGATGGATGGTAGCTTTCGTTGGCAGCTTGCTACTGCACTATGAATAGTATCTTTTCCATTGTGTGTGAGTGTGAGTTTCAGGGGAAGATGATCAGCATAAACCCATCGGATGGATGGTAGCTTTCGTTGGCAGCTTGCTACTGCACTATGAATAGTATCTTTTCCATTGTGTGTGAGTGTGAGTTTCAGGGGAAGATGATCAGCATAAACCCATCGGATGGATGGTAGCTTTCGTTGGCAGCTTGCTACTGCACTATGAATAGTATCTTTTCCATTGTGTGTGAGTGTGAGTTTCAGGGGAAGATGATCAGCATAAACCCATCGGATGGATGGTAGCTTTCGTTGGCAGCTTGCTACTGCACTATGAATAGTATCTTTTCCATTGTGTGTGAGTGTGAGTTTCCATCCCAACAGCCAACCAATGTTCTGGTGAACGAACGTTAATTGATTGATAAGAAAAATGAGCCATCCACAGCGATGACATAGCGATCGCCGGCATCGGGTGGCATTATGTGTGCGAGCAGTCCGATTTTCGTAAATGTGCTGTCCGGTCGATTAGATTGACGTTGTGCTATGGTGGCCTAATGGATGTATCGGTAGCATGAATGAATATGAATGGAATTTGAAGAAAAAGCGATACGAGTCTATGTGCTTGGTGGAGTTACATGTTGGAGCGAAGAAAAACTCTAATCATAAATTGTCCTTTCATGTCCTTTCATAAACAAAAATCTGTGAAAATCTTATATTTAATATGATCTTTATCATATTTAACGTTTTTCCTATTATTTTTTGTTGGTATTTGTTATAATTTAAACCTGTTCGTTTTCCGAGTTTTACTTTCGTTATTATATTTCCTTCATTGTTATTCCTCGTTTTGAATGATATTCATTTAATTCATTATTAGATTTTGCATTTTCTTGTTTGTTATCATTTCTCATCAGAAAACACGTATTTTTAAAGTAAAATATGTTTGCTTGGAACCGCTTAAATATGTTTACGTGTTTATTCACCATTTTGTCTTCACGGAAATCTAGACAAGGAGAATGCCTAGTTTTTGAGCAAATCTGCGTTCAAATCAAGAGAGAAAAAAGCTAAAGAACAATTTTATTCAAAAACTATCCTTTAAAGCTGTTCAAATTCTGTACCTATAATATAAACAACATACCTATACAAGTCACGAACATACAAAGCATCTCTGTGGCCTGATAGTAAAATCTCTTTAGAATCCTTTTGATTTTAGTCACTTTTACTTTTTCTTACTTTTGAATTTTGTTTTCTGAAGTTTTTAAAAAAGATTTATTATTTTCAAGTTAAACTGACGATTGTTTTCCATAGCAATCGAAATCGTTTTAGTTTTTTGGGCCTTATTCGAAAGAATAAATCCACCATTAAGAAAGAATAAATATGATTCATTTTACAAATTATCGTTTTGGCTCATAATTCAACCACAGAGTGTAATGGTGTGGCAAACTTATGACTAGTTCGCCAATGTTTCCCTCGAATGCACGTACCGGTCGTTTCACCGCCAGTAAAACTTACCTTAAAACTAAACGTACTAAACATAAAACCATTTAATTCGTGTGAACCCCTTCGGTTGCACACACACACACACCCACATTCGACAAAGCTCAGCTCAACAAGATTGCATTAACGATCCCGTTCACCTTCACCCTTTCGGTGCATTAACGCCACAAAGCACGTCGTTTCACAACCTCACTGCTGAAGTACCGTTTATCATATTTATGGAGAACGTTTTACAGCCGACAAAGTTTTACAGCTTCGTGAATTGTGCTCCTCTGCTGCTCTCTGTCTCAAGACACTTCGGTACTGCACAAAAGTGAGCAAAGACCAAAACTGCCCCGAGGAAGAAAAAAAAAACTCTTAATCAAAGGACATTGAACACATGTCTGGAACGCGACTGACCTTACAATTGGAACCATTTGATTCATTGGTATGAAGAGAAGGTTTCCCTGTTTTTTTTTTTTAAGGAACAATAACCACCCAAATGCCCAACTGCCAGTACACGAATGGCACTAACGCACCACAAAACAAAAGCTCCCGTAACCGACTTCAGAGGAACCGTAGGGAGGTGAAATTTATGGCAAAATAATCGGAAATCATGGCAATATTTTTTCCTTTAATAGGAGCATAAAAAAACCGCAGTCCGATCGTTTCTTTTCTGCTCCAGACGAGTAAAGGCATCGGCTCCCTGGACTGGACAATTCATTTGCGGCCAACCGGAAATGGAAGCTATAATAATTGTCCACACGGCCGTTTTCGAACGGAACTGCAAACGGAAATGCAAGCCTTCCTGCTACGAAGCATAAACCGCTACACTGGAGGGGCGATTTTTCCTTAATGATAATGGGTCAACCAAGTCGAATTACTGCTTCTGTTGGCAGCGGATGGGTGGGTGCACATGTTTTCGCTTCATTAGAAAACATATGACCCTTTGTTGTGTGGGAGCTAAGAACGAACATAAAATAAAACCTAGATTCATTTTCCCTTTCAGTTACTAGGATCGAAAACCATTCTTCTGACCATTCCCATAAGCTGGAATAGGCTGTATAAAGGCAGAAATAGCGATGAAAGTTCCTCTGCAGAAAACATTGAGCCGTAATTAAGATGCAGTTTACGATAAAACAAATACCCCATTTAAAAAAAAACCACTCAGAATGACCGCTTATAGTTGCATTCTTTTAATCAAAATCGTTTGACATGTCGTGTTTTTTTTTCACACGTAACAGTGGATTAATTTATGAGAATATCACACTAGCCCTCTGATCGGAGTGAAACCATTAAGAGATTTCAGCAGGAGAAGCATATTAATTGATAGCATATTGAGGAAGTAATTGCGAAGGAATAATGGTGATGAATGCGTGCTGATAGTTGAACCCATTGCATGGAGTAGTGCAGATAATAATTATTACACTAAAATATAAACAAACAAATGCGTTGCAGTGCGCTTATCAGAGGACAGAAGCTGTTGCAAGTCCTCTTTTGACACCACACTGGTCAATAGGCTATCTCGACGGAACTGACCTTGGGATAACACGCACTGGAATAAGCGAAGAGAGATGTAGCTAATAAACAGCTTGGCTCAGTCGATCGGTAGGTCAGTTCCAGGGAGGTTGATAGGCAGCACGAGCATTCCTCCAGCAATCAACTTAAAGCATGTAAGTATTGAAAGACACATTTGAGACAAAAATAACGCTTCTCTGTTCTCTTTTAAGGTATCTCAAACTCATTTGTATGCTAACAAGCGCTTTGTTCGCGATTGCAATCGACATTGAGCCTGTTGAAGCGTCTACAGTTAGCAGTTTATCGAGCGAGGAAGACACCAACTCCACCGATGGTATCATTTTCTCAAACTCCACAACACTTATCATCGATGATGGCTCATTAGAATCGATTGGGCCATCTCTGTTTGAATCTTACCGTGACATCACCTTGCTCCAAATACGTCCTCGAGTACGCGAGATCCAAACTAACGCACTAACCGGCCTGGGTGCTCTCACACGTCTCAACCTAGACCACAACCTGCTCCCATCCATCCCGCAAGAAGCTCTCGATAAACTTCCCAGGCTTAAAACCCTTTCCATCAGCAGCAACCTGCTGGAATCGCTCGCTGATGGTGATGAGTTTTTAAGCCTAGGTCATCTGCAAAGCTTATCGCTCGGGAGTAATTTTATCAACCAGGTACACCACCGCACATTCTCGCACCTCGGAGAGCTCAAACTCCTCAATGTGAGCTGGAATTGGCTCACATCGTTCGATGGAATAACACTGCCAACAGAGAACCAGCTAGAAGTGCTCGATCTAAGCTACAATTATGTCAAACTGGTTAACGTGTCCTGCTTCCACTCGTTGACGCATCTAACTGAGCTCATGCTGGCGGGAAATCTTTTCGAATCTCTCCACCCGTACACCTTCGCCCCATTGCGTCACCTCGTGCGGCTCGATTTAAGTGATAATTTTTTGCAATCCCTACCATCAAGGCTTTTCATCTCAAACCGGCAGCTGGTGGAGCTGACACTGGAGGGAAATCTGCTCGACACCGTACCACGCGACCTGTTCGCCGGTCTAAGCCATCTTCAAGTTTTAAACTTAAGAAACAATCGGCTTACCAAACTGGCAGAAAGCACATTCCGTGATCAGGCCCGCTTCACGCTGCTTGCACTCGAGGGCAATCGTATCGAGCCCTTCCAGCGCGGGTTCCTAAAGTCGGAAGACGTGCTGTTGCAGAATAATCGTTTGCCGAGCTTACGGAAGCTTTCCGCCGTGAATGTGACACTCGTGCGGCGCCTATTTCTTTATGGTAATGAGATTGCATCGATCGAGCAGGATGTGTTCGAAGCGTTACCGAAATTGGAAACACTTTACCTGGATTATAATCGCATCAGCGAACTGTCGGCGATGCTGTTCCACACCAACCACCGGCTACAGCACGTGACGCTGGCGCACAACCGGCTCGTGGTGCTGCGGACAAACACGTTCGCCGGCTTGGGCCGGCTTCATTCGGTCGATCTGTCGCACAACCTGCTGGTGGCGCTGGAGGAATCTGTCTTCCACGGTTCACCGGTCGAGTATTTGAATCTGAACGGTAACCGGCTGCAAACGCTCGACGATTGGACGTTTGCTGGCACAAACTTACTGTACCTGCACGTGGATTCGAATGCCATCGGTGGGCTGCAGCGACAGGCACACGGGGGGCAGAGTGTGCTGGACGGATTGCTGGAATTATCAGCCGCTAACAATCACATCGCTCGGTGGCAGGAGCTTTGCGCGAGAAACTTTTCCCGCCTGACAGCCATCAACTTGGCGAACAATTCGTTACCGTCGATGGATGAGGCTGGCTGTTGGCGACGAAATGAAAACTCGGATCGTGTCACCATTAACGTGGCTTTTAACAAAGTTTCATTAGTTCCCGAGTTCGCAGGATGGATACAGTTGTTGGATCTGAGTGGAAATAACGTGCAAGATCTGGGGGATGGACATCAGTTTCAGGGGTATGAGAAAACTGAGGTACTGCTGTTGCGAGAGACATTGCTGAGGAGACTCAGCTCCAGGAACTTAGTATTCCTTCCCCATCTTACACAATTGGAGATAAGTTCTAGATTTTTAGAAACAATTGAAGAAGATACACTGCATCGGTTGAAGCTACAGCGGCTAGAAATAACTGATTCCCCTTTGAAGTCGCTTCCAACTATGCTGCTTAAAAACCAGACCAACCTTTCGTTCATTTCCTTAGCCCGTAATGAGCTCTCTTCACTACCATCTTCCTTCTTCGCCGATTGTCCCAGATTGGAGAGTATCGACCTTTCCCAAAACTCGCTACAAACCGCAGACACAGCTTGGTTCCAAGCATTGGAGCACCTTAAGGTACTCAATCTCGAAGGCAATAGCATCTCCCAGCTACCATCGGATCTGCTGTCCCCAGACCATTCGCTGGAGCTGCTTTCCCTAGCCGGAAATGCATTAGACACAATCTCCGACGCCGTTTTCCTGGCGGACGTCCCTATTAAAGCGCTCAACCTTTCCAACAATCATCTGCACGATACTGCCATTCTTCGCCGAAACGATTTCATCACCGAGCTGGATGTGTCGGGTAATCGATTGGAACGGTTGCTGCTACGTCCCAACTACCGCACCCTACTAGCGAATGCCAATCGCATTACTACCCTCGAGTGGGACGTCCTACCAGGCACTATGTTCTCTAGCCTGCAACAGCTCCATCTAGCGGATAATCAGCTCGACCACCTCGATCAACGCCTGTTCCAGATGTCAGCGCTAAGCGAGCTGGATGTGTCGGAAAACCGTCTGGACACGTTCCCGTTCGACCAGCTGTACCGCCTGAAGCGGTTGGTGGCATTGATTATTTCCCGAAATAACATACGCACCCTGCCGGCGGGGGACGTGCAGAAGTTTAAGCTCGACCGGCTCGATTTGTCCGAGAACCCGCTCGAGCAGGTGCCGGAGCGATTCCTTAGCTCGTGCGTTATAAACGATCTAATCGTGCATGTCGTGTCGTAGCATCGTGCGAGGAGGCGAAACACTATTTATAGGTAAATGAAGGTGTCTAAATAAAACCGTGAAGCCGTCATAAATGTCGCTTTTGAATGGTTTTTGTGTTGCTCGGTTTGGGCGCGGATTGTGGGAAGGGCTTTATTGTTGTCGGATGAACGGCTTTATTTGTAAAATGTCATGTAAAGTTAATCAACCTGAGCACATACGTACGGCCCGGAGCAAGGTGGCTAGATGCACGATGACTTGAGTGATTCAACGCCCGTGCTTCACACATACACACAGGCTGATAGAGGAGCGTATGTGTGCTCTATCTAGGGCGGAACAAGCTTTTGGACAAAGTTGGAAACTTCCATTACTATCAATCATTTCGGCCTTGGATAGCATGAAAGGTGTCCCTTTTACGGTGCGACTACAATAACGCACTGGGGTTTAGTGAAACTTTTCCATCGCTATTAGTGGAACATGGTACGCAAATGAGGGTGAAAGTTTAATTAGTTCTGGACCCTGGACGTGTGAGTGAGTGTGAGGAATCCACTGTCGTGCAACGTGGGTGTTTCATATCGCATGGAACGCTAGCAGAGTCCTGACTTTTCCCACAATCTGGAGAAAAATTGCACTGCGCTGAAACAAAACTGATGCAAAAAAAATGTGTGCACAGCTTGGAGCTTGGTGTACCATGCGGAGGATGCTTTTTGTTTTCTACATTACTCTGCATGTGTTCCACTTGTGGTCATTAATCTTTTGTGTGTGTATGTGTTTTTTTTTCTCTGCTGTAGTGAAGAATCGTTGCACTCGCTGGTGGAAAGCAAGTTTTTAATTTATTAATTCGTTGCAATCTCTGCAGTTACGGAAAAAGGCGGCAAATGCAAGCGGTTATTAAAATTAAAAATCAACGTGAAGCAAGTTTGTGCTTTTATGGTAAAGGCAAAAAGAGCACATAATGATGTATATTTTTTAAATGAACCACTTAGGCAGATAATTCTGCTTGTAAAAATCGTATTTTTAGAATAACGATCGAAAATAGGCAGAAAATTTTGAGGTTAAGCTTGAGGTTAAGCTTGAATTTCGGATTCGATAGAACCGGTAGGTTCGGTTGGAACAGTAGGTTCGATTGTTTGGATCGGTCGAGAGTATCGGAACGGCAGGTTTAGTTAGAATGTTGGCAACAGTTGGAAGGGACAAAAATATTTCAAGGATCAACATACGAACCACTTATCAACTCCCCATCCTGCCTTCCGGTCATAATATTTTGGAACAGTTAATTGATGATAGTTTTTGCGGAACGGTTGGAAGTTTTGTTACATACCAGCATCACCTTTTTATGTTAGCCTGACGGCCAAAGCCTCTGTAAAAAAAAAAAACAGCAAACTCTCTCTTCCCCCTGCTTATTTTTTAAATGTTACTAGCGTCTCATAAAAACCTAGCCCCATGCCAGCTTCAATCAACCTACCCGTTTTATTCCTTTTCCAAAATCACCTAGTTCCAAATTATTTTTCAGTATCACATTACTAGTGCACCGACCGTTCATTTGAAATTTAACTTGACAAACTAGATCGATTTCATTTAAAATGCAGCTCCAGTATGAGAAGCGTTAATTGTTTAATTGTTAATATGAACTCCTAAATATTTTATTTTAATTAGCTCATTTACAATATAAGAGTAATTTTTCATTTATTTTGTTTTTCATAAATCAATTTAAATTCCAGAAATATATTTTTTCATTTGCCAATAGATGTATCTAACAAAAATAAATCGCCCATGAAATTATTAACAGATTTTCAAAACCACGTATATTGGGAATTAAATATGTAGAAAATTGCTTGTTACGAGTACTGTCCGCATTCAACAAATATTTTTCTTAGATGCTGCCCTTAAATGAGTGTAATTTATTTCCTCAAAATAAACGAGAATTAGCGATTGTTTTTCCTTTTAAAGAAATATAATTGATTGTTAGTCTCTGATTAAACCTAAATTAATTTTACGTAAATGTTTTGAAAACCAGAAAAATTCAAGAAATAAATAAATATAATTTTATTTAAATTTAAGAAATTCGGTATTCAGAAGCACATGAATGAATTTTCATTAGCTCACCTTTAATACAGGTGAGTAATTTTTTAACAAAAAAATATTCCATAACAGTTTCAAAACGATGCGTACGATAGATACACGTAAGTGGGTGAAATTAACTTTTATTCATTTTGCTTCCCTCAAGTGAACACCATTCTAGTGTTCCAGAATAAGATTATCTTCGTAAGCGGAAGAAGCGTCTTCCGGATGAAAAAGCGGTACCAAAAGGGGAATAAAAAAGCAATAATAATAAGAAAGCGAAAATCTATCCTTCCCATAGCGAACGGCTCCGAAACACTTTTTTCCCATTTCCCCGTGGTTGAAAGAAATCAGTGAGCCCTTTTTCCGAGCTTCCTAAGTCGAATCTGTACCAAACAGTGGGAGTCTCTTGTACACCGGTTATCGAGTCACTCTCACTATCGTCAGGGGAAACATTCGTTTTCCCTCTTTTCTTCGCACCCAGTTTGTTTGGAACTTCCACAACGTATCGCACCATAATAGGGCAACAAACTCCGTTACAACTCCCATGACAAAAAAAATAACTCGACTCCCATCATTTCCTAGCGCTCGCTCTAATGAAGAAGCAAACTCCTATCACTCGAAATGGAGGAAGAGTAGCACCAGCAGTGAAGGTGGAAGAAATTTATTGTCACGATCGTTATCTGTTGAGGTGGAATGGGGTGGGTTTTGTGGGTGCAGGCACAGGGCGAACGATTCCTTCACGATCATTTACAAACAATGCCACGTAAATGTGGCTCATCTTGCGTCACTGCACGGCTATCGGGAGATCTTTCCCCGTGGCGCGATGGCATCGGAGGACTCGGAGGACATTACCTTAAAAAAGCGGAGGCAGCGCCGACTCGCTGGAACCGATGTCGACGACGATGATGATGATGGCGGAAGATGGGTAATTTATTAATGCAAATTGGGATAAATTTAGGTCAACGAATTCATAGTTGCCAATGTCCGGGTGTCGTTGGCAATCCGGCGAGATCGTTAGCCACCGGGATCGGTTCATAAATTGGACTTCCCTCTGTAGGGCTGTACTTTTCCTTTCGTGCGGGTACGGTACGTGCAACATTTGGATGAAGTGTATTACATTAACAGTGAAAGGGAATCGTGTCGTTAGTTTTGGGAGAGATTGTTTGAATTTTGAGAGAGCTAAGGCATAACGATATCTGGAAAATGATAATGAAAGATAAACAACGATAAAAAAGAATAAAATTTGCAAAAAAAAAATATTAATAGTTTTGTTTACAGCTAAAAAAATTGAATTATATTGTTTCTCTTTCCACCAACTATCGCTATGCCGTTATTTGTCGTAAGTTTTTTACATATTGAATTCGGTTCCAATACAGCCTTTGAAACCATAATTTGTTTTTTTTTTAATTTCAATAATTTCAATGGAAACAGGTTTTTATTTTTAAATCTCAAACATCTCTGCATTTTTCTATATCAAGCAAGTTTTGACTCTTAAGCCTACCTTTTTTCAATTGAGATTACTATACTTTGACTTTTTAAACTATTTTTACAATTTGTAAATAAAATGAAATACAATTAATTTCGTGACAAATAGCTTTATAAAAAATCTCAACAATCAATTTTATTCTCAATCTTATTACACATCCAACACGTGTTCAAGCACAATGGTTGTGAATTAATTTTAAAAATTGTTTAAACATTAATTTTCATGTAAAATTTTAAGTTTGTGGAAATTAGTTCTGTGTACAAGTATTAATATTGTACTAATTTTTTTTAATTCGAAAGTAAACATTTATTTGCACGCGGTAAAAATATATTGAAAACGCCATAATCCGGTAATTACTGTTGTTAGTAGACAGAAACAATTGTAAACGTATGTTTATCTATAAACACCCTCAAATTGGTAATGGAAAGTATTGCATTGAGATTTAAATCCTTAAAAAAGTTGAAATAGAAGTGTTTTAAATACTCGAATTAATAAATTGAAATGAATTAAGAGAGTTTTTTTTTGGTCAATTAAGGCATCATATTACGTTAAATAATATTTTAAAATCTCTAGTTTACTTTCCAAGTCTTTTGCCAATCCAATAATACTGCTTCTCCTTTCACGTAGCAGTACCAATTCTTTTCCAAAATGAGACGCGTTGTTGCAGCAGGAAATCGTCGCAAATATGCTGCACTTTACCATCCCGATTCCACACGCTACAAACGTTTCAAACCGGCCACACCCAACAGAACGCACCGCATCCTTACCGTACGTTTCCTTCTCACCTTTACGAAAATGCAAATGGTCGTTTTGCCAGAATTAGCATATTACACAACGGAGCGCTCCGAAAATGGATTGCTTCCGCCTGTTTGTCGCTGGGAGAGGGAGAGTGAAAGCATTGCAAAGCCGGCAGCGTAGCATAGCGTCAGTACGCTGTGTGACACCTTCACGCTGGAGGTTAGAAATAGACGAACGAACGGAATCCACCCGCATTCATACCTGTGTGAGCGTGTTTGTGTGTGTGTTTCTGTACACTTTACTCCTGGAATGCTCGTTCTTCACTAGCTGCACTTTCTTCCCTTCTACTCACATCCCATCCCTGGAGGAACCGGAAAGTGAACATAGTGGTGCGGTGACGCAGGAAAAAAACGCGAGGACAGCTACATAATTGTCCCAACCGTACGGAACGTTTACTGGTACCGCGTTCAGGATCCAAAACAGAGGAAAAAGAACTTCACACACGCGAATCCAACGGGTTGGGAATGTATGTCTGTACCGTAAAAGGATCACGTGTGAGTGTGCGAGAGAAAGAGTGCTTGAATGATCTATCAGGAACTACGGCACAACTTCCTGGAACGGCAGACGAGGCGGAAACTTGCACGATTTATTCTGCTTTCTGCCCAGCTGAGATTGACTGATTGACAAGAGAAACTTTTTCTTGAAATTGGAATCCCGTTTCCCCTTGCTGATAGTTAAAAAAGCATAGTTGTACACCACAAAGGAGAGGTTTTGCAAACGCTGCTCCGTCTCAGCCACTATCAGCTTTCAGTCAAACTTTATAAGGCAGGAATTCTCCGAAAAGTGCGTCTTTCAGAAAGGTTTTTCGAATGGTAGCATTATAACCTACAGTTTTTGCGGCGTAGTACATTCAATTACTTTGAGATGGATCACTTTTACGAGGGATGCTCATTTCATGCATGACTTCTCCGTCGATTGCGAAACCAGAAATGTCAGAAAGTAAAACAAACTGCCTCCAAAGTACAAATATCATTAGAAAGCATAGCGTTGTGGAAGCATTTTTTATGTTAAATCCATCCCTGTGTGTGCTCTATCTATCTCTTCTTCGTCTGCCGTTTGCAAGTAATTTCTGGTTCCACTTATCTTCCTGTACGACCAGCATGCTGAAAGACGAAATCTTCCCGAACGCGACGTCACGCAAGCAAAAGTTCACATTGCTCGGGTGTCAACTTTTACCTTACCAAAAGACGCCAGAAGTTATAAGAAAAGCAATTTCAAGCAGACTACACCCACCCACCAGTACCTGCTTCCGGGTTCCGGATTCGCTGGAAGTCACCTTAGACCTTCTGGAAGCCGGTGTCGGTTTTGAGAATTGTGCTCGGTCGTGTTCTTATCAGCCAGAACAACTTTCCGATTTACTATCATGTGCAGTTTCGGTAAGCAGGGGACGTAAAAATCAAGGAAGGGATGTCTGATGAGATTTTACGAATTTTCACTTCCTGGACGATGCGTGGCGTAGAATGGGCAAGGAATGGTTAGTTTTGAATAAATTAATCAAGATTGATTTTTTCGTTGTCAATGTTTCTAGCTTGTTATACAAAAGAAGTACATGATCTAGTAGATATCAAGATATGCGAAACATGATAATAAAAGCTAGAACGTTTGACATTAAACACGAAGAAGTGACGAAGGGGAGTTGGGTTTCAAGCATGGTTTAAAGGTATATGGAACTTTTTTTTCACTTAATTGAGCAACCTTTTTTTCAAATAATTTTTTATGAGGGTGATTGCTTTTACCTTTTATTTGTAGTAATGAACTTGTTGACTGGTAGCAGATGGTGGTACCTGCAATAAAAGAGAGTGTTTGATCAGAATTAAAACTTGAGGCATGATGGACTCTAGTGGAAACTTATTGTGGTAAGCGTTTTCAAAGATTTTGATTTTTTTTTGTTATTTAGCTAAATAATATACTTTGATCTAATCAATATTAAAAACCCTTTAAATAAATCGTTTTTTGTTTTGGGTGCAATTTGAATTTCATATGATTCTAGGCTGCAATCATTATCAGTGTTGGCTCTATCTTAAACCAGTATAAGTTTATCACTAAATCCAAACTCATCACACTGTTTTATCTTATTATCTATTTGAAGCATCTTAAAAGTTCTCCGAGTGGATGGCAAACTCTTAATGCTGTAACCGAATTTCCATCAAAAAGAATATGAAACACGAAGCTCCTGAAAGCAAGCGCGGGCGTAAAGCACATGACAAACCTACACATGTCTCGAAGCATGTTTCGAGGTGCTTCTTTTTTTATCAGCCTGACACGTGTCACAAACTTCATGTAATAAGTTTATCGTTTAAGCGCCATCGAACTGGGGACACGCTCGCGCGTGGTAATAAGCTTTGAAATGTGATTTATTTTTTTCAAGTATCAGCGTTTCAGTTTCTAGCATAAGCCTGGGAGATAGGAATCGTTTTGTGAGAGCTTTATCATCACTTGCAATTTGGTTACAAACGGGTAGATCATTTCTAGTTAATCCTCTAAGTTCTCATCTTTTGTCAAAACCAAAGTTAATACACTTTAATTGGATCGTCGCTCCTGTCTTTTGAGCTCATGTTGGGTGAGTGTTTCACATTATGATTTGAGATGATTAACGATTTCAAATCTTCATGAAGATCCAAATCTCACAAGTGTTGGTATCAATGTCGGCAAAACAAAAAGGTTTTCGTGTATGCGAAACGTGTTCTTCGGCAACCTATCTGCCTAAAAGAAGGTCGGACTTATTCTCAATAAAAATAACTGAACCAGCTTACGTACAGAACACACAACAGTTTATTAAAGCTCTCCTACTCGCACACACACCCGTACACATGGCAGCAAATAAATGAAAAGCCGTCGCAAGCCCCTCGAGGAATGGCGGAAGGTTGACAAGTAAAAGGTCATCCCATGCACGAACGCAACAATGTGCAGTGACCGTGGCTCCCGAATGATGGCACGCAATCGGAGCACCAAGCGCACCAAGGGAACGATCGTCATAAAATCCCATGGCAAAGCTTTTCAGCCGTGTGCTTTTTATTTCACGTCGTGCAAGCGCAAGTGACCAACGGCGGTAAAGCTACGTAAACCTCCCGAAACAGAAGGTTGTTAACGAAACGACGCAGCGGTAGGCTTAGTGCTGACCGGTACTTACCGGACACTCGCATTTAAGAACCTTTTCCGGAGCCATGGTCATTCTTGTTTCTGCGAAACGGGCGAGAGGAGAGCAGAATAAGCGTTTGCCCGAAAGCATCCCCAGCGAGACAAATTCGAAATTCAGCCGGTGGAAGATTCGAAGTAAAGATGATTAAACGATGTAATAAAGCGTGCGGCTCTACGGTAAGGGAGCACAAAAATGGGCCAGTCCTTCGGTGGTCCTTTGGCGTCGTCCGCTGGTGACCTTTCTGTGCTTAGATTAGAGCAATTCCTCTTGAATTTGCCTAGAGTCATCCATCATCGGCTTAATGACGCTGAAGAGCTCGGTGTACGCAAACTACTCGTACGCACACGCACCACCCGTTTCACACAAGTTGTATTCCTCTCTTCTGACAGACTTATCCCTCCGTTGCAGTGGAAAAGCTTCCCAAAAGCCTCCGCAATGTCAATGATTATGATTAGGGATAGATGCTTCCGTTGTTAAGTGAACGAACCTGGAGGATACAAACCTTGCTAGAGAGTACAACCGAAAAACATGTTGTTTTTGCGTTTGCTGACATTCAAAGAAAAAAATAATACACTTTGTTCATCCGTTTAACAGACAGAGAAAAAAACTGTGTATCATTTTAAGCGGAACTAAACGTTCAAAATTTTGCCATTGCCTTTATTGGACCGTAATCTCTCCGGGGGGGGTGGTTGAACTAGGACGTACACTTACGCACCCCATCAAACAAGGAGCTGGATCATCTAAAAAAAAAACCGCATGTCCCGAAAGAGCCACCGTTTGAAAAAGAGATGAAATACACACACACGGTGCAGGCGCTCGACGAAATGGTTCAAATATCCGGCCCAGTGGAAGTCCCCGGCGGCTGTGAAGAAAATTGATTGACTACATTATTCAATATGGCAGCGCGCAATTTCTCACCGCGGTCAGGCACACGCTCCCAAAGGAGGCGGAACCTGCCGAGGAGCTTTCGAGGCTGTTTGATGTGTTTTCCTTTCCGGTCAAAAATTGATGCTTTGCTTCCCGGTATGAGCGAATGATGGATGGTTGGGGGCATTCGTAGTGATGTGTGTTATTTTGCAAAATATTGTCAACGGTTTTGCAATCAGCATTACGGTTGATGCAGCGTCGTACCAGGAGGGGATGGGGCGGTAAGTGTGTTGTTCGCGTTGTGGTCGCTAAATGGGATTGTTTTCGGTTAAAAACATCTCTACCCATATGCATAACTTAGAAGGCTATTTTTCATATTAAACAAAGAATAGAGCAATAAGCAATACGGCCTGGTCGTCACATCGGAAATAAAAAAAAAAGTTGCACGATATTTAACTGTTTTTAAACTAAAATAAGCCAAGCCGTCTCTACTAAATAAAAAGTAAACTAAAATATCGAAACTTTTTATGTTGTTAAAATTATTAATACAGCATCTGAAAGAAGCCAGCAACGCTTAATCGCGGGAAACAAATGTTTCTGCAAAATTAAATCGACCTTATGACTTAAACAAGAACAAATATATTTGTAAATAAACATCTGTATTTTTACTCTTTATTCATTGTTTTCTCTGGTATATTTTATTTTGTCATGAAACTTTTTCAAGCATTATTATGTTATCATTAAGCTATTGCTCTAAGCAAATAAATCATTCCATAAACGTACAAGTCAATTACGTTTAGATTAGATCAAATAAAAATAATGTACCCTAGAAAACTTCATTGTTTTAATTTGTTTCAAAATGCGGTGAATTAAGATTTAATTTCTTTTAAATTTATTTTGTTAATGCCTTTTCTTATATTTACCCTTATTTTAAACGTTAAACGTTAAGAGTTCAAACTTTGCTTGCGGAGAGTATTAAAATTTTCATTCGTTACTAATTTTCCAAAGCTGCTTTTTAACACTCTTTTACATAAACAGAACAATTTACTTCTTGTATTCTTTCTTAAGTCACGCAAAATGGTTTGTTTCTCTTTATATCGATAGACTTTATGAGTCTTTAATCTGTTATAAAAGAACCACTTTATATTGTGATGTTTGTATGAACACTTGGTTTAATTATTTCAAAATGAAATGATGAACAACTACATTTCTTATGATTTCTAGTTTGATAAAAACTAATAAAAAACAGTCAGCATAGGACTTCGAATCATAGTAGCTGAATTATTTTTTAAGATGAATAGAATTCATAAGCTGCAAAAGGTCTTTTTCACAAAAAGGATTAATCAGAAAATTAAAACTCAGATATCAATGTTTTTAAATTGCGACTAGTATTTTGTCTTTAAACATGTTCACTTCAAACTTATCTTCAAATGATAAGCTTTCAGCCTTCGCTAAATGTAGTCCCAACTAAAAGTTTTCCTATCACGGTTACATTTAACGACCAGCAGCGAAACAAAACCACTGTTCTGTGAGAATCAATTTTGATACGAAAATGTTGGAAAACCAACATCCTAGGGGGCGTAATGATGAATGTCAACCGATCGGGAAAAAGGGGTTATGAGAAATGTATACATGTTTTCTCCTTTCTCTTTCTCTCTCACTCTATACCCGTTCGCATTCCGCTAGCCCTTAGACCTTAAACCGAAAAGAAAAGGTTACACTTTGCTGGTGGGCGTCCGTACAACGATGGCCCCATTGTACCGGTCATAGAATGTAAATGTTCCAATTGACCTCGTCGTAATTCTTTTGCCGGCCTAGGAGTGCTTGTGTGTGTGTGTGATAAGTAACGGCAAGGTACAGTGCTTAAGGAAGGGAAAAATGAAGGCTCTCATACCGAAAATAAAACATTGACGATGGGAAAAAGGCCAAAAGCCGATCCGAGTATAGAACCCCGTATGAGTTTTCCCTCCCAATTGGTATTTGAATAAATTCGCTTCGAGGCAATAGCGGGCTTTGACCTCACACCGGTCTTCGGAAACGAATGTTGACCTGCGCTGATCAGATGTAAGAGTGTGTGTTTGTGATTGAAACGTGGGAGTGAAGCTTCAATGTTTTTTTTCCGTTTTCTACGTGCGCCGGTGCAGAGGAAAATGGTTAGCTTATATTGACCCATTTTAAAAATGATTTAGTTTTGGTAGTGACGATTGATAGTGTGAGAGTAAATATGGAAGTTGAAGTAACTGAGCGGACTGACCACCGAGCAGTACGAGGCGTATGATATGATTCCACTGGCTTCATCGACAACCACTGCCAAGCCGTACATCAGCGGGCGTACTCGCGTAAACACATAATAAACGCAATCTAAACAGCGATGACGCAACGACGTCCAAAGGCAAAACCCTGAGAAAACCCTTTACGTTTTTTTTTGCTCCGAATAGAAAGAGCAGAAAAATGCAGGCAATGGAAACGAACGGGACCGTGAACGTGAGCACAGCGCCCGGGGAGGAATGTATTAATAAATTTTCATTAAAAATAAACAAAGCCGATTCTGCCGGATGAAATTTATCGTTTCTGCACCGCCATAAAATCGGTTGAAATATGCGGAGGCAGCACCGTAGTAGTCGGTGCTGTTGTTGGCGATCTTGCGCTCTGCTTCCAGTCCAGAAGTCCCGTGCTGGACATGCACTCCCCTCGGTAAGTGTGGTGAAGGAGAGACGATCGAACAAATTGCTGGTCCAAGCAAAACCACTCACTAAACTCGGGAACCACCCGGTTCACCGGGAAGTGGATGGTGCCAACAAAATCAAAGCGAGCGTCTCCGGTGCGTAAGTGCGTAAAGAGTTTTTGAAAGGTGAAACTGGACAGGAAAGGTTGCCCAAATTGGCGAAAATTATTATCAGCAGAATCAGCTGAGTGCTCGGGATGAGAGTTGCGCACAGTAATTGCCCACTCTCGGGCAGGTAAATGATCTGAAGCTACATGGAAACATGGAAAAAAATACCGACGGGTAAATCGGAAACCCGATGAAGCGTGTACTAATCCGAAAATTCACCCTCGTTCCGTACTCGCCTCCTCTCGCCACGCGTTTTTGTTTGCCGGTTGAAGATATGTATGTTCGAAAATTTGATTTTCCACCCCCCAAACGGATCCGGAGGTGCACCGGACCGGAAGGTGAACCTTTGGCTTATTAATTAGGCTTTAGATTGTAATCTGGCGGTGTATTGGGAAAAAGGTTGGGTCGCTAAATTGCCTCATAATTATAGGGACAGATTAAAGGGAAAAAAGGAACTTCTTAGCATACACGCGGAAAATATGTTTGTCAGCATTTAGGGGGAGATTAGTCCCATCTTTTCGCTTCTTAAATCAAATTCAACAAAATCAATTTTGAAGCTTCTTTTTTACAGTGGAATATTTATCATTTTATTTCCCAATAAACGAATTTTCTTGTTCGATAAGCTGATCTAATTAGTTTCACATTCCTGAAATGATTTATTGTTCACTTCCCGTTGGTTGTGATTGTCCAATTCGAAGTAAAATTACAGCCGGCATGACTTTGTGTTTCTTTTTAATTGTGAAATCGATCAAGTGGTACCGTATCCCGAATTTCGCGACCAAAACATCCGTCATCCGTAAAACAGACGGGCAAGGTAAAAGAGAGCGAGAGAGCGTGACAGTGAAAAAAAAAATGGCAAACCCACCAGAAGAAACGAATAACTCACTCTGACATAATGATTGATACTTTTGCAATAGCGATGTCGCTGTTGGGCACGATTGGGAGAAATGGGTTTTGCTGAAAGCCACAAAACGCAAGCGGAACTGGACGGTTTCCGGCCATCGCGATCCTTGCCAGCCCGTCACCGTCTTGCCGTGGCGCGGTAAGGCTATTGCTATCACTTCTTCATAAATCATGAAACTGAATCCTTTTGATTTATTCTATCTACCGTTTGCTGCCGTCAATGCCGGCCTTACTTCTTTCAACGTGGAGCAACGTGGCAAAGGAAATCAAACTGCCGTTTTCTGATGAGTTTGGCAAAAGTTTTTGGTTGAAACCTTTTTTACGTTGTAGAAAGGGGAAAACAACTCCTAGTAGGATGGGGAAAAATGGAAAAGAGTTTTTTTTTTCTCCATTTCGTCTTTAGGTTTCGAGTTCAGTCGTACACAGTTTTGAATTCATTTTTCTCTTTACTTTTACTAGCTCGAAGCTCGACCTACTCCGACCCGTGCTGTTCCTTATCATTGCACTTGCAGGGGAGAATGAGAACTTTCACGGGGCGGCTTAGCCGGCAGGCTCGTGTGCTTTCGATCGCTGTTGGTAGGTTCAACTTTTTCCTGTTTTGCCGCCTGGGGCCGACAGGCGAGGACATTTTAAATAGCAGCCGTGGGTTGTGCAGCTCATTTGAGTGGAAAAGTTTCCAGTGCTGCTTTTGAATTCAACTATCCGCTGGGGATATGATGCCATGTGGAAATGGAAATGTGTGGGGTTAACCATCACACTGAGCTGGAGAGTTGTGCAAAGGTTTCGCATTCGTTTTACTGTCCCTTAGAAACATTTTTATTACAGTTCAAGTTCAACCAGATTTATTACATTTATTCTTATGTTTGCTTAGCATTGAGTTTTCAAATATATTTTTTTTATTCTATTCAATAAACCAGAAATATTGTAAGCAGAAAAATACTGTAATTTGAAAATTCGTTGCTCAACAAGGTTTTGAAATCCTTACGGATCCTTCAACGTTTGATAAGTTCCATTTTTTAACCTTAATTGAACCGATCCTCAAAACTTTACTCATTACTTATACCAACCTCAGGCCTTATGCCGATGCTTAATCTTATCACTATCTTATTGCGACTAAGCAACTCATTTCAAACTGATTTATGCAACGGAAACTGTCTTAAACTGGCTTTTGAAACCGAAACCGAAACTGGAAACCTAAAACGAAACTTATCTAGAATTATAATTAAAAATTCTGTAAACGATCATGAACTAAAGTTTGATCATCCTGTCTAATTAGACTTGAGTTGGGACTCAAACTACCTCCATTTCATTCATTTGCCACATTTTTACCCTCGGTGTTAAACTCTAAGCGAGCTTGAAATTCCTTTTTCCAGCTAAGCATTTCTTAACAAGGGATAACAAGCGCTTTTCTAAACCACCAAATCACGAACAAACGCACAAGGTGTGTGTGGCAATGCATATCGCTAGCACCCAATAAGCCAAACGTTAATCTTGTACCGAACGGGAAGACACACCTTAACGAGCGAGAAAAACCCTTCACGGATGATAAATCAGGCATTCCGATAAAATAAACCAATTGATTTTGATCAAATCATAACCAGCAAAACCAATGAAAAACATAGGCAATAAATTTAACAAAATATAACTGAACTTTTTTTTTGGCAATAAACAATGTAATAATGTTATAAATGAACAAACAGATTAATAGAAAAAGCTCAAAACCATCAATTTTGATATCTGGATTATTTTTCAAGAAAAAAACCTATAACCACGAACAGCCCTACGGGAGAATATGATTCATTCTGGTAATGATACATCTATTTTATGGCAAAATCAACCATGTGAGAAGTGTAAAAATGCATCAGCAAGATCATTGACAGAAAAAAGAAAACTCACCAACTCACAAAGACCCCTGGTGCCGGTTTGTTGGTGGCTGTAGTGGAAAAAAATCCGTGAAGCACTAGATTTTCTTTTCATTTACTAGGTAGTGTTTTGATTCGTTTCACCTTCTGTTTCTCATTTTTTTCCTCTCCCACATTGCACCACTGCTTGGTGTGCTGGATATAAGAACCACAAGGAAGTCGAGGCCCGTACCGACACCATTCGTTCCACACGCTCGGTACGTACGGTTGCCGCACGCTCCCGGAAGACTAATGAATGGCATTCATGGTTGCGGCACAGTGCAGCGGTAGCATATGCAACGGCCGGTGCGAAAACCCGTAATGCAGTGGTCCTACATCGTGCCAGAGGCAGTCCCTGCGGGCAGTTCATAACCTTCCAATTCGCTCGTGCCTTTTCCCCCGTTTTATGCCATGCCCCATTGCGGGAGGCAATACTTTTTCCTTCCTCGGGCACTGCGCACGGGTGGAAGGTGAGTGTTGTGTTGACATATGTGTGCGGATAGAACGGGGAACGGGAAAACAACTGTCGGAAGCCTGTATAAGGAAGGTTGTGCGCTCAGTTTTGCAAGCAGCTTTCCGGCCCAGAAATATGCCTGCCTGCCTGCGAATGTGAAAAGATTTTTGTGCCAGTTTTGCATTTTCATGCTTGGAAAGACGCTTTACAGTTGGCGAAACCCGCCACAGTAACGTGCACTTAGCACAATCAAAATTTAATTGGATTACCGAACGCAGTAATGGGATAAACGCATTAGCGTCATGCGGCGCGTAAAGGCGAGATAGACCAAAGGCACTGTCGCCTAACTTCACACGCCCAACCACGAGCGAGTTCGCTATCTTGTCGCCCATCCAACGACGTAAGCCCGGGCTGTCGTGAAAAGCGCTTTCTCACATCCTACTTTAAATGGGCCAACATTTTCCACTGCCCTTCCTCCAGCCCGCTCCACACGATTTGTGCGTGGAAAACGGCGTCATCGCTAGCGGGGTCAGGAGAATGGTCTGCGAGACCAAAAGACAAACAATCATAAAAATAGGCAATAAAATCCGCGCGCGCCTTAGCACGCGCGGGGACTAGACGGAAGCAATTCCGTTTCCCTCTGCCCGGCCGCTTGTTGACAGGGGTGCAACCGCAGCTCGGCGAGTCGCGCGCGGCCAGTGTACGCAGCCGAGTGGCCGAAACGACCATAAAGTGTGCGATAAATTGGTTATGAGTTTGATTGGCGCCGAAAATGCGCTCGGCCCGGCCCGGAAGCGAAATTGCCAAGCGCGAATTTTTCGAAACGGAAAAGACGAGCGTTTGATTTTGGTGTGTGTGTGTGTTTGTCTCGTGGCAGTTTTTCGCTCTTTTTGTACGGCGATGAGTTTTACGATGTACTAAATTCTGGCCCATGTTCCGGACAGTTGGCTCTCGGTGGGCTCGGTTGTTGATTGGTCAGAGGGTGGGTTGAGGTTGTTAAAGTTAGCTAATTAAACAGTGGCAAGGTTCAGAGTGGAAACCGTTTCGATGACACGGGAAGATAGCTTTCGAGCAGACGATCATGCTGCCTCGGTGGGGGCTTGCTGGTGGGAACGTTTATTTTCATTTGTTTGAGACAGTAGCCAGGAATGTGGACACTATCTTTTGGACATCTGTCAACTTGCTAGACTAACTGGCATGAGGGAACGCTTAGAAGGTCACCTGTAAGTGTACAGTTTTAAAAAGTTTCTTGTAAACAACGAACGATTATTGCAATCCGTTCTCAAAACAAGATCATGTCGTAAATTTACGAATTTCGTATTTGCATGTTGACAGTTTTTTTTAATATGCTTGAATGTAGTGCTGGATTGATTGTTTGCATCAGCGAACACGTGTTTTCAGCACAAATTTAAACATTATATTGTTTTTTACAATTTACACATTGTGTTAACACATCGAATAAAAATTGCAATGTATTTGAAGGATGAAATAGGTTTATTTTTTTTAATGAAGCTTGAAGTACATTGATGCTGTGGTTGGGTCTTGACGCTACTGGGGCTGTTATGACACCCAAGAAGAAAAAGATTTGATTAATATGGTATGAAGAAAATTATTTACTATTACGGTGAAAAAAATCAATGAAATTCAAAAGCAAGGAAAATATACATAAAATATTAAGTTACGGCATAAGGCTTTAAAATTCTTTAACAAAATTGCTAACTTTCTTCACCAATTCAACGAAGTGGTTGTTTAAAATGGTTTAATTAAATCTAGATTTTGATATAACGTATCAACCCAAAGGCTTATCATAAATAATTTTGAGTGCCACAAACGTTTTCAACAAACTTTTATACTTTATTATTGATTTAATGTTAAAAATAAATTCGAAATGGTTTGTTAATTAGGTGACGGGATCTTAAGTTTCTGAAAGTAATTGGATTATAATTTCATGATATAATTTTGAACGGTACAATGTGTTTTTGAAATGGGTTTAGGTACAATACGTTTACTTTGTAGTGGTTTGATACGAATTCAATGAAGGGCTATAAACGTGCGCAGTTGTCAAACAAGAAGAGCAAAAACATGTGTACGATGGAGGTGAAAACTAAATAAGTGTTCGATGTGTTAAATGCGTAATAGAATGCATCTCTGCAACAACCGCATTAACTTCATTCCGGTCTATTAGCATGTAGGTTAATTCGTTTTTATATTTCTAGGTAAATTGAGTACATTAGAGCTGTAGTGGTTTGCATGGAGGAGGAAGGGGTGGCTGAGCTCATACAAAAGACGGAAGAGTTGTGTTGGAGCAACGGCTCATGGCTGCTCGATTCGAGCAGTCTTATCGAAGGATCGGATCCTTCCGATCTGCTAGAACGGAGATCATGCGATCCTAACCTAATCAATAAATAGGGAGCGAAAAGGTTTTTTATCCTCTCTGCTCATCTGGCAAACTTCAAGTACGGTAATTATTAGCAGCGACAAAAAAACTTTATATAAATTTTATCCGAAATTTCCGCGAACGAACAAGTTGTTTAGTGAGGCCTTTGAAAAGAAAACTAAAAGTCTGCCTTTTATTATTTAAAAACCTTCTTGAAATGCGTGAATGAATGTTTCAATATTCGTGTTTGATATTTTAAATTGTACGAGAATGAAAATATAATGGATAAATAATTATAGTCCTCTTAGACCGTCCACATGGACAGAGGAGGCGTGATAGGCTCTCGCTGAGGTGGGAGGATGGCGTAGAGGCGTCCGTAATCAAGGCGGGATAACGAATTGGCAGGCGTCGCAATTGTAAAAAATAAATTTACCAACAGCAATAAAATGAACAGTTTTAAAGAACTACTGACAGGTGAACTATCCATCTGTCAAAGACACAAGAAAAGGTAACAAAATCCTCTCCAAAGTGGGAAATTTCAAGCCTGTAGCCTTCCTCTATGCGCTCCATTTTTCTAACCATCAATTTTACTTCACAGCCGTAATGACATTCCCTCCAGTGCCATACCTACTGCAGTCGTAACCAAGACCTGTTTAAAAGTGTAATTAAAAACCGGAAAATTGTTTTCAAATTTCCCACACTTATCAATGCTTCATGGAACATACACGCACACGAAGGACAAGAGCGCGGTGAACAAGGAAAACAGCAATGGGTCTGTGTGGGCGGGGGGAGGAAGGCTGGTGGAAAGTTGTAAAAACAATCCGATTCGCTGTCCGCTTGGTTAAAACGAAGAAAGAGTCAGAGAACGAAAAAGTACAGACACATATGTGCGCACGTGGTATTTCTTTCTGTTCGTATTCACACGCTTTCCCCATGAATGCGGGTGAAACTGATAGGAGAACCATTCCAATAGAGGGGGTGGCGGTGTGGGATATGCAATGTTGGCCTAGGGGAAGGATGGCAGGAATGTATTCTCGGAACGAAACCCATTTCACTTCAGTTTTTACGTTTGCTGGATTGGTAAGAGTATTCACGGTATGGTTTTCCATTTTAAATCCTCTTCTAAGAAATCGATGAAACTGGTTGTCATTGTAATGTTTTATCTTTCTTTTTTAATTCATCCATAATGCAGTATTTTCAAGCGGTGGGAGTTTAATTGTTTCTTATTTTCAAGATAAATATTAAACTTTAACCAAAATCGCACAAATATGTTTCCTTAACAACTCAACTGTGTTTTTTACCAACAAACGTTGAAAGTGGCAAACAGATTTATTGAATCGTTTGAAGAGGAAAACTCCCTCAACAATCGGAAGTCCAAAGTCCAAACGCACACACACATACAACCAATTACACTGCGCGGGGACGAAAGCAAACAAAGCGAACAGACAGCCTCGTGCACGGTAAATGTTTGTTCTGCAGAGAATCGATAAACAAACGAGAAGACAGCTTGCAGAAACACGCGTGTGTCCGCGGAAAACACACAACATTTTGCTTGGCCGAGACTAATTATTGATCATGTAGAAGCCTGCAGGGTGCTGCTCTTTGGTGTGCCCTCTATTGAATATTTCATGTCGGTTTTATTTTCGCTCCTATGAGATAACAATTCGCCACAATTAATGTGGAGAGATGGTTCTGTCCCATGGATCCGTCCCCAATCTCTGCACACGGGGGGTTACGCACTCGCACAAGCAGTACCAAATGTCAGATGTCGAAGACAGCACCATGCCGCACTGTTCTACTACCCCGCTGGTAGACACCAGTCCGCTCCACACCCGACGATTTCCGTGCAATGTAAACAAGGTTGTAAATATGCATAATTCATCCCCCGGTGTACCTGAACCACATCTGTTCACACACCCAGGATGGTGCTGCTTCTGCTGCTGCTGGCTGTCTTCGAGACAAGTTCTCTCGAACGTTTTGAGAAAAATAAAACCATCGACCAACACACAAGCCCTGGAACGCTCATAGCGTCGTAGCGAACAACCACGGTTTGGCGATCTTGTGCAGAAAACTCTTTGAGTGAGAATTTTTGCTTGGGGTAGGACAGGGAATGACACCGGGCATATGTTTGCCAAAAGACCGTGAATTATTAATAAGTGACAGTGGATGGCCCACGCTGAACCCGGACCACCCCAGAGAACGGCGAACGGGGCAACGGTGTTTCATTTTTGCACAAAACCACACTCTGCCCCGTGTCCCCGCCCCTCTTCAAAGAACCGTCGTGCTTTAACCCTTTGGCATACTGAAGCAGTAAAAGGGGTAGGGGATGGGGAAACGATGGTGTTCTGTTTCATCATGACGCTCAACCCCACCTTTTCGGGTTGAATGGTCACTAAAAGTCAAAACTAATTTTCTAATAGCTCCAAACAGTCGCCCGTTCGCGTAAATGCAACAGGGGAGTCCTACACGTGTGGGCCGGGCCTGAGTTGTTTAGGGCCGTCGTTTAAGTGTCCGTGTCGTTGGCCGGCTTGCACGTTTTACCGACGCCCGTTCCCTTGCCGTACCCAAACAGTACCCGGTGTGCTGTGCTGGCTCCACATGGAACGGTGAGGAGCGAACAGTTTAGATGGTGATGATGACGCTCGGGCGATAGTTTCCGTGACAATAAGTCATCCACCAGGCTGGAAAGGCGTGAAATGATATACCTTCCCATGCTGTTCGTGTCATTCCATGTTCGAGGGGAAAGAAGTGGACAGTTGGCGGCTCTAAAGCGAGATGATGTGAGGGCTGCGGTGGCAGTGAGTGTGATGGCTATGATTGGGATAGGTTCACTTTTTCAGTGGGTATTCCTCATGCGAGATGAGTAATGTGCGATGGGGATGAGTGCTCATTAGCGAGAATATAAACAGTACTTTGTCATGTTAATTGGCTTAAAAACGTTCATGTACGATCGTATCATATTTTCAAGCGGAACCAGGTGCAAAAATCGTTACCGAAATGTAGGCTTACTCAAGGTTTCGCTGAGCAACAAATAATTGATCATGAACATCAAAGTAGATTTTTATGTCAAACAATGCTTATCTCTTTTTGTTGCTAATGAAATATTTAAATATAAAAAACAAAAAACATATTTTTTTTATTTGACCTTAATATGGAAAAAACAGATGTCATTCAGGAATCTAAGAAGCTTTCCATTCCTATCGGTTTAAAATATGAAAATACTTTTTCGACTTTTCAATCAATGCAATAAAGAAATTATGATCGAAAGAAATTTCTAAAATCTACAAAACGCAACCTAAGGTACAGAAATCTTAAGTAAATGGCTAAATTTAAACAGTTAAAAAAAAATATTTTAAGTGACCGTTGAACGAGTGAAAGAAACATCACATAATTGAAACATAAATATCCAATTGAAAAATGAAAGGTGTGGGATTTCTTTGTATAACGTAAAAATCCACCTCAAATGATATCCAAGGTACTATTCCCATCCTAGTAGTAACTATTTCCTTCAATCCAACACACTCTGAGCGCTCGTTATCATTTCTTAATTTAATCGTACTTTTACACCACTTTCCTTGACGGAGTATTTTGCCTCATGAAATCTGCACCACCGACAGCCATCTAATCAAGTGATTAAAGTGAACCACCGTCGCCGTCGGCTTACGGTCGTGGCACCCGGGGAAAGTATGATTAAAAATCCCTTACCGTAAAACCGTGAGCCACGGGGCGTTTGTCGTTGTTGTTTTTTTGCGCCTAAGGTCGTTTCGAGCGTCGTGGTTTTTTTTTCTCCCCCATTTTTGTCCCTTTTAAGCAACATCCGTGCTGTGCTTCTGGGGTTTCGGGTATGTTTATTCGTCTCCGTGACCGATTCGGTGCCAGTGCCCCAGTGTTGATGCAGGCCCCAAAAGAGTCGTCACAGCGGTAGCGGAATTGGGACCGACACCGTCAAAAGGGACAAAGTTAACAAGGGAATGTTGGCCCGGCGTCAGCACCGGGCGTGTTGTGATAGTTAAGCCTTCCCTTTCCCCAGGGTACGTTGGCCCGGGTTGTAGCACCGAGCGCGTGAAGCACCGGGCGTCTCCATCCGGCTACACCACGCGTTAGTTGCCACGTGGCGTGACGAAACCTGCCGGCAGATGACGAACCATCCCTTTTCTCTTTCCCCTCTTTGCTCCCTGCAAATATATGTCCTTCCCGTTCCTTTCCCCCTAGCAGCTGATGGTTAATGGATTTTTCAAACATTACACCAGCTACACGCAAGATTACCATAACGTGTTCATTTCGGATGCCTGTTCGCGTTACCGTGTCTGGCGATGGCCCGTTTTGAATTTGTTGCTTTCCCTGCTTTCCACCTCGGGGTGGCAGTGAGTGTGTGAGTGAGTTAATTTGCGGTTTGGGTCGCGCGACAGACTGATTGGCCAGAACGGGGGCTTTTCCGCGGACGGTTAGGTAATTTAAATTGTCACTTCATCTTTATCACGCTTTTCAAAAAAACCTTACCTTTAAAATGGTTGCCTTTTCACTAAAACATTTGCGTGATTTCTCGGCTCAGTGATTTTCACGGTGGAAACAATAATAGAAAACTTTTAGTATTTCCATTCGTTGATAAGGGCATGCTGGTGTTTTTTTACCACAGATAGCAGGTAAAACTGAACCTTGTTTGTCAAACACAATAAAAAAGCCTATCCTTATGCCTCCTCAAAACAGAATGGTTTAACTAGATCAGTTTCAGAGTGTTCTTTGATTTTGTAATGCTGTTGAAACCTTTCTACCAAATTAAACACACCTGAACGAACCAGAGACCATCCTATCAAAGTCTTATCTCATTCCCATAGATAACCTGACAACTTATCAAATTTTTGTTCTCAATTGGCAACGATTCCTTTCTGAGGAAATGAATGCTTTCTTTGCATTGACAACTGTTACCGAAAGCGATTGCGAATGTTGGCCCAAAGATCATTCTCGCCTGTTCGAATTTATTCATCACAATCTGGTGCTGTAGTGAACCGCACTGCAGATCCAAATCTCTCTGCAAAGCAGCCACTTTTTCATAGAAGGAAAGCGAAGAGCATACGTAAAAAACCAGCACTCATTCAAATCATCATCAGCAAGTCGGTTGGAATCGAAAATCATACCATACGAACGCAACCGGTGCGGCAAAGAAATTGGGCACAAATTTATTCGCTCGCTTGATTAATTAGCTGTGGAATAATTGGATCGATAGCGTCAATTTGATTTACTTTTTGTTCCGATACAAAAGCGGCAAACCAGCGACGGCAACAGACACCGCGGTAGAGTCTTCAACCAGCTTGATGAGCAGCATGATAGCGACCGGAAGAATGGAAAAAAAAACCATCCCCGGGCAAAACAAATCTGACAAAAGTTTTGCTCTCACCATTGTGGTTTCGAGGTGTTCGTCGGCACGGAACGGAATGGTGCTTCAAGTTCAAGCGGGTCCCACACCAAAGGCACTGCGCTGCGGCACTGATTAGGTAAGCTTGCCGTTGCTGAAGGAAGGAAGGAAGCAAACAGAAAGGGAAAATAAAACAGGACACTCAAGTTAACAGTTTGCCGCACGCCATCTTCCACCGCGGGAAGAATTAATGCCTGTCAATGTGTTCGTGATAATAACTCTCACTGTATTTCTTTGTTGTTGCGTAGAAGATGGCGTAGAATGGGGAAAGGGAGCGAGGGGGAGGGAAGGTTGAGAGCTTTCCGCACCGCATTGACGTATAATTAATCAGCATCGACTGTCAGCGGGAGGTTTCATTGAATCTGTCAGCTGTGAAACAATTTCCCGGTTCTTCATGGTGTGTGAGGTGACCAACTGGCAGGTGGTAATTAGGGAAGCGAGAAATTATGACACTTTCTAGTGTACTTTTTAAGCTGTTTATTTTCAAGCGAGATTGATCATAAGTTTGGTATTCTCGATCTTAGTATTGAGCATTTAAATATAAACTAATATCGAAGTAACCCAAGTTCTGATGGAAACACCTTTATTCTTTACGGAGAATGATTTAAAAAGGTACATTTTAATTAAATTGCTCTTTAACTGCCCTGCCTTCTACCGTTTGTGTTCGGTTTACATTGCAGAGATGATAGGAAATTTCGGACACCAGAAAGCCCCAAAAGACCTCCGGTAACTATCAGGATACTTATTTATCATTTTTCCTTGCGTTCCGCTATCATCCAACCACTCCTATCTCACACTTGGACCGAAACCATGCTGCACCATCCATCGATACCACCGCACCGGTGGGAAAATACTTTCGGTCATAATTCATTTCACGACCCAACGCGACCCAACACCCAAGACCCCGTTCGGTGCGGTGCGCTGTAAGGTTTTGGAAAAAGTTCGACCAACTTAATCCCAATCCAATCGTGAAAATGCTACTTTATTTCGTGTTTCCTGCCCATTGGCCTTTGGTCCAGGTTGTGCTCGATCCTGGCCGGTGCTGGTGCCGATAACGAGAGTAAGCGGATGAACATTAACTTCCGCACCGGTATTTGTTTGGGTGTGTGTGTGTGTGTGCTAGGCTCACAGCTGTCCTCAATTCCCAATTGTACCGGGGGGGGCGAAAAGTATATGCGTGAGGTAATACAGCAACAAAAACCCTCACCAAACTGCAAAAAAAGGTACAGTCTAAAACAGTATGACCATAAATATAGCTTTAGAAGCGTGCCCGTGATCACGATCGAATCGGAACACACACACACACACACACTGCAGGGAGTACTGCTGTAGCGCACATCAAAATCGAACGGGAGGTTCGCTTGGAAGAGAAGGATGAAAAAGTCAAAACATCACCATAGAGTAAAATGTGATGATGAGGGAAAATGTATGAACGGTTCCGATAAGCACGATCAAATCAGGTTTTTGCCGGCGATAAACGACCATAACCGGAAATATTTATGCAAGGTTAGGGTAAAAAGGTGGCACATTGTATGCTCTTTTGCCAACTGGTGCAGGTCTACGAGCCCTTGGGAGCGTAGAACCGATTTGGGTTGATTTCAATAGTAGAAGTTACATAATTCTAGGTTTTCATTTGTCATCTGAAAATATTCGACAGCTACTTATTTTAATTAAATTGAATTTTTTTTTCATGTGAACTTAAAAGAATGCAGGGTTCGTAAAAAAATATGCAAGTATATGACGTGCAAGGAGGAATATAAAAGTTTTTGAAGTCCCTGGACAAGATATGGAACAAGGATGCAATTCAATTTTAACCCTGTTCAGCCAACCCTGTTCAGCATTCCTAACGTTTTCATTGAAGTTTTCATTGAAGCTTAATTGTTATGAAACCCTTTTCCTAAGCATTTGCTCATTCAAGTTTTAACTAACAAAGAAATTAACAGAGAATTTTTGATATCGTAGCGTCAGAAACAAGGTAATATTGATATTGATATCGAAGCTCACCACTTTATATATATATATATTTTTATTTCAGAAGTGACGGCCAATAAGCTTTTTTGGAATCCCGGCCAAACTGATCAGGCTATCAAAAATTACCATGACCAACGTCACATGCCAAGTGAAGGTGTATGGAAAACTCCTAGGATCCTTTGCTACAACCAATGGTTTGCGCCAGGTTCGTAAGTAAGTAAAACGGCCAGTAGTTTACAGTCTAGTTTCATGAATTTTTCATGAATGGTAAAGAATAACTATTATTTTGGAGATATCCTGCTGTGTTACTGCCAGGCTATTTCCATTGTCAAAGCATAACTACTATATAACAGGAGCTCGCAAGCTTAAGTTTTATAAAGAAACATTTTTATGGATAAATAATATGTGAAATCTCAATGAAATGTGTCGAAAAGTTCTTTTCTGTTCTAGATGTAAGCAGATGTATGCGTAAAAAATACAAGCCGTTTAATTGATGGATGGCTGGTAATATCACTGCCCCAGGCAGTAAAACAGTCAAGCTTACTCCTTCTGGCATAAAACACTTTTTATGAGCAGGAGTGAGAAAGCACCTCTATTTTGTCTACCTGTGGTATCATATTCTAAGGTGAGCTTAAAATAAGTTATAATTGGTTTTCTCAGGGTAACGCCATATGATAGTTGAAAAAATTATGTACTAAACAAAAAAGATAAACTGTTCAACTTATATTGAACAGTCCCTAAATTTTGTCCTCCTGGACGTCGATTTACTGCGATCGCACAAATTTGGTCTCTGTTTCGTTGGAGCATAGTTCTTCAGTTTTACATTATTTTTCACGAAACTTCCGCAACTTCAATTTGTGAAATTTGCTTTAAGAGCACGGAAAAAATTATTTTATATCTTTCAATCTTTTTATCATTTTACATCTTAACTTCATCTTATCTTCACAGTTGAAACAGATTTCCTGCTCACGGGCAACGTTCTTAAGTAATTTCACAAAAAAAGAACGCTTAGTTTAACCCAATTTCAGCAACAAATCATTCCAGTTAACCAGATTTCCATCCCTCATTTCCTTACGGAGCAGATGAATCAGCAGTTTCCATCGAGCGAAAGAGGACTGAACGGTATCCCACCGGTTGTAGCGATTGACGCAAAAACAACAGCAACAGCAATGAAGGGAACTGTGAAGCACAAATTCATCACTCATCATACTGCAGCACAAAATAAAGCAATCCCTCACGAGACGCGAAGCGCAGGCACCGTACTGTAGCAGGGATGATTCGATAAAAAGCAAATTCTGACCCATTTGCGACAAATTTAGTCTGCTCATTCATCTAGCCGCCTGCCACATCGAAGCAGACCCCTCAATATGTAACAGTGTCTTGAAGAAGGAGAGAGAAAAGGAGACCTAGAGGGACGTTGTGAAAAAGCTTGAGCCCCTCCCCGGTTCATTTGGTTTAAACGTTGTTACATCATACAATTTGTCCTCTGGTGCTCTGGTGGATACACCCGAGGATACGCAGAAGGTTTCGTCTTGGCGTGTTCATCCAACCCGTGTCTTTTTAACCCCTTCGCTGCCTGGAAGCATAAAAAGCGGGTAGTTTTTCAAAGACATGAGATGCACAAGAAAGTCATCCGTGCGGAACAGGCAGGCAAAAAGGAAACGGGACTCTGACAGTCGTTCTCGTCGTCGTCGTCGTCGTCGTCGTCGTCGTCGTCGTGTTAAACTCATCCAGGCAGTGCGTCAAACAGGGCAAAGGAAAACAGAAAGAGAAAGAGTGTGTGTGTGTTTCACATTCATTCGGAA
>KB671626.1:0-29465 GCA_000349105.1 Anopheles epiroticus
AGTCTAACTCTTTCTAACTGTTTTCTGTTCTAACTGATTTCTGTTTTTAAAAACACACTTCCAAGTGCTATAAAGCGCTGTTGATGAACGCCAAGCAACAACTACTTCACTTATCCGGCGCTTCAACTACTTGGTGGCTTTCGTCTACTACCACGAACTCTAAAACCTCTAACGGTCTTGCCTCAATGCATTATCCCAACCTTGATCCCAGGGAGACGCTGTAGTCCTCCCATATCAGCTCAGCAGGAGGCTCTAAGAGGACTTTGCAGGCTGGGTCGTTCCGTACCAGGCTTAAAACAGGGCCTGAACACCGAAGCCGCGCGATTCCACAGCACAGTGAGTTAAAATAATTGTACAACAGTGAGGTCGTTGTACAATTATTTTCAATGGATAAATTAGCATTACCTGTTACAATTCTCACAGTCAAGGAGCGGTTTCACTAACTAAAATAAACTAACGCGTTGTTTGACGCTACCAGGCAATGTTTTCATTTTTAATACCGCTCGATAAATGCTCGAAATCTAATACACAAACCAACAACTGACAGGCTGAAAATTTCAGCTTCTGGCTTAAAACATAAAAGGGGCCATAGTTTGGAACTCCTCCGCAGACACGTGGTCCACTCGCTTAGAGTCTACGGAAGGTCACTCAATACGCAATGAGATTGCTTCCGTGGCGAAGCAAGGTGTTTGCTATTGGGTCATATCATCCCGTCACAGAGTAGCACAATGTATTTTTATAACCGGCCTGCTAGATAACTCATTTGATGCTCCTACTATCTTAAGTTCGTTAAACTTATCCGTGCCTACCAGATCTCTTAGACCAAAACAATTTTTATCTATTCCACGATATCGGACTAATTTCGGCCAAAGCCAAACCTCTCAATGTTATGTGCGTCGCGTTTAATAATGTCTATAAACTATACGAGTTTAACATGACTAAGTCTGTGTTTCGTGAGCGTCTGCGTTTAATGTACAGAACTTAAGTTAGTTTTAAGAAATTCATGTAGACGATAAAATCAGACGAATAAACAGAACTAAATTGAATAGTGATGTTAGACATTTAAAATTTAATCGTGGCCGGGTGTTAAACTAAGTGCATTTTCTCTTGTTGAAATACATGTTGGTTAAATTGATAATTATTTTGACGAAATGCAAAGTAACTATAAGTAACTGGTAATTATTTTTGGCAACAATATGGAACATCAGAGTAACTTACTATTTCTGTTAAGGGCGCTAAGCCAAAATGTGAGAAACAAAACAGCAGGAATATCACAATAAAAAGGTTTCTATTTAATGTATTCCTTAACAGATGAAAACAAAATAGTTCGAAAAAACAAAACGTTCGTTCCAACTATTATGCAAGCTTTGGCCAGCCTTCAGATTATGTTTCCCAGCATTCAATCATCCAAAGTGCGTGGTCGCTGACGATGGATTAGGGGCTTAAGCTTTATTTTAAAAAGTTCCCCAAACTCCTCTTTCTTTGGGAGTTACTCAGTTAACGAGTAGCTAGTCCCACATACGACACACCACATTTTATCGCCTTCCCTGGCAAAAGCTTACCCACGAGTGGGCTCGATTTCGGTCCCACCCCGTCCTTCCATCCTCTGATACTGATTGCTTAATTTATTCCTGCTCACACCGCCAAATAAAACGATCTTACTAATGCTTAGATTAATCGATTTGCAGCCCGGCAATCGGCATCTCCGATGAAGATATCGAATTTTAATGATCGTCGTCGCTAGGGTTCGGCTGTCGACGGTGCCAAACCCTCCCACCGTACGCCGGGCAGCGCTACGGTTTTGTGCCATAAATCACATTGCTGATTTTTTTTTCTTCTCCTACTCCGGTTCGTTCGTGCTGTGCGACCGCGGTTGTTGTCCTGATGCGGCGTAAATCTCCCATACAGCGTGGGACCATTTGATGCTAATCTACGTTTAATGATCGTATCGTGCGAGACCGTGGCGGAAATAAAGTGAACGATAAAAGGTGGGCGCGGGCAAGCACGGCAGGGCGAAAGGAAGCATTAACAACCCTGTTTTCGATACCGATAAGGTGGATGGGGGCAAATGACACTTGTCCGGGACCGTTTGATGAGCGAAACTGGGACGCGGCGTGGGATGCGGCAAAGCTAGATCAATTTATTTGCTCACCCGTTTGTGTCTAACGAGCATGTTTACCTTTCCATTGGCATACCGCAGACACTTTGCACAGTTGGAGCGGTGTTTTGTTTTTGCTCAGTTCTAGAAAATTGGATTCAATTTGGAACGTACCAAACAAAGTGTTGTGTTTTTGGAAGGAAATAAGCACTAATTTAAATCATTCGAAAATTACTGTGTGACTATCGCAAATATTGCAAATTGTAAATATGTTACTGTTTATGCAAATTTAACATTTTCTCCACTCGGTGTTGCTGCTGCTGCTGCTGCTGCAGAACTCAAATAAATAATTATCCCTGAAGACGATAAGAATTCCTTACGATTCACGTTGCGAGCCCCGTCTGCGATCAAACTTTGTTCCTACCCCGAAGGCGAGATGGGCGACTTTTCACACAAAATAAATATCATGCTCACATTATTGACAACTTAATCATAATAATTACATAAAAGGCTGCTTGGTTCACGATCGCCCCGTCTTTTAATTTCCCTACGCCGACCCGAGAGCTCCCCTTTCTTTTAACCACCCCCTTTGGTAACTGCGTCACTCAGTACCACCCACTCAACCCACCCCGTCGAGCCACGGTATAGGGAGAGCAATTTTCACCCTCCCCCCCTAAAGCGAAGCCCCTTTCCTATCGAACGATCCGTTTCCACTACTACGTTCCCAACAGTTCGCTCGTTTAAGTCTTTCGTTTCGAGATAGCTTGGATTAACCTCTAGCTCTTGTTCGTGGCTTGCTTGACAGTTCGGTTACTAGCGGTACCTAGCCGCACAGGCGGGCTTATTTGCCGCCATGTTATTACGAGCTTTGATATGACAGTGTGCCTATTCATCGTGATCACCGACCGATAGGCCGGATAGGGTCGGGCCGTGTACGCCGCCGCGCACCGATGTTGATCAGGTCCACAATTTCGGATCGATTTCAACGACTCGGAATCTGCAGTGACCGCGCACCCTGTCCCGGGCGATGACTGGGGTGGCATCGCTGATGTTATCCTTGGAATGCTTGGCATGAGCGCGCTGGCCAGGCACACGCATTGGTTTTGTTTGGTTTTTTGCGTATAAATTCCGATCATGTGCCACGCGATCGATCGTGCGTCATGAGCAATCCGTCGTGTTTAGTACGACCATGGCAATGGACACGGAGCCTAATAACCGTGAAGAAGATAACATCGGAAGATGGCTTCGAAACTGATTGCTACGTGTTACAAACAGGACAAATCACTGCTTTTTATCATCCCTCTTAGGGTGTCGGAATATCGATCAATGATCTTGTTAAGGCGGTTAAAGTTGAATTCGTTCGCTTTAATGGCATTAGCAGGTTTCCTTTGCAATACTTTAGTCACCAATTCACATCGCTTCAGTAAAGTATTTTCTCTGTAAGATGTAGATTTCGTCACGACCGATATACCTTAAAAACAATTTATAATGTGAGAAATTCCAATATTTCCTAGCGATTCCCACAAATATATTTTGGTACAAAACGCTAAACTGTAATTGTCTGATCAAATACAGTATCAAATACAGAATGTTATGTCAAGACCAAATCTCTAATGCTGATTGATTAAATGTATCTGTCGTACTGCCGAAAATGATTAAGCGAACATTTACTCAACACCGGATATGATTGAACAATTTATATTTTTAAAACGAACAAGTGCATTCACGACACATCACATACCCCAAGCGACGTTTTTCCTGTGGTCCGAGGAATCAATTGATCACCTTAAAGATGAAAGAGGACACCTTGCGGGAGAACTTCTCGTCGCAACTTCTTCAGACAGTTTTTAAAATTAATTGATGTACAGAAGTCATTCCGTTTTGATTCCTTCAGTCATCTTCCACGTTGCTGATCGGTAAAATGTCCTCTGCCACAACGCACATACACACACGCACACAAAACACGACACATACAAACGCAAAACATCGGCGAACAACATTATCGCCCAGCGTGATCATTCGCTGACATGCAGCTTCACACACTACCGGGATTTGGTGGCCGCGCGGGACACATTCCGGGGCCCCGGGATCATCAAACACGGCAACTCCGAAACCCGACCGACGGCGGGAACCTTCGGCAGGGCCAAAATAATCTAAATCGTACACCTTTGAAAGCTAATAAGTTCCATCATTTATTACAAGTTACGATGCCAGCCGTCATTAATCACCGGACACCGTGATGCTGCCGGCCAGTATTGATGATGTTCTGCCTGTTTCCTGAGGTTGAGAGGAGTGGTTTTCTTCTTCCTTCATCGCTCATTCGGTTGATGCTTTGCATCGGGTCTTTCGTGCGTAAAAAAGGGAAAAGTAAAACTCGTGAAGATCCATCAATGTGGCCGAGCCCGTGAAGAGTCACCACCGAATTTGGGTAGAATTATGCGCTAAGGGGTGTTAAAGGTGTTGTTTGGCTTCGGTTCTCGGTTCTACGCTTGTGTAGTGCACGGGTGCGAAGATATGATTCTAACTTGATCTGTACAGGGCTCTTTGCCCAAATTGCTCAACCATTAAGGTTAAGCCATGGATGGGCTATAAATTATTATTTTACGACAAAAATTATGTCTCTCTGGCTCTAAATTCGCTTCTTCGGGCATATATGCGTGTTCCAGTAATTCTTCTTAAAAGCACATTTGCTTTTATCGCGAGAATAAGGACGCGGTGGGTCATGAAAGTCTTTGAAAGACTGCTGTGAGGGTGACGAAGCTAATTTTTCTCCTTCTTACCGCTTTTTTTTCAATGTCCTTACGATCTTTTTCGATAATACGTCCGTCATTTGCAGGAAAAAAAAGAAAGCTAAAGCGGGGTGATGCTGCAAAATCAGTTTTGTGTACTTTTTGTAATGTAAAACTGGAAAAAGCTTGTGAACTGTTTTCTGGAACAAAATAACAACCACAATAACCAACAAAGGGCCTTGCTTCTGTATTTGGAGTACACTATGAACTCTTGCACTCATCATTTCGCTGCTCGTCTCGTACTTGAAACACATTAACGCACCCCCAAAACTACTCCTTTTTACATCACTGTAGCTATGATGCCCTTGTCCTATCCTGCCCAGTACACGATTACGATACGATAAACCCTAACCGCCACTGAACGCCACTGCCATGCATGCGAACTGCCCAGACGGTGATGTCTAACTGTGAGTGTAATATAAATAAGAAACTGTATACCTCAATTAGCACGTACTATATAGGTGCAGTGCTGATGATGTCGTTTCCCTGCCGATGGGGGGAGAAACACACACACACACACACACGGGGTCTGCCAAACTCCACGTCTGCTACCAACGGAGAGAGAGATTCGAGACACTTCGTTCGAGACGAGCGCTTTTACGACCTTCGTTCGGGGCGAAATGTATCCGGTGACATTTTGACTGCGGCCAGAACAAGATACGGTGGACAGTTTCGGAGCACTCATCAACGACCATGAAGATGATTTATGTGTTTATTATACGCTGTTTTTATTTTCAATATTTTTATGCGTTATCGTATGTAGTTGCTTAAGATATCGTCATTTTTAGGGCATTTTTATTCAGTCTTGCTATAACTGACTTGTTACATACAAAAACACTAATAAAATAAATTGTACCAAAATAATGTTTTCAGCTATTGCTCGAATACTGATGACCTTTTAGTTCAAGTTATTAATCGTCACATCTATTACTTAATAGATACTGTTCTACTTTCTGGAATAAAAGTAACGAATCAAACAGCAAAATACACACAACATTACGTTACTACCGAATAAAAAAAAACACACGCACAACATCACTCCTCGACGCTTGTACACTTGTATGTTGTGCACGAGTCATGTAATTTTTTTTTTTGCAATTGTTACTGGCTAGGGGTTACTTGATGGAAACACCCGCTGCCTTTGCAGTGATAGCGACAATAACACACTCGCCGCATAACGACACTACAACGCCACCAACCACAGCAGCAGGGCATGCGCTTGTCAATTAAATTAATACACCATGTTAACAACCAGCCTTCTCGAGACGTGCGGGGCCCGTCGCCTCCCGCCCTGAAGTGGGTGAAAGATCCGCCCTTCGTAACCTCGCAACATCGCACCATTCGTCATCGCGAAAGATTCGCGCAAACACTGCCCCGGGGGCGGCCGGGCACTGTGCGTAATGTTGTTCGTATCGAAAATATAATTTGTCAAAATGACCCGAAGTGATTTGTAAACATTGTTTCGATATTATTTTTCTCTGGCACACCAACGCCAACCGTGCCATATTCCCTGTTTGTTCCCCCTTTCGCAGCGGATTGCACGTGGAACGTGATACCGAGAAGTAACCAATTGGTGGCCGGACAACCCGGGGTTGGATCATTCCCCACCCCAAACATGTCCACCCAGACATGTCAACCGTTGGGTCCTTCGGTTTGTATGTCACTCCCACCGGGAGGACAGACCACTGACAAGGTGCTGTGGTGCTGTGAGCGGTTATACTCGACGGTAGGCTCAATTGCAACTCATCCCAAGTGGTGTGGCACTTGCGTGGAGGAAGCGGCGGAAGAATGACCCATCTTTCGGCGGGGGATGGGAATGTTTACGCCGGTGTCGGATTACACTCACCCACCAGTGTCACCGTTGCGTGACGTCAGACCATTACATTCGAGCCGTGATTGTCGCTGCCCTCACAAGTGTGCATTAGGGCGTGTGAGGGCTCGGAAAAGAGAAGATTCGCGTAGGGAGTTAGCCTTGCTTAAAGAGGGGTTGCGGTAAGTACACTTCCCTTGCAGTTTCTGCAAGGGATGATTTTTGTTGCAGCTGTTGTAATTATACAACTAATGTGACTTTTATGCACTTGCGGAATGCTAATGGAGTATGGATGCGGAAAGTTTAACCTATGAAACTTTTTAAAGTTGATAAAACTAAATATGCTAGAGATTGTATTGAATGCATTTCTTTAGATTTTTTTTCTGGCAGGATTGTTGTAACTCACACGTTGATATCATGAAAATAAAGTTGACACTTTTGTTCAATCAGGGGTTCATTCTTTCCGTCTTGTTTCAGTCAATCTGCATTTGTGTTTTTCTTTCATTACTAAGAATAATTTGTCCGATCAGATGGCCCAGATCACTTTATTGAATGATCCGAATTCATACTGATCCTTAAAAAGATCCATTTTTAACATCACTAATAGACAACGATGGTTCGTTTGAACTGTCGTCTCCTGTCGTCTTCTTAATAATTGAAAATCTTTCCTTTTTAATCATTCATCTTTGGAAGCAAAATGTTAATATCAATCTGCATAACTGCATAGCTGTTTACTTTAGCAAACTATCGAAAAAGATAATCATCTGTAAAAGATTAAGTTTCATAGTGGTAGCAAGACACTAAAATTATATTTTTAATTTCTTTATGAACCTTTCTTGAACGCTTTTGTAAAAATACTGTAAGTATACTGAACGAATAATATTAAAGTGGTTTGTTGTATGTCATTGAAACCTCCTAGCATGTATCGTGTGCAAAATGTAAACGCTACAGAAAAGTTTAGAACATTTACACGACAGCTTTCAAGCTTCTTCTCTGCTATAGCACCCTTTTCTGTGACTTTGTAAACCCATAAGAGTATGTGGGGATTTGAGCCCTCGTGGGGCTTTAATGAGATAGCTATGTCGTTACTTCTCAACCATCGGGCAGTCCTCAAAACCTCAAATATATAGGAAGTAAATCATAAATAAAAAAGAATTTATCAGCATCAATACTATCATTAAATGTTCAAATTTAAATTTAATAGTGAAGTATGATGATGTATTATATCATCTATACAATTTAAAAAGTAATTAAATCTTAGTGATACAAGTATTCATAGCTGATTAAACCCTACAACAAATGTAAAACCCATTCAACACCCATGAAATTGCAGCTAATTAGAATGTTTGCGATAATTTACTCTCGGCGAATCATTACCATAAAACAGTTAAACACGCTTGACACACATCCACGATGCTTGATGCACGACAACACGCAATAAAACACACCATCCATTTCGTTCCACACCTCGTTTTTGTTTCCAATTCCTCGTGTACCAATTTCGCATCTCATAAATAAATCGTTTACTTCGACCGGAGATGAAGATCTTCAGAGGGCGACGATGTGATTGCGGCACCATGATTAGTTTGCCCAGTCGGCACGAAAACGAAATGAATTCGTTCGGTTCGGTCGGCTCTTTGTGGAAGAAGCCTTTTGCGCTCCGCTGGCACGAGGTTTCTCTAACCCACCGCACTAAGATCGCCAGTGCACAACCGTACACTGCTCTAGACTGCTCGACGTCTACAGGAACGATCTGTGTTTCCCGACGATCGACATTCAAAGTGTGGCCGGATAGACACGACAACATTAACAGAAAAAAGTGAAGAAGCAAGCCAAGCATTTTTTTTTTCCTACAAACGATTCAACTGAGTGATCTATCTTATGGTTCAGATCTTCGTTTATCTTCACACCATTTCCGACACCTCGACTGGGGAGCCTTCTGTCCCGATGCCCTGGCCCTCCCCTGGCCTAACTGCTTATGGTCGTTTTACGCATAAGTAAACACTTTTTTCCTTTCTTCCTCTCGCCATCATAAACGCAGGCCCGCGACTTTGCAGCCTCGTCAGCAAACGCATAATTCATGTTCGGTTTTACATCCTCCTCCTCCCTTTCGCCTCCCTACCTAAGCCACCAACAACAATTGCCGCCCAAAAGTCTTACCGAAACGGAAAAAAATGGAAATCGAAAAATCTTCATCGTCACTGTCATCTTCGGCATTCGAGCGCGCGGTCTAGTGATCAGCCTTAAGGCAGGGGAAAAGAAAAGTTAACCCCACGGCTGACCGGCAAGATTCTTTGCCGTGGAAGTACACACACAAAGCGCTACACAACTCGCACCAGAGCTTCGGACGCAAGAAGCCCCACAAAAAGGTGAAGAAGGTGAAGCATCTCGGTACTGGCGAAACAACACCTCTCCCGTTTACAACGATCCAACAGCAGCAGTGAAGCTGCAGCAGCAGCTCCAGCACCTCCTCAGCTCCATTTCTTGTCCTCAACCACGCCGGGAGAGTCTGAGCAATGGCACTGTAAAGGGTGTCGTCACAGACCGTTTCGAACGAACGTTCTTAAGTTCTCCCCGCGCAAACTTCTCGCCGCGAGGGCACCGACTGAATCGATCGACGAGTTCGAATGACTTTTTTTATGACGAAGATGAGATGCCGTTGGTACTGTGTGCGATCGTAAAATAAATCGTTCGTCTTCGAAAACGAATCCTTCTTGCCTTCCCCCCCTCCCCTCCACGGAATGGTAGCTCGTTCGAAGCGTTCCGATGGTCCAACCAGCCCCAGACTGAGGATGACTTTCGGGAATGAAAGAGTTCGCGCGCTCTCCAACTGCACTGCCCAGCACTTTTACCCATCATTTCGCTCTAGGAACATCTTCTCGGCCTGACCTCAGCACTTGATCTTCGCACCGTGGATCATGCCCGGGCAGTTACAGGACAGGACAGGGGTACAAGGCGGTACAGAACCGCAGCTCCAGTGAAGATCTTCATCTCACGGCACGTCCTAAAATGCTTTCCAGCCGACCGGCGGGGATTTTACGTCGGAATTTTACGTAAAGTGTTATTAATTACGATGATTGAGAATTATTTGTGATTTATCTCGCGACTAAAACCCGCACTGCTTCGTAATTCCACACTTCCACACACACACACACGCGCAGTTCGTCACAATAAAGGAGTGACAGGGTATGTACGTTCACCCAACGGACACACTGCGCTCAGTAGCGGTTGGCACGAACGGAATGTTGCTAACAGTTTATTTTACTGATTGTGTATGTGCTCATGATAAGTTAAGAGCGTTTTTCTAACATCAAACAAAGTTCCTGTGCTTCAAATTCTTAACAAACTTAAAAGAAATGCACACAAAACATTAGACACTAAAATCCACGTGACAGGCAGCTGCATTCAACGCCCGGAACTCATCGAAACCGACAAGATCAGCCGCACTGATGATCTTTTGCATTGCACTCGACCAACCCAGCGCATCGTACACACTCTCTCTCGCCGCCGCACAGCATCACACATCTTCCCCGAAGTAGCATTTCGCCATGGGGCAGTCCTTTGTTTCCCCCGGCTCAAAGATTCAATTGTTTGCTGCTTACCGGCGCGCGGGCTCACATTTTTCATCTTCAAGTTGCTCCGTTTCGGGTTGCTTAAATAACCCATAAAATCCTAATGAGGTGCCGCCAGTGCGGATGCTTCCGCATGTGAGTCCCACTGGTCCCGGTCCCGCATGTGGGAGGTTCTCGGTAGCGCTCGGAGCCCTCGGCCTCGGGTGCTTTCGTCCATCCGACGGCTCTCTCTCTGCCTCGTCGTCATTAGCGCGGTGTGATTACCGTAATCCATGAATGGGACGTTGAAGGATGATTTTCTAATGTGGGTTTATGGATTATTGTAATTTATTTTTATCTCAACATACGCTTCCCGGTGCGTACATGTGCTGGCGGGCCTCGGTTTTTGCACCGCTAAAGTGCGCATGGGTGGGTTTTCTTGAGCAGCGGTTCTGAACGATTTAGCGCACACACGGGACGAGAGATTTTGGCAGAAAAATCGAAAGAAGAGCATTTGCGAAATGAATAGAAAGCTTAAAAAAGGCTTTTGAGCTGGTGCTTTGGATTAACAGAGTTAGCTTTTTTTACTGAACATTTGTGGTAAAATGCAGACAACTTGTTCAAATTTCGTTTTTCTACGAAAACATGCTTAAAATGTTGCTTGGTTGCTTGTAACCTAAATCCCTTATAATTTCTGCTACTACAAGTTACACATGTGTATGCATCACAATGTTTTTGAAAATTTTGTTTGTTTATGTACAATAAAGAGTATGTTTGGTTACGTGTAATAATTATTTGCTTTTTTTTTTCATTATAATAGAGCCGCTTTAGTAGAAAGGACACAACATTCAAATATTCTCAGTTTGTGTGTAATGTGATTTAAGTATATGCTAAGCAATGTGTAAGTATAAAGACCTCTTAATAGTTCCTCTTAATAGTAAAAAGACTAGCCATTTTAAGCATCGGATAATATTGATACAAAGAAATTTGACAAGAATAATTAAAACAAATCAACGAAAAAATATAAAGTTTTCAGATACAGATACATCATAGTACAAGATTATACTATGTTACTTAAAAAAAAACAATAAAAACCTCAAGAAGTATATTGTAAATTGAAAATTACCTAAAAAAAATAATCTGAAAATTGAAGCTTATGGTTAACCTATTGCTCGAGTAGTAATAGCAAAAACCTGTCACCAATACTCGTCGTTGTTCAAATTCCATTCAAACCACAAGACTGACTGTTCTGCTATGAGTGAGAAGATTATGGAACAACAATATTTGTTCTGTTCCTTTCCTAAACTAAGTCTAACCGTTCATGCAAATGCAATCGAGCTAAGCAAACGTTATACAATAGGCTGTGCTTCGTATTTCATTCGTCACTTTAGTAAAACTTATGATGTCAGATAGCTTTTTTAGTATTTCGATAATTAATTCTCAAGAGTCACAGGAGGAAATTATTGATGGGATTTAATTAGCATGATTTGGTGGCATAAAAACAAGACTTCTTCTTTGGTGGAACCTCTGTCAGGATCAAGGCCTAACCAGAACAGAATTGTGCTTTGGTTCTTTCTGTGACTCTGTGTACCCATCCTTAACAAGTTTGTTAATCCTGCGTACGGTAGGCATCCCGAGAAGCAGACATCGGGTGTGGTAATCGAGCCTCCGGTCCCAAGAGCGCAGTGCAAATCGCGTGATTTTGCGCTGTATGGACGCCAAACGCGAAAAAGGCTGGACAGCAGTTGGCCACCACACAATGTCACCATATTCCAACACCTTATCAACGAACAATATAGCGCCTTGGTGCAAGAGATGTCGTTCAGTTCTCGTGTCATATTGATGTCCAGTCCAAGCAACCTACTGCTGTTGGCTACGACATGGTCAAGCCGGTCCATAAATGTAAGGCTCAAGTCTTTGACACTTTCTTTGCGCACTAATGTCTGTCCATTGATCGTGTTATTGTAGAACAATGTTTGTCGTGAGCGGCTGAATGAAATTGTCGCGCATTTTTCGGTGAAAAGTGACAAGCCATTACGGGTGCACCAAGAATGAAAATCCTGCAAGGAAGCTTGTAATCAGTCATCTGGTTCCCGAACGACAAAAAATATTTTCATATCATCCGCATACTGGAGGAAGTTATCAGCTGGCAGGATCATTGACACATCGTTAACGAAAAACAAGAACAGCAAGGTACCAACTTCATATCAAATGAAGATAATAAAATAAACAAAAAAACATATTAAAACCACGTTCACTTGCAACAAGTAGTTTTTAATTTTAAACATGACAATTTTTACAATTTTAATAATTAATGCATGATGCAAGGAATTGTGTGAATTCCCATCAATGCTTGTGATTATAAAACATACAAAAAATCTTAATCGACAATATCACACACATTCTTAACGATGCACATTTTTTATCTGACTCCGCACAAAGCACGACCACACACAACAAAGCCAGCAAACTTCATATTATTGTTCCCCGGCACAAGATGTCCCACTTAAATCTTTCCTTGCATCGCACCATTTGGCCGAGTGCATCGGAGATTACAAAAATCGCATCAATTAAATTGATTTAGCTAATTAAATGCTCGCGGCGGATGGTTCATCGGTGGTTTCCGTTCCACCAGCCACCAGACACAACGAACCGAACCCACAAAACCTACCACACACACCACACACATGCCAGCGTGCGCCAGCTCGGCCGACACAGTTAGACAAACCGCGCCACTGCGTCCAACGGCACGGAAGAAATTGGTAGCGGCGTCGGGACCTCATTGCAACCGCAACGCAATCAATTATGGCTTCCTTTCATTATCTAGCCTGTCCATCATGGCTCTCCGCCAGCATATTAAAGCCCACACGAAGATATCAAAGCTCAGTGATCATACCGCCGTGACAACCCAGCCCGGAAGAACCTTAGCGAGGGCAACGAGCCGCTCGGCCCGGTGCACATTAGGGTCATTTGTTTGTCAAGTACAAGACGGCGACAGCGTCTTCCTACGATAAGCAAAAAGCATGTGGAAAGATTACACGTTTTCAACGGATTTTCACTTGCAGCGTGTATGATGACGACAAAGTTTCGGCAAAGAAACTTTTCCACCTGAGCTTTCGGAGGAATCATGCCTCGATAACATTTCCACATGAATGTTTCAAGGAAGCCTCGGTCGAAGTCTTCTCTAATCGATTCTGTGATGTGTGGATGGAAACAGTTTTCAAAAATCACCTACATACATCGATTCTACAGATCGTTCCACAGGTTCGAGCGTGCAGCAAATAACAATAGCTTGCAGAAACCCTGTTTCCAACCTGTTCCTCATCCGATCCGGAGTGTTCGTGGAAGATTATTTGACCTTTTCCCTTACCCCCGTCCCGAGCGGAACCTTTGCCTGCTTTGCAGCACACGCAAGCACCGTCTGCAACCGAAGAATAGATGCAATTTTCTTCGCCGAATGAAAATGCTGCTCAGATCAAACAAATGTTCCCACCTCGGGTGTGTGATTGCCGCCTGGGACGTCCAGGGCCAGTTGGCAGCACCGGTACGTATGCACTTCCGATAAGCTGCCATGTAATTGGCCATCGATTTGGACCATCCCATATGGCGGACAGGCTGGGGAGCGGCTTAGGTAGCCGAAAATCGTGCAAGAAATTAAATTAGACCTAACCGGCTGCCGGATCGGAAGGTGGAGGGAGGATCAAAATTATGGGATTGCCATAGGAAGAAATGTTCCAAATGTTTTGACACGGTTCGACACTGAAAATACACCCTCGAGTGGAATGATGCACAGAAGCTGAAGGTGATCTTCTCGAAAGTTTTCAACCGGGTAGGATTAATTACACTTGAAAAAGCGGAAAACAACACTTTAATTTTGTATTTTGAAGGATATAATTGATTGCTGGAAAGATAAAAAAGGGCATCCAACATACAGTAGAAGATCTAGATTATCAATTTACTGATGTCGTTACAGTATTTTGTGAAATAAAACAACTTTAGCGCTGTGAAGATTTTTTTCCAAACTGTAGGGAATCTCGTTAAAATAATGATACATCAACAGACGTATACAAATTAGTGTATAAAATCCTACAATTCCTCGACCTGTTTTGAGCTATTTTACGTATTTTAAAACGTTTACTCATTTCATTCACTCGAAAGAAATATTGTTGATGAAAAAGTCATGCCATTTAAGCAAAAATAAAATATCTTCACTTGCAAGGCAAAGACATTTCTCCGGAAAGATACGATCCCTGCTATTTGCAAGCCAGAGGTTAACCTCATCAGCACCAAGATGGCGCAAAAGGAAAAGCCATGGCACATATCACCGCAACAGGCACGATCTCTCCACCCGGCCAAGCAATAGTCAATCAATGCGCAAACACATAAGCAAAACACATGCCACCACCACTATCGGGGCGCACGCAAAAAAAACTTAAAAGTAATTTTCTCTCAATCAACATCACAAATTAAAATGAGAAATACCATTAATTTTGTCACGCTTAAATAAACTAATAAGTCGGTCCCGGCCGAGGTAGGCCGAAGAACGGGCAAAAATGCCGCCGCACCGCACGATTGGAGAGTCGAAGCAGAAGCAGCAGAAGAAGAAAATCGCAACTGGAACACGCTCCGGGATGGGACGGGATGTGAGGAATGATGATAAAATGTCAGTGTCTGTCGTGAAGCGCGTCAGCCGTACACCATTCCACTGCAACCGGGTAGATTCCTCGGTGGAATGTACAAATTGTTTATGACATTTTATGATGTGTCGCAAACTTTGGAGAAGGATGAATGCAACTATCGCAATCACTGTTGATTGCGATGAACTTTATGCATGTTAAATTGCAATATGAAAATGATTTAAAGTAGGCGGGAAGAAACGTTTCCGTTGCAAGGTTCAGCAATTGGATTGTTAAGGTGATTTTATTGCAAAAGTTTTCTGGATTCAATTAACGTCCACACTACGCTAACACCGGGATGGAATGCAAGAAGAAGAAAAAAATGCGCAAGTAAGACAAAACCACATACTCATTTTAATTACTTTCCGAAACTGGATGCAATGCACCAACGTCAGTTTGGGTCATTAATAAAAATGAATTGCCTTCCATGACAAATGATCTGCAAATTGATCAAACGTTGATGGCCTATGCCAAGATCGTGTGTGTGTGTGTGGGTATGATGCATAAAATGTTGCACCAAACATGGATGCAGTTTCGCCATGCTGTGGGGCGAGATGCAGCAGACTTCCCCCTCTGTGTGACTGCAACGGGCAGGCGGCTAGGTATGTAAGATGTCTTTGAAATATTTTCTTTAATCTAGCTCCCTCAACTAATTAAGCGCTATCTAGCCGTAGTGCTTGCCTCACCGAAGGTCCACCGCCCATCGACGGTTAGGGGGCAAAGATGGCAAAGATGGCGGTTGCCTGGTTGCCCGGACTTGGAACCGTAAGAAATAGCAAAACCCGTAAAACAGGGTCTCCCTTTTTCGTACCCCGCCTGAAGGATCCCGCGCTCGTTCACCCGCACGGGTCAGTACGGTCTCCCGACGTATTCCACTTTTGATAGGTTACGGTATGAGAATGTCCAATCATGGCAGACGTATCCCAGGCCCCCGCAGGACCGCTAAAGCGAACGAAGCGAACCTACCAAAACCCTCCCAAAACCAGTTCAGAAGGGGGCGCAACGAAATGCCGGAATGATCGGTGCGACGTGGAAAACCGATTTCTGCACCGACTGTTGTTGTTGGCCGCTGGCGTGGCCCGGTTTGTGTGGTGCGGTGCGATAAGGGCAGCAAGCAGCAAGGGTAACAACGCACACACACACACACTGATGCCTGCTCTCCTTTCTCCTTATGCTTCGGAGCACACATATCCGCTACACCGCGGACCAGCCCGGTCGGCAGCGGTACCATGGTGAACAAATCAAACATCGGACGCGAAGCGCTTTGATGGTTTATGTTGGGCCTGTTTTATACGGTGTGTAATATTGATTAAATAATGATTACACGTGAAATAATTATTGGAAATGACTTGTCGCTTTTTCGAGCCGACGTGACTCGAAACCCGACTCATTTATCGAACCGTGCAACCTTCGCCGGGGCCCCGTTCGTGCCGCCCAGCCAACGTCGAGTGGCTTGCGCTCGCCTCTTTCTCTAGTTAGCCTCCCGTCGTCTCGTGGTGGCGCAGTTGATCGGTCCGTCGGACGGTTTCTTCCATTTCTTAGGAGATCATTTCTTAATTTTCACGTTCGTCAGTAAACTCCTCTTTCTGACACCTCTTTCTCCTGCCGGTTGCCGCTCTTTCCGAATGGACCGTACGGAGGTGAGCCGCTGGCTGCCACTGCCGAGCACCGCATGAAATCACGGCCCAACCGGCACAGCCGCGATGTGGCCACGGTCAACAACTTGTACGGTTTTGCCATGCAGCGTCATCATTACCGGTATCAACCGAATCATGCACACCTCACATAAGCGACGTTGGGAGTGAATCGAAACGTTGTTCCGCGTCGTCACAGCACAGTTTGTACCGTGCTCTCCCACGAGCATGCAAATATGCTTGGTGAAGTAAGCACAATGTTGAAACATTCCAGTATCTTAAGGGCAATAAGCACTGAACGGGCAATAACAAACACTTATAACATTGCAAACATGGTAAATAATTAGTGTTACAGGGTTTAATTTTATGATGGTAAAGAACTCAGCTTAAAGCAACGTCTATAAAAAATGTACTTTATATCTGAACATATTCACCCGTTCGCTAGCGCTTCATACGTTTCGTAACATTCCAAGTGTTGAGCACAAAATGCAGTTCTCATCCTGGGACGGTAAAGTCAAATAAAAAAAAACTGTCGGATCTTATTATTTTTAGATTATCACCCATCCAACACGCCCAGGCGGCCCAGTCTTTTTTGACAGCATCCTCCCGGGGCCGGTGTCCCACCACCGGCGATGGGTAAGCGCTGACTCATCATCTAAATCTTACAATCGGTTCCTAGCGGTTCCCGCCGGTGCCGTCATCAAAGCAATCGCGCGTAGGTCTGCGCCCGGCAACCGATTGCAACTAGGGCGCGAACGATCACACCTTCCGTCCGTGTTTTCGATTCTGTCTGGCATGTTCTTGGGAATGGTCAATTCCTGAGAGTTTATGCTCGGCACCACCACCGGCTCGATGTTCGTGGAGGCGTGTTTTAGGGGTTTAATTATTTGATCGTTTGAAATTCTCAGCTTCTCGCGCCGAATGTTATACGATAGTATAAGCCATAAGCCAACATTAAAATCAATTTCTTGTACTTAAAATAGGATTATTTTTAAATGAATTTAGTTTATAAAAATATAAAGAAAAGAGTTATCGCTCAGCACACGATCATTCATGCACCACACCCGAGAAAGCAGTGGTCACTCCCATCCCAATCGATTGTATTGGAGCCGCAACAGCGCATCAAGCGGAACGCTGCACCTGTGCAAATACAGAAACATAATGCATCATCATCAATCCTGTCCCCTTCGCGTATACGGTCCGTCCGATTTGATGCCATTAAAAGTGCTGTGTTTGGAGGAGATTTTATCTAACACGACCCTCTCGCGCCCACAGTGCAGAGCCTCAGCAATCAACGAACGCTTGGAATGGTTTCGTATGGTGTGTGCCGACCGGACACAGGTGAAACCACTTCACTTGTAAATGTTTATTGTTTTAGGATGGTGACAAATTTTTTAATGATTGTACTGATATACTTTACTGTTAATTTTTATGGCATTTAGCAATAACTTAATAGGAGTCACTATCGAAAAAAAAAAAACTCTTTTTATGTTATATCACTTTTGGATCTCAGTGGACGGTTAACCTTATTTTTTTAAATTGTCGAGTCGTATCACTAAAGAATATAATCTCGTGCATGCTCTTCCACTTCTCTAAAAATTTTCCACCATCACTCCAAAGTTTTCTTAAATAGATACAGATATCTATATCAGATATCAGATATCAGATGTCTTTATATTTGATAAAGATTCACACAAATTTCTTACATTCATCATAGATATATACATACTTTCAACCACGTGTCACAGCCGTGCCTTTAAAGAAGTAGATAATATAAATAAATACAAACCATTGCAGAGATCAATTTTCATAAATAAATGCATGAGGGAAACCCTCTACAACAAAAATTTCGACACCTTCCGATTCTCTTCTGAGTACTTTCCATCGTAGTATGATGTTTGGTTATTAAAAATTTTGAGAAACAAAACATAAACTTTGTCTGCCCCAATCCGTGTTTCGCGATCGTCTTTGTATACGTTAAATCTTGCGTATGTAATGTAAGGATATATGTATTCTATCGCATAATCAATTTAAGATACATATATATAATAAACTCAAGATACATACATTTTACTTATAACTCGACTAAGAAACAATGAGTCAATAAACAACATTTTTAATTCGGTAGTAACGACCAGTCGAATAAAAACAACATTATAAAGCAGAAAAAAAAACATTAAATTAGATATTCGGTTCTGCGTTTATGAATTTAATGTTTTTTTCCCATTCTTTTAAGTATCATTATCTATATAAAATGTATATATTTTTATATAATATATGCTACAGTTGTTGTTACATCATATCGTTAAAATTCTTACCTAATTCCGAAAAGTATCGTTAAGAATGCTAAAAAATGAACAACTTTATCTTACAAATAAAAAATTGCCCTTAAATAAAAAAAACACAAAAGTAATAAAAACTACAAAATTTACTTACACTGCATCAAAAAAAAAAAACCCACAAACCTCAAATAAACCTGAGAATTTTTCATTCTAATGAGAATACGCCCCGTTACCATTCTTCCGGTTAATGCACCGGAAGTGAAGGGTCACCATCGATGCGTTGCACCGCACAGATTACCGCTCCATGCCAAGCCCGACCCATGCCCGATGTGCTTTATCGACCCATATTTCACGATCATGAATCACTGCAGTAACCTAAATGGCAAAGTGAAAGATATTTGGCAAGAGCTATTTCCTTTTGTCCGATTTTTAAAACACATTCCAATAACCCACAGAAATGAATTTTTCTCTTGCTTTGGTACCACTTGCCTGGACCATTTGCGTTCGGACCCACCTTAAACCGTACCGTATCTATCCCCTCCTATCTCACACACCCGCAACAGTATCGTTCCATTTCGTGTTCCAACCTGCTGCAGTGCACTTACTCTGCCATAAACTCTTCCGCTGTTACGTGTAGCGCACTTCCGTTTGGGAAGCATCACATCACTCAAACGACCTCTACCGAATTTGCCCTAATGGAACGATTGAAGGGGAGGGTGGGGGAGGGGGGGTTAGGATGGGAATTGAGCTAGCTTTTTAATTAACGTTCACACACAAATAACAGCTCCCCGCCGCCTTTGTGTCCCACTCAGTTGCAAATCAGATGCTAATTAAACAGCATTACCGAGTGGCATGACGCTTAGTGGTCGGTTTTGTTTATGCCTTTTTTTTTTGTTTGGCTGTGTGCGTTGGAAGATTGCTTTTGTAGCTGCTTTGTTTTGCCTTCCGGAAAACCAATGCAATTTTGTGTGATAATCGCCGGATGGAAATTATACAACATGGCGCACTTAATACAGCGCCAATTATGATACACGCGATACAGTGGACGGTTAACCTGCAACTAGCTCTAATTGCATCTCCGAACTATGCTGGCCAGACGTGTACATTAGGTGATCGTACAGATATTTAGATAGGATTGAACGTTAATAGAATCGTTTGTAAAAATGCAATAGTAATCGAGATAAAATGTTATACTCAATTTGAAGCCTGTTAGTTCCATGTGCGTTTGGCATGTCAAGCTTATCTAATGATCGTCACATGATATGCATAAGCGGTGCTCTATACATGCAATATAGAACAATATTTTTTCGGAAGTAGCGTAATATGATTAGTAAATCATTTCTGATAAAAAGCCATATCAGTTCATCACTGCCAATTATGACTTTTTGTGTCATAATGTAATTTAATACTTAAAACATTTACAAAAAAAAAAAGCTAAATAAACACACTCACAAAGGTAATGCATTAGCGCACTAACTAACGGTATCATAAAAAATTTCAATACTTCCGCTTGTTACCTTACATCAGCGCATTTCCTAGTTCATACGCGCCCGACACGCAACTGAATATTTTGTCACAACCCGCCCGCAGCAACCCGTCCGAGAGCACCTCTGCGAAGCATCCAAGCGTAACTCGGGCAGGGGTAGGGAAAAAAAACCCGTCATCATCCACCCATCGGAACTGAAGCATAGGAGCCTCGCACACAACCGGAACTGGACCGGAATTACCATCAAACGCGACCACCGAAATCCCGGCCCACCGGGGAAGGGGAAAACACCGGACCAAACCGTGACCCCGTGTGCGGGTAGGAATGCATTCCGACTAGATGTGATCAGTTGTCCCGAAATCCGGTCGTCTCCCTCGACGAGCTGTTGACGGAACAGTTCATTTGCATTGGATCAGATCGGTTGAGGCGCGGCAGAGGGAGAGTATTACTGCCTGTTGGTCGTGATGTTTGCAATTTACAGGCACAGTACCATAACGGTGCCCTTACGGGAATGGTTTTTGTCAATCAGTGCGTTTAGCAAGCTTCTGTTTTAAAAACTATACTATAATGTTATTTAAATCTGCTGTACTGTCTTGTGAAAAAAAATGCTACCTAATTTTCCATCCAAACCGCAAGCAGCAATGTTAATCCGTCAGACTACAACGGTCTTTATTGTTTATTGAATAAATTAATTAGTCGATGAATGGTTTAGATTGTATGTTACTTGTTTTCACGTAGACACGATTCGAAACACATCAGTAACGGTTTACGCAATCGTGGTACAAACATTGCCAAGTGAAAATAATAGTAAATAATTAGAAATTTAAGTCTTTGAGATCGCGGGGTAAGCTGTTTTCTTAATGTTAGAACGATTACATGCTTCTTGCGCTTATTTTTAGTCATAGCTGTTATTGGAACGAAATGTGCTATAATAATTTGATCGTGAAGAATGGTGATGAATACATGTGTTTGACTGTTTGCGACATTGTATTGGATCAGAACAAGTCATTCTGGAAGATCTATAGAATTATTTAGAACCCCAGATTGAAAGACATTTCCGCTGAGACTATATCCCTGGTAAAAGACATCTGAAGAGATAGAAAGGTAACACATCTCTTTGTCACCAGGGAAGAAGCCTCACAACAGACTTGGTTACTTTTTCTGTTCATTTACTCTATTATTCAGATGAAGAACTGAAGTTTAACTTTAATATATTCATTATACAGTGTTTTTAGAGTACTCAGGTCTCGAAATCCTCGTAAAGATTGTAAGGAAATATGAAACAGGTTCTAAAGGGTTAATAGTACAGCCGTTCCCTATTCTTATTATTCGGTAGTAACGGCCAGGCCGTATTGCTACAGCCGTTGTCATCTAAACTTACTGCTACAGCCGTTGTCATGTAAACTTTAACGTGGACGACACATATGACACATATTTGACCATATTGAAACGAAAGCAACACTGAAAGTAAAAACACAAGAATTTATTCGTTCGGTTATAGGCACAAATCCTCTTTTCATCACTGTTTAATCGCTGTTAATACAGTTTTTGCTAATTCTAAATGCATTTTCATAGCGGAACATAAAAATGTTAATCGATTTATTGAACAAAAAAACAAACTACATGAAAATAGCTATTTTTAACTAATGCTGAAACACATATTATTTATCCACATTTCAAATCAATAAAGCTGCTCCTTTTGTCAGTAATTATAAAACACCGTAACTAGGATTAAAGAACATAATTCTTTTGGCTCAATGCAATCCAATCCTGATTTTTTCCATAACTACTTGAAGGAAAAGCAATCAACTTACTGATGTATATTACATTTTCGAGTTTACATGGTGCATAATTGATTATAGAAATAAAACTAAAATAACTTTCAATTCCAGTCGTGTCCAAATTATACCATTCATCAAGACCTCACGAATTAAACCATTCCATAATGCTGCCATGACACCCACCCATGACGCACTAGGGTCATGACGCAGGCTAATGTCACCTCAAAGTTGGATCCCCGGCAAGAAGGTGACCGAAAACAGTCCCTCCCCCCCACCTTCACCCCGCAAACAAACTCGACACACGTCAAGGGAACAGATTTAGAACGGAACCGTGTTGCGGTGATCGCGCAAGTCATACGCCGGTCACACTCCGCTAATGTTTCCGCAACACGGAACCGGAAGGTACCATCAGTTAAATGCCCATTTACGAAGACACCGGCTGCCCGCGGACGGGTGGGTTCGCGCACCCACGCACCACCGTTGTTGTTGGGATCTTCGTGCCCGACGGTTATAAACGCATGCTCGACGGACGGTTCCATCGGCAAACGGCAAATGGGGAAACTACGGTGGGAAAAAAGGAAATAAGCCATGATGAAATGAAAATTTTCTGTCCACCCTACTGGCGTGGGCCAGTAATTGAAGTGTCTGCGTGTATTTGTGTGTGTGTGTGTGTGTGTGTGTGTGTTTGTCTCGCTTGGATTGAAAGCAAACCATCCAAAATTAGCAACACCAGTCGCGGGGCCATGGTGGTAAAATTGTGCGTTAACTAAAATTACTGGAACCGAGACACAGACCAGCCGGGAGGGAAAGGCAGACAGGCCGTGTAACTTGTGTACAACGAAAAAGGATACACAGCGGCTCCATCAGGTGCAAAACATCCTTTTCGCTCGGTGTGGGCAGGGTGGATGAATACGGTTCTGCCGGATCGGTCACAAAGCGTGCCTGAATCGGAACGAAAGTAATCAGCAGTAAAAGCTTTTCCGCGATGGAAACGTGCCGTGCACACGTGAGGTGATTGATACGTTCGAAATGATGTTCACTTTTATGGCCGGCCGGTCGGTTGATTGAAATTGCTGCTTTTCCCATGCTCGGAAAGGTGTGTTGCCTACAATCTCATTTACAAAATAGATGTTTTTTTTTCAACAACCGCCAACGCCGATTGCTCAAGATTCAAAGGTGTGACGACGGCGGCCGGTGGTTGCTATTTTGAAGCGCATTCTCCGTTTTCTACAGCTAAATAAATTTAAATGCTAAATGCAGACATATTATCAACAAAATACAAGCAGAGAGCATCGCACAGATGAGAGATATAAATCAGTTCAACAGTGTAACATGTCTATATGCTTCATCGCACCAAATCAACTGGTAGCAACGAAAAAATATCTTGTTAAAATTGGAACACACACTCTAAAAAAAACAGCATTTCCGCTTCGTTGCGCGGAAAATAAGAGCGTCACCGGTTCCAAAACTCGGTTCCAAAACTAAAAAAAAGGGTCACATACTTATCCGTACCATTTCACCCGAGCCACAAAACAAGGTTAATTTGCTCACATGAAACAATGGAATGTGATTGTAAAAAAAATGGCCCAAGCCCAGGTCAATCTCGTTGGTGCATTAATCCCACGAACCTTTTTTTTTCTTTCCCCATTCCAAACGCTTCCGTGGGCCGTGGTCACACGTGTGTTCTGTTCCCGCCTTTTTGTTTCATCCAGAGCATCCGGCAGAAGGGCACCGATAGAGCAAATTAACAGCGAACGCGCCCGACAGGCCGCCGTGCATTGTCTTGTAATCCAATTTCGATTAATTTGGCGAACCAAATCTGTGACACTTCGGTAGCCTTCGGTAGTAAGGCAATATTAGCTTCGTCGTACTTTTATGGGGTTGTGTTTTTTTTTTTCGTGTGCCACTCATGATTGTCTCATCGGGCGAGCGCGAGGGCACAATTTTGTTGAAATTTCTTCCAATTAATCAAGCGCACCCCGGCCAAGACGGTGAGATGTGTCAATTTTGAAGGGTTCCTGGTCGCTTTAAACTGATTTATCCGTTACAGTTTGGGTCGTTTGTGTGAAAGGCGGCAGGCATGAAGGGGAAAACAATGGTAGCGCTAAAACACTCGCCAAGAAAAAAAAAGGCCCAGTCCTAAAAGCAGATTGTAAATAAACTTATTAAATCAATCAAATTTCGAAGTCAATTGTTTTCTTCATCACTTACGAATCGTAGACAAGCTGTCTGGGGCGGTGGACACCTAACGTGTCACTAATGGAGTGATAGTAGCTTGCCGTGGGCCTAGTACCCGTGGGAATTTTAACCCACCCCTAACAAATGGTGGCCCCGAACCAGTACAGCACACATCGGACATGACAACGTCACGGGACAACGGACGGCAACAGCTCGGTGAGTACATATTTCGCTTCAGGATATCGATAAGCAAATACATTATGCATGCATCTTGATAAAGCCCGAAACGCTCGTTGTTCTGACTACAGCGGAACAAGAAATGGTAGCGAACCAACCAACAACAGCAGCACAACACCTAGAGAAAGAAATAAAAAATGCATTGCTGGTAGGTTCCGGAGCCCCCGGAAGCATTAGGCAACCCGGAACCAAAGCGTACGCGTGTTTACCTTTGGGGTATAGCTTTTCCCCCTTCAGCAATTTCATGGCGTGTGAATTGTTTGTACATACTTGCTTATTGTGTCCTTTTGTCGGCTTCTGTTGGACACGATTCCGTCGCTGATGCACATTCGTCCTCATGCGTTTGCGGTGTGAGGGTCAGTTGAGAAAGCAAAAGGTGATTCGCATTCGTGCCGTTGCATTCAGGGGGGTAAAAGGCCCTTGGAAGTCGCTAGAGCGAGCCTGCTACTTATTTGAAGATTGTTCATAATAATCGTCCGGAACGAAGTTGCAAAGGGAAACGGTGAAGATGTGTCTTCCAAAAAACGGTTCCAAAATAGTGCAACAAGTTATTATCCATATCGACGCAAAGTCATAACGATCGTGGTGTGTGCAATTGAGTCGTTGTGCACCCTTCCGGAAGGCGAGCGGGAACAATGAGCCGCATTATGATCGTTCATACTACAGATCATAGAAAACTGGGGTGAACTATAGGTCTGTGTTGCTGTAATGAGGGAAAAGGATTAAAGTCATCGTTGATTATGATATCGATATTGGGCTTAAACTTCTCGAAAGAGATTAAAAATATTCATAACAAACATTCCTAAACTATGTTTTGCACTCGACAAAAAGGGGTGCCGCTTGAACCGTTTCTCGTGAGATTTTTCACGGTTTTGGATTAAGTGATTATTTTCTCTCGCAAGTGATACAAAAGCTCGACCAGCTCCGTCCTTTGCCTAGGCAGCGGGAACAGTTTTAGTGATAATTATATTTCCGCTTTGTGGGATTTGTTGGATCAATTAAGGTGCCGGCCTTGATTCACCGGCGCTGTAGAGTAGATTGTTTGTGAGTTTTAACAATAGAAACGATGAAAGTAGCTCGACAGAAGTGCACGATGAATACAAATGCTACAAGGGCTGCAGGATCTCTTTCCTGTACGATCGGGTATTAAAGTAATGTGATACTCCAGCCGTGCAGGGGAAGTTGATGAGTGATCTACGGTACACCAAAAAAAAAACTGCTTGTATCAATCCAGTCTACCGCAAACGTGAGAAAAAAAACGGATAAAAATCGAGTCCGTCGTAGAGGAAATAGCAGCATTTTGTGCGGTTACTCTGGAATGTGTTGTAATTTGAGAGTTGTTATAATTTACTCTAGAGTTTGTAAAGCTTCGAACTAAATCATTTAAATCATTATTTTATTAACACACCAGCCCCCGCAGGGAACCGCATCTAATTAAATATTGTGCAGTAATGGGCAATAGCGCTAATAAGAAGTCAATTTAATAATTCGCCTATTCCAGCGCTCACTCATCCATCAAACGCATCTGATGATTAAAATCGGATCGTAATCGTATCAGCATGCACTCGGCGCAACAAAGCACCACTAATTAAACACTTCAATTATGCAACCAACGATAACAACAACAACAACAACAACAACAACAGCCACACCAGCCCAACATCCGGCAATCTGGAACGACTTTGGGTTCCACCAGTTACCTATCCCGCGCGTGTATGTGTGTGTATGTGTGTATGCTAGAGGTGCATTAAAATCAGAGCGCTCCTGCGCTTTATATTGTCGTCCTTCGGTATTCCCTCCCGTTTAAATAATGCCTTGAAAATCAATCCGCTTGTTAGCAAGCAGCCGCCGGTCCACGCAGGTCTCGTGGCGCAGCAGATGGTTGGAAAATTAACTTTTGCGCAATTGTTTCGCAGAGCTTCATTATTAGATCGGCCCAAACGAGGCGGGCTGGCTGGCTGGCTGGCTGGTGTGCCCGGTGGCAAATTACAGTTTTTCGCGGCGACGGCGCTTTCAAGCCGTGCGGCGCATGGCCCGATTTTGCACATGATTGACTGTTTTCGGGAAAATGGTGACGTGAGGCCACAAGGACGACCATTATGCTCACGATTAATCAACCATGAAAGTACGGGCACGGGAGGGGGCGTTTATATGTGTGTGTGTGGCGTACATTTAATCAGCAAAACACCTGGATGGATGCTGTGAATATGCTTCGAGTGCTACGAATTGGATGAGGGCGTTGCGTTGACTGTCTCAATGCGATTGCAGCAGTTTGAGGGCGATGCTACAGAAAAGAAGGATATTATGCTGACCTTCAGCAGTACTGAATTTCTTTGATGCCCAGGATTTAAACGCAATAATTAACAAAAACCCCTTGCATCAAAGAAGGATCTTTTCAGCCAAGCATCAGTTAGTTTAATTACCTTGGAATAAATTATTATGATCCCGTCTCAGTTATAGTGTGGTAGAGTTCGCTTCTTCAACATCACCTCTCTACCTCGAACGATCGCAGCTAGCTCTGTGTGCAATTTTATTTTCTTACGGTTATCATTCCGATTGCGAAAGTCAATCAAGTCATCAACTTCATCAACTTCGCACTCGGGCCTTGCCCTCGGATAAAAAGTTGGCAGCCACAAAAGGCATTACGACAGGAAAGACGGATAGTGCGAGGAGAGCTGAGGATGGAGAAAAACAGAAATTCCCGTCGACCAGGTCAGATGATGAAACGAAGCAACTCACATAGTGCCGATTGGTACAGCGAATAACTATTTTTATTAGTGGAACCAATTCAGCTTCGTGCCTTTGTGCGACGAACACAGCAGTTGTAAATATATTGAGCAATGTTTAATTTAATAATGTTTTAGGAAAAATATATAAAATTAAAAACATTTTTTTTCAGCAATTTCTTTTCCTTTTTTTCAGTATTAATATCCTGCAAAATGTTTTACACATTTACCAACTCCATTAAGGTCTTCATCCCATGCATTGCTGCGGGATGAAAAATAACCATATGCACGTCAGACCGAGAAGGTTCATTAGCTGCGATATTGGCGACAACGGTGACGGGCAAAGAACCGCGAACCGCGTGCAATGTCACGTACCGAGGATACTGCACTAATTAATCATCGAAAAAGTACGCGCACAGCGCAAACAATAAAATCGCACCACGCTCATGTCCCAGGCATCATCACCAGGAATTGGTTTTCGGCAGGGCTACTACCATTCGACAACATGACGTTTTTTTTTTTTTTCGTTGGTCTTGCTTGTCCTCCGCCTCACCGAAAGCCATTTTTGTTTTCGTTGCATGTTGCACCGCGCGATGGCATCCGCCGGCGGTGCTTGTGCCGAAATAATTTACGACCTATGTAGCCACCTCCCCCCCCCACCTTTCCCCCCTGGGCGCGACCTGCTGCAGCGTCGTTGAGAGCCCGCCAGCGTTCGACCGTTGTTCATAAATCTTCTAATGAAGCATTGCGCTTCCGCCCGGTAACCCGGGTGAGACGTGCGCACATCATCACAGTTCATCTACCCGGGCGCGCAAAACATTTGCGCACCGTCACCAGACCGCACACGCCAGCACCATCGCCAAACTGCGCATCGTAACCGGGGCAACGCGGGTGTCGATGGCAGCAACCGTGTCGGAAATGGCGTGGAGGTCGTCTCGTTGCCAGTGTCCTTCCGATTAATCTACGGCGGAAACACGGAAAATGCCGCCGTCGCCGTCGTTCGCACGGGGAACAGAGAGAGAGGAGAAAAAACGCGGTGGCCTTTGGCGGGCATTGTCACATTTCAACGTCGCGCAAAGAATGACAGCCCGGGAATGGGAATAGTGATAGATAGACCGACCATATGCGTACGCGTGTGTGTGTGTGTGTGTGTGTGTGTGTGTGTGTGTCTCTACATGGATTAAAAAAGTGCCGTGAGTACCGTGAAACCACCCCTTGCCATCCAGCACACGAATGGGGAAAGAAATTACAGCAAAAAAAAAAAACAAGATTGAATCCCTTCTCGAACCGGCACTGGCAGAGCGCAACGACGAGATGACGAGAGTGTAACTGGAAATTGAATTTGATTTATAGAGAACGCGTACTCACGCCGAACTACATACATACAGGGCGAGAGCCGGGTGTCGATTGTGCAGATATCAACCCCTGGCTCGACCTGCCGATTGGGCCAGCCCGTCGATGATGATGATGATGATGCTTGTGACAACGATAGGGATGTATAATGTCGCGGCTAGTAGCAGCCGTTCCTTACTCACGCGTTCGAATCCTGTTTGAATTCATCTTCATCGTATCCAACCATACCATAGGAAAAGACTAGGAAAAGCAGCATTCAGGTAATTCACATTGTGTTATGACATATTGAGCGACAATCGTCAGTCTAAGTAAAATAAAATTGATAGTAAAAATAGTGAGATACAACCAAATTACTTGCGACTTCACTTTAACAATCATTAAAGATGTTTTCTCCAACGTACCAAAAATTGGCTACAGTTTCATTGTTTTTTTTTTTTATAGATTTACATGAAAGAATTTCAAAGTTGAAATACTGATACTTGTCCTCTGACATTGAAAAAAAATATTTCATTTAATTTATCAGCACTCATTACGGTGTTGAGTATTTAACAAGCGTTCATACGTTTAATTTTAAACTCTGATTCAATCAAAACTGTGAGAAAAAATAAAAGCATCAGATTGGAGCATCAAGTGACTTGGCTCAGGCATACCTTGACCAACAATGGTTTTATCATAAGTGTATACTTATTCAACGAATAATGGTTGTATGGCTCCTGAAGTGGTTACACTTTAAAGCCCATACAATACATACAATTCGAATGCTTGCTTGATTTATCTATCTAACAGTAACCAAAAGTTTTTTTTTTATTCCATTAAAACTGCTTACTCTGTGTACCGATCTATATCTATCAAGATTGGGGGGGG
>KB671626.1:32280-57853 GCA_000349105.1 Anopheles epiroticus
CATATGGGGAGCGGCAGCGGTCCAAATGGGATTCGATGCAACGTCGGGCCTGATCGTATGAAACGCTACCCATAGGAACACCGAGCCACCCCAGTCATTGAGGTCTATTTACCCAAAACTAGAGGTTGATTGTTTCAGTGATGATTTCTTTACTTAAATTAATATTATAGATATGATATATTGCATTACTCAAAGAAATTAAACAAGAACAGCACCTGCTGGAACCAATAATAACAATTGGGAATGTGCATGATTTGTTTCAGATTTGTTCAAACGGATTTCACCGATCATCCTAGAGCCAATTTTCCTTTTAAATAATATTGTGCAATAGAACTGAAATTATCCTTCGAAACACAAAAAAAAATTTTTTTTTTTAAATAAAGTCTATAGTAAATATTTTTATTTTGGTTGCCTTTGTAAGACGTCTTTCAACCGATCTATTCGGCGTATTAGAAAACAGTCGGGAAAAGAATTGATCTCTGTACGGCCCTGAAGTAGCCGAAGCGTTTATCAGGTTAGATCACCACTCCAGCCGTTGTTCCCTTAATATTGATTACTTGCGACCAGCCCTTTTACCCCAAAATCATCCAGTCGTTCTTTTCGTCCTTTTTCCCCCTTTTAGCACATTCTAATGACCCACAAAATCGAAAACTGCACCACTGCTAGCACTGCCGCTTCAACCTCTGCTTCGTCCTACTATCAAACCAAAACAAGTTTTGGTGACCATTTATTTGGTACGGGCAGATAAAGACTCCCTGATTGCTCTCGCCCGTTTTTTTCCCCTCCCTTACGCTACATCTTCCATGTCAAGTTTCGTTCCAAAGTTTAGGCATCCTGCCAGTGCGACCAGAAGCCGGGTGTGTTTTTTATGATTATTTTCATCAGGACACGGTTCCATCGTTAATCACCCCGGTACCGATGGGTTTCGAAGCGAAGGGACAACTGCACGTGTCTAGCGTCCAGGTTGGGCGCGGGAATGGAAGGGCCGGGAACACCGGGACCGGAAAACTCCTGACAGTTCTGTCACTTTCCATACCAGGTGTCACGGTTTGATGTTATTTCTCCTTTTCTCTGCTAACCTCCTGAATGTGGCGGTGGCCTTCGTCACGTCCTGCCACCAACCCACCCGTCGGCTGCTATACACTGACAAGGATTTTCAACGAGAACCATGAAGCACAATCTGGCACACACCTTTGCCTCAACAACGGTGCTTGACGCAGCTTTGGAATCTCGATCCCGGATTTCTTTTCCTTTTCCTTCCTCTACTCTTAACCTCCCTTCACACGTGTTAGCCTTCCGAGACCTCTTTTGCGCTTCGGCCAGCCAAAGGACTCTCCAAGACCCAGGGCGATACTTCAATCACCGTCGTGCACGGTTCGGGAGTGTTTTTTTTTTTTTTGCTCCCATATTTCACCTTTCCCGTGCATTGTCCCAGATCGGCGATATTTCGCCCATATCCTGCACATCGATAGTTTCATGTTTCGAGGGAAACGAAGGAAAACCCAACCCGAAGCGGATGCACATCCCGCTGGGCGGATCAATTCAATGTTCATGCTATCGAATGCCACCACGGACCGGTGAGGACGCGAGAACGCGTCCTAAGCTTGCCTCATCGAGGGCAATATATCAACGGAGGGTCACCGCCAACGCGTTGGCTAAAAATGACGTACTCGCTACGCGTTGGGCCATTTCTACTCTTGGTAAAACCCAGAATAGCAACGTGTTTGAAATATTTGGGACCTGATGCAGTGCAAGAAACAAAGAGATTTAATACGGGTTTATTTCAAACTTTTTGGAAATTTGATGGGAAAGCTGATGTAAAGCTCGCAAGCACGTGCTTATGGTTTAATTTTACACCGTAAGTTACTGAAAACGATTTCGGCATTTCTTAGTAAGGTATTATACCCATAAATGGACTTTGGATTCATCAAATGAAATCAATAAATCAATTTAAACTGAGTCCTGAAACATAACTTCTGTAAAATACCTATGATCAAACCAGCTCCAAAATTAAACTAAAGTTGTATGATGTATTTATGTCTATTTTGTATGAATCCCTTTTTTGTACCACAAAAGACGATGTTTTCTCTCTTTTCAGCTCACGGTTTTCCATGACGTTTCCCAAGATAAAAGATAACAACCGAGCAAACCAAAACCAAAGCTACCTTAGCACAGCCGCTGCTTCACATTACAATTATACCGACAATCAAACGAGCGGTAAAACATAATCGTTTCCCGATTGTTATTCCTGTTCCTGCGATGACAAACCTTTATGAGAGTTCACCCTTCACTCCAATTATGGGGCCTAACCCTTCGGCAAGGGCAGGGCAAGGGATCGGGGCAAAGCTAATATTATTTTTTATCTCCACCTTCATCTTCAAGCAAATTGTCCAAATTGTCAGCCTGCGGTAAAAACCACAGACACCACTATCATGAAGACAAATCATCAAATTTTATTGAAGTTTTCCGACCCCAGCGCCAGACACATGAGATGCGGTAATTCCTAGTGCAGGATATCCTGTGAAGCGTCCTACACCAGCGCCTTTGCAGTCAGTACACATCGATGGTGTACATCTTGATCCTTTTATGACGCTAGATTTCACCTCATACACCGAGCATATGGATGGGAAGATAATTTTACAACCGCGTATGCAAACATGGTTTAGGCTTGAATCGGGTTCTGCTTGACTGCGATGCACCTCGGGAACGAATGCAGAGGCGCAGCAGCAATGGTTGAATTATTGTCAATAATTTTTGAACAGTATTTTTATATCTCTTCACACCGATCGGGCATTAAAACCACAGTTTGAAGATTACGGATGATGATACTGGGCAGTTGCCCCTGCTCACAACACAATCGAAGCAACGAGTAAGGGATGCGCTTTGCTTTTTGGGATCTTCGAAACATGACAATGAATGTTTTGGCGTATTGAAACGAGGGTCTAGTTTTCCCATAAAATTTCTACTGTCACTGTGGACACGAAAACAAATCTGTTTTGCAATCTACTTCAACGAATTAACTCTTTAAATTAAACGAAAAGCTCCATGGAGATATTTTTCATGATGAAGTCGTGTTCACTTACATGTGTACTACTACTTACACAAATTATCCGACACTCATACTAAGTCTTAGGGACAGCGAAGGACCATCATCGACGTCGATTAGGACGATTCAGTTCTAATAAACGTTTTATTCGCTGTAATTTTCAAGACACTACGAGTAACTTAAAGAAAGATATTGACCATTTTGAGTTGGCTTCCGATACCAACTCCGAAAGCATGCAATAGCTAGAGCATCTAAGCGTTCGCTTAATATTCATGGATGTTTAGAGCGATAAATTCCTGTACCAACAGATCGATTTCGCAAATCCATAAACTGGATTGCAATATCGATTGAAATCCCACAAAATGTCACCCTCCTCAAATCTTTGTCCGGCGCTTATCCAGTGCGGATCAAAATAGCTGTATCCTGGTCACGGCAGCAGCAGCAGCTCCTTGGCAAGACTGCACCACGCGCCGTATATTGCAAGGAAAATTGTTTACAGAAGCAAAATAACGATATGAAATATTCACAACCAAGCAGAAGCGATGGAATGATACAGAATGAAATGGAATCCATCACCAGGCGGCACTGCTTTCGCTCGATGGCACGGCGAATGCGGCTGAAGCTTCCACCCAAACACGGCTCCCGGACGATCTCTCGGGGGAAATGTAAACAGTCCAGCTCATGTGAGAAGAGCTCGAGGGTACTGGTTCACTCGCACTGGAAGGTTTTCTTATAAACCGCTTTTCTACACGGTTGCGAAGTTTCGTAGCTAACCTCACTAAACAGATGCAAAGAGAACCTGTCACCGTGTCAGTTTGCGCTACTTGCCCAACATGAGACCACACGGGAGTATCTTCAAATATTGCTTACCCGATCTGTGGCATCATTTTTGTACCGTATTCCTTCCATTCAACGTTATCCCTTCCATCGCCCGGGCAAGACGTTGTGGTTGTCTGGAGGGCTACGTACAAACAGCAATCAGTTTTCTGGCCCAACCGTGTGACATACGGGGTTGGAACAGGAATGCATCTCCTTGCACAACTCGAAGAGGACGATAGCGCGATGTATTAGTGACAGCAAATCAGCAAACATCGTTGAAGGACGCACACCAGGGTGGTCGGATTTTCGTACGAGCAGAAGTGCGACCGGTCAGAGCGGCTACATCATTGTAAATCGCCGGAGAGGATTTTGGTACGTGCAAGTGTCAATGAGAAGGGTCGCTATGTCACCTGTGTTGAGTCGGAGAACTCCAAAAGAATGTTTTCTATTTTCATGTTTAGCACATTTGGTTTTTATCCAAAATTGGACAAAAATTTGTAATTGGCTTCAATGTTTTTATTATTTGATATTTTCTATACGTTAAAGCGAAAACTAATGATAATTCGAGGGTAAAAACACAAACTAGATTTCAATAACAATGTTCAATAGTTGACAACATTTCCTTTCTAAAGTGCTTTCTACGGCGTAAGCGAAAGAAGCACCAGCCATCATACCTATTTTATGACCTTTTCCATTTCCCGTAATGCATATTGTGGAGCACAAAGTGCACAAGTCCTCAGTAGTGACGTTGATGATGACAAAATTTTTATTTACTCAAATCCTTCAAAGTTCACAGAGGTGACAAACCATCAAGCGGGCTTGGAAGCCTCTCCACGTGAGCATGTCACCCTGCGACAGGCGGCACAATCTTACCGCGGGAAGGGTGCAGTACGACCCATCAAAGACGTACACCCAACGCGTTCCTCCCGCTCTGGCCGTACTCGAAAAAATGGCCGAGAGCCAAGCCACGGTCTCCGCACGGCTTTGACAAGCTATTAATATTTATTACGGCAAACATATCCTCTGCAGGCGCATCCACTTGGAGCGTGTAGCGGTAGAGATTTGCACACGAGCGTACACTGCCGGTTAAAGTGTAGAGTGGTGATGCATTTCAAAAGTGGCAACATATTCTCAAACAGCTAGCACACTGCCATGGGCTAATCGTATGGCACATGCACAAACTTGTGGATTCTTATTTTTCTGTACGTTAGCACGATGGAACCCTAACATCTGTAGTTGAATGAAATAAAATATAGAAAAGTTGATAATGATAGTATTTCCAATTAAGGTGATAAAACAAACAACTATGCGCAAATGCTAAATATTTTTCTTTGCTTTATTTGATTAAGCACAATATAGTAAATAGACATAGAGAAAAAAAACCGCTTAGCAAGATTTATATTTTATTAAGTACAATACAAAAGAATAGTCGTTTTACTGTTGAAATACGCACGAACGTAGTATAATAATTTAGTCATTATCATTTACGTTTTAGGTCAAGGCCTGACCTTGGAGCCTGATCCAAATGGAGTTTCCAATTTGATACATTTCCTCTTATGTATCACTTTTATTTATTTTTTTTATATTTTAAAAAAAATGTTATATTTTGAAGCTCATCATGAGACCGTACCAGAGCATTCTAATGATTCTAAACTACAATACTTATAATTAGTGATTTTAAGATATATTGGACTTAATCTTTACTTAACTACAAAACATAAATACTTAATAGAATTTTACTTTATGTGCGCTGCTGATTGAAATCAAAAAGAAGAACGTGTAAAATTAAATATGACCTACACAAAACTTAAAGGCAAATTGTTTGTTTTTAATTTGATAAGTTTGATATAAACGTCATACCTCCTACCGAAAAAACCTGATATTTGCAATGAGGTGTTGTAGAAAATTATATCTTCTGTATAGTATTTTGCTTAATGGCAATCGGCAAAATTCTCATAGTGAGGGGTTGTCATTCTTCTTCCATATAAGAGATTTTCCCCATAAAAGAATCACATATAAATGATATAATGGTCATCAATCACTTTAAATGCATAAAAATGGCATATCTGATAAGAGCTGGGACTCTTCTTTAAGTTTTTGTTTTAGATATAAGCTTCTAAAATAGCCACTAAACAAAGCTCAAGAAATTAAAATATGTAATGTGAATAAAAAAAAGCTTCACGCCAAATAAACAAAACCTGATATTTACACATAAACAAAAGTGTGCATCAAAAATGCTTTAATTATTCGCTAATCGTGTTTCAATTAGAAGCATTTATGTAGGAAAAGTACAATAAATTTAATCAATGGATGAAATGCATTTATGAGTAAAATATGTTTTTACATGATAGAGAATAATGAGAAATGAAAGAAGAATACATCAAAAAGACAACAATTTGTTCTTGTATCAAGTTTATACTCTCAGAATAATCGCAGGAACTGTTTATATGCCTACCATTATACGCTCGATTTCATACAGGTGCAATCAGTAGTTTCTGGTCTTGATCCCCTGCACTGATAGCTGCAGTGATTGCATCCATCATCTATTAGCATAATTCCAAAATAATGACAACCAAATGGCTATTGGAAATCGATTCAATTAAGTAAATTACCATTAGCCATCGTTAGAACTAATCGCCAGAATCAGGGCCGCGCTTTGCACGGCAGCACGCGGCCCAGTTTGGGTATGTCCGCCGTCCGTCCGCGGTACATTTTCCACTTTTTTCCCTCCCCACGCTATCCCCTCCCCAGCCAAATCAGCCCACCGACAACGATTCATCAAACATCGTGTACGTTATTACAGCGGCTAGAGTGTACCGGGGGACCGGAACATGGCGCGGATGTACTAACTCGTCGTATCTTGCGTCTAATTTATCGACCGAATTAAACACAAAACAATGGCAATAAAATAAATCTGCCAATCGACAATATGGATGGTGGTACGCACCGGACAACCCACCTGAATTCTGGTCCAACGGAGTGTGTGTGTGTGTATGGGTGGAATGAAGATGGTACCTGGGATACGAGTGTAAACCAAAACGAACAGGCAATGGTACGGTTTGAGACAGTTTTGTTGCACAGTGGTGCAGTATAGTGAAAAGTATTTTTCTATGTAAGGCAGAAAGGGGAACATTATACAAATCTAAAATTAAATGCCATAATTTCTTACAATTACTCAAAACATTCAATAAACTGCGCACAGTGTAGAAATTCAAAAAGTGGCCATTTTTTCAGATACATCAAGACCACTGTACCTAATGGGTAACTTCCTGCTCGACATAGGGTAGCCTAAACGGAGTAAACATTGAGGTTATAAATGACCACCACATGAACCGGTCTGACCCTTTACATCCTACAGCTCCAAGGAAAGCGGTCCAACATTTCGCATAACCGGTAGCCAGGTTGTAACCTCAGCCTGCAGCCGAAATGGGGATGCACAAGTAGCGACTCGATTTGAAACCGACCACGCACACTGGCCCCGTGCCAGTGGAAAAGGTGACCACACTGCGACTACGCACAAACCAATGGCACCTTTCAGCCCATTCGTTGGCAGCAGGGGCCAGCAGCAATTTGACGATTCTTATCGTGAAAGATTATAAATTTGCGGCAAACAAATAAACGAGCACGGCAGCACAATCAATTCCCATTACGCTCGTAATTGTGACCATTAAATTATTGCGATATTAAAACATGATAAATACCGCGTGCCGGTAGGAGCGCGACCGTTGTTTTTGCCGTCTGTCTCACCCCCGGCAAAGTGGTGCTAGAAATACGTTTCCACCAGGAAATGAGCCCAACTCTACGCTCCGCGCATAACCACCGCACGTGCACAGGGAACGTGTTTCAAACGTGCTAAAAACTGACCATGCAACTGCTCTTTATTTTCTACCCAAACACAGGTGTGGAAGCTAGTTGTGACTTTTCCGTTTTTGGCAAAGCGCTATGCCACCTGGACGTGTGGTCGCAAAAATCCTTCAAACTTTACTTCAAGGTACATTTTCTCAACTAATTTCCATTTCCAAACAACCGCCCGGAGCGCTTCGGCACTGGTAGATGGATTTGAAGGGTGCAACATGAAAGACAACATCACCTGACTTTAATCCCTAACGCTTGAAGCCCTGAAGCCCTGCGTTAAGGGATCCAGGTAGGACCACCAAACCTATGTGCTGTTATTATTGCTCTGCTACGTGTGGTTCCATTAACATTAGCCCTGGATAGCGAAATGAGCAAAACAAAATCCACCTCAGTCTGCCAATGTAACGAGCATTTTCGTATTTCGTTTTGACAGAGCATTTTCGACATTTTGTCGAAGAATCGACCACACTGCAAATTTCATTAATGCACGATCGGAAAACCCTATTTTGCTAACTTGCAAAAATATATTCTTTGTCGAATCTTTGTCGAAGAAACTTGGTCGCCCAATCGGGAACGCTGATTTGGGCACCGTTCTTGTCCGCTTCCTTCAGTCGGCGCGTACAGCGTTGTACGTTCTTGAGCGCTGCTAGTTCAATTTCGCTGGAAAATAATCACTCTAGAGTTGTTTTTCCTTCCCAAGCCCGGTCCCGGTCGGTCCGCTTTTCTCGTGTTGTTTTTGCTCTTCCCTTTTTTCTTACGATCCACTCTTAGACGGGCGGTGGTTTCGGTGCGGGCCATCCTCGTTTTGCTACCGGTCCTTAAGGGATCCGCCTTAGCGACAGCGATTTAAAGGATAAAAAGAAAACATTGCTACTGTAATTTTCCACTCGACTGGTTAAATACAAACCCTTCCCGGATTCGGGCAATCCCGGATCGGGTTGACAGAGGCAGGCAGGATAATCAGCATTGCAACGTATATACGTGAATTTCCCGTCGTTACACCGCACAAAACCAGACATACACACGCGCCTGCATCGCTGCTTTCAGCGTCTTTCCTGTGAAGGTAAACGTAAAGGTTGAGTGACAGAAGTAAAAACAACACATTTGATGGACGTGTTACGAAATTGCTGGATGAGCGTTTGGTGCAGGATAATATTATTTTCAGCTTTCTGATGGAAATTCTTTTGCGTTGTGCCAGAGTTTCCAGCACGACTTTTTGCATGACAAGTTGTGAATGTTGCTAGCGTATGTAACACAAGATTGTAAGAAAATTAAAATTTTAAATGATAAGAAAGATTATGTATGAAAGTTAACGTTTTAGTTGAATGAATTTAGTCACCTTTTCAAATCATATCAAGTTTTAAAAATATGTCAACCTCAGTTGCCGGATGTACCATGGTCTTAGTCAATCGTTTTAGGAAACTTTAACATTTTTACTACAAACTGTCAGTAGTTTTCATAGGGTGCTGACATATGAGGCTTGATTTGGAAGAAGTGTAAGACAATAAGTTAGATTTTTACATTCATTACTTAACGATCACGAGCAATGCTAATGGATTAAGAAGGTGAAGTAGAACCGTTCTTGGAAATCTAAAGAGCACATCTTAGAGCATTGCGCCAAACTGTGCTCGGTATAGCTTAGTTCACCAAAGTGTATTTTTGGTTAAAATAAAGTTATATATAGTTGATAGACTTCCAAGAAATTGAATTATGGCGTTGGAAAGGCTCAATCTAAAAATAAACTACGAAAGGATGAATTCATAAGTACAAACTTTAGTAGACGAGAATATAGCTGAAATGAACCATTGATCGTTACGCCTCGTAGATATAATCAGTCAGTTTAGTAAGTACTTCAATAATAATAAATCCTGTAAATCGGTCATAAATTATCAATTATCTGTTTTAACTAGCCGATGACACTAGATATAAGACGTTCTTTGAGACAAGTTCCATTGCTGATAGAAAAAGTAAATATTGGCATTGTAAAAAAAAACTAAATCCGAGTGAAGGAAAGAGAGGAAGAAATTTCTTAGGCACGCACTCCAGGAGCGCCAAAAAATTTGTTTTTTATTTCCTCTCTATGGAACGTACTGTTTCGCTTGGCTTCTTTATCGTTTTCCCCCCGTTCTAGCAATAATTATTGGTTTTTATCAATTATAATGTTCTAAAACATCGCCACAGCAAAATCCAAAAATACCAAAAACAGAGCTACTCGATGCTACAGTAAAAAATAGGCTATTGCCACCTAGGCCTAACGGTAATGTATTTCGGGGTCATAACCGGGTGCAATTAAAGGATTCCTATCGATAACATTTGGGCGCTTGTGTAAACAACCCTTCAACACCCTCCTGCACACCCATCGTGTCCCGTCCCACTTTAAGCACTCGGCCTGAACCTAAAGCAAACTTTATGGTGAGAAACTAACGCCTCTTTTTCGAACCACCGAGTCGTTTGACATAAAGTTAATAAAACCTGCCACGAACGACCTGTTTACCCCTGTGCGCCAGGACACTACCCTGTGTGGCTTGAGGCAAGGGTTTAACACGGACCATAAAAGTGGCGCAAACGTTCACCGAAGGAAGACCCACCATTACAAGTACTTTTGGCACCTGTTTCGTGTGGCCACCATCAGAAGTGGCTGGCACCTTCGCGCTGGCAGGATGTGTACCCCTCCCGTGAATCGTACGGTGAAGTACATTTCACCCCGGGTGTCTTCATCGAGTGTGTTTACCGGTGCTTAGTGGCCGCGCACCTCTCTCGACACAAAATCCTGGCTCAGCGAAGGTGTTAACAGAATCGAAATCGGTTTTCAAAGCGTTAGGTGTCCACCTTCCACAAAAAGGTTCATGTGATTCTACCCCTGGCGAAGATTAGTGGTGATAAACAGATCCCGCAAGTCCGTTCACCGATGGGTTGGAGAATTGCTGGTATTGAGAGCTGTTAACCACCATCCCACACTGCAATAATAACAAATCCAGCCAGTAATGAACGAGATGGAAGACCATGGACACAGAACCTGTAAGCCTCCAGCACACAATTGACCTCATAATGATGATTATTCAGATTTAGCAAACACATAACACCCTAAGATGATTAGGATTATCGATGGATTCGTTCGGTGTACGGTTTGATCATTCGCTGTCGGCAGCTCACCGGCCGGACAGATCACATCGATCATTCTTCAGTTTTGCATACGTGTAAATATGCACAGGTAGTTCTGTGAAGTTTGAGCCGCGCAGGTAGCACATAACATATGAAATAGTGTAGTGAGAGTTGTCCTGGTGAAATTACCTAAAAGAGCCATTTAATTCATCGCCATGTTCCATTTACGTCGAAATCGAAATTATCTTTTTAACGAACAACTCTTAACGACGATCGTTGATCAGTATTGATCGGCATGTTTCGTGCTATCTCACTAGATCAGCAAAACGTTTCGAAGACGATGATGTGCTTTTTCTAGCCTTCCAGCCAGAAGCGTTGAACAGCTTAGGACGTCTTAGGCACAATATATCCCCGTGCCTAAAAGCGCTTCCCCAGCTTCTACGGATTGGGCCTTTCTACTCCCTCTGGCACTTCTAAGCCATCCTCTACACGTCGAAGTGACAGCGGACGGTTTCGACGGGAAATGTGTCTTAAAAGAACCATCAATCAGGTCTGCGCAGGTATGAAAAGTGCGCCGTGTGAGTGATACTTCGCTTTCGTCCGACCACACCTGCTAGCAGAATCGTTACCGTGCTGTGCCGTCCTGCCGTCCACCGTTCCGTTTCCATGGATGGGCTCAGCAACAGACCCACGGGCACCGTTCGATACCCTCCGACACTGTGTCTGGGGGCGCTTGATACGAAAACCACCATAACCGCAGCCAGTGCCGCACTGTCTGGTCAGGCCAAAAATGGAACGCGAACGCCGTTCGGGCCGGGCCGTATTCTCAACGAAATTCCGTACATTCCGCACTCTGCGCTTCCTCGAGGTGTGATAGAATGATGCCTCATCAACCGCACCATCGCATATCGATGCGAAGGGGGCCCACGGAAGGTATGCATACGGCCACTCCAACCACGAGAAAGGGTCGACAAGGGCTCTAGTCCTCACACGGCCACTTACCGTGAACTGCCAAGAGCTTCGGGTCTCATCCGTTAGGCGGCGTGAATTGCTAGAGATAGGTCCGGGCGGTAAAGATTTTTCCAAGCTGATGATTTCAACCACGCATCGGTGGGAGGTTTTACGGCACACCAACTGCTTCAGGTACCACACATTGCTTCAGCATCGTAATGGAGGATGGAAGGTGCGACAGGCGGAGGTCGAACTCCCATGGTAAGCCACCACAAGTATCCACCAACAGCACCGCCACCCATAGACGGACGCATGCCATAAATTATGTTAATTGATTTTCATTTGAATTTATCGTGCGCCTACTACTCCTAGATTTCGGATTGGCTTGGCTCTCTTTCTCACATGCCCAATGATCTAGCCCCGATGATTGCTCATGATTTGAAGCATTTGACACACGATGCAGTCATCTAGGTAGCTTCACTCGCACCACGCAGCCGCACGGGAGGAAAGGAGACACCGACCGGGGCCGCTCACGGTATGCGAGAAAAATATATCATTCATGAAAATTTCAACACTTGTGACAGAAGTGGCTTATGTTAGCTACCGGAATCTACTGGACACCCTGAAGATGCGAGGCCCGACGATTCACACGGTTCATCATCATTTGCGTTTGCGTATTTAAATTACGCGAAATTTAAACAACACTTCACCGCGTTCGAGCCGGCTCAAGTGCGTCAGATTTCATGGGATGCGCCCGAAACACGCAAGTGGCTTTTTCTATTATTTTTCCATTATTTTTTTCTGAGTAAAGTATGCGCTACAAGTGTGGGGCCACCGCGATGTGAGACGCTCGTGAGTGAACCGATGTCGCTCGTTGGGCTACAGTCTCGGCTTCACAGAGCATCCTATAGATTTAGTGAGAGGGAATGAATCAAATATTTAATATTTAAGTTACTTACCAAATATTACATATTTTAAGCATCATGTGTGGAAATTCTTTCCAAAAGATGCCTTTTTAAATTGATTTGGCATATTAGCTGTATAGTTTAACAAGCTATCCAATTTATTACGGATTATCCCATCAATCCGCGAACCCTAAAACACACGAAATGTAGCAAATAGTTGGTTCAAACGCGAAAAACGAAATAATTTTATAAATTATGTCAGAAAATCGATTAATTTCAAGAAAATAACAAGATATGGACTCACCGAACAGTCCATATCTTGTTACTTCTTGATTCCTTGACTTCCTTCTTTATAGAAATCGTTTGGGTCAGTTGGTTCCTTTAAAAAACATTAACCAAGTATCCGACAGCAGTCTTTTGATTTCAACACAGAAGCTGTTAAAAATAGACATGCGTAGCAGCACAGTCCTTACCGTTTTTAATTATTTTTGCTTGTTGCTCATATTTTTTTGTATCATTACTATTCTAAAAATAAATACTTAATTTCTCCTCATTTTGTAGTTTTGTCCGCTTCTAATAGAGTCCAATAAGTAATCCAATGAACAATTGTTGTAAAATTGGCAGCACAAAAGGTTCTGTTCTTCTGTTATCAACTCCTTCAAAAAAAGCATTGCCATATTCAAATAAATCGTCTAATTGCTCCCGCTCAAAAGGAATTATTTCTTCGATTGATTCCGTAGTCACCTTATCCCTTTTTCAAAACGTACGGCATGTGTCAGTAATTGAATTATCATTGAACTGCAATATCATAGAAAACACTTCGCCTCTTTCCGGCATAAAGATTACGTTTTAATTATGTTTTATTTTGTGATAATTTACTTTACGACTATTTTATAGGGATTCAGAACCAAACATTATACATTTCCAAAACATGATTTGCATGATTGCTAAACATTTAATTCATGTCATTGACTAATTACAGTAACAAAATAAATATACTTTCAATAAGCTTTGCTTAATGATATTTCCACACACTGTCACACACGATAAACGCTCCAAGCAGCATGGTTTGGAAGCAAACTGTTGTCCTTCCGCAATATCGGTCTACCGATCAACTAACCTTACCAAGTACGAAAATATCAATTACAGTCGAGAATGATTTCCTCCCCTCTTGCGCATTGTTTCAGCCTGCAGCCTGCACCCGCATGTGTATCGACCGAAGGAGAGAAAGATTCGATTACGCACCAGTGCCCCTACACCGGGCAGGTCTCAGCGGGTAGGTCAGCCGGAAGGAATCCATGCACAAGCGGTGTTCTCTGTCTGTATCCCTGCATTTCACGGTTATTTAATTATCGGCTGAAAGGTGCCGCCAGTGCCGTTGTCCGTTTCACATCCATCGTTTGATGGGTTTTTTTTTCTCTCTCTCTCGTGCTTAATTTTACTCAACTGCTCAACCAAATTCGCATCCGTAACGAAGCGGGAAATGAAAGTCTATCCAACCGAGCACACATTTTCACACAGGTATCGCTGTAAGCTTTCGTAATGTATATTTCCTGCGTTTTTTTTATTCCATCTCACTAGAAGTTACAACTGAAGCTCATTTTAAATCATTCAAATTCTGTTTATGTACTACACCTTAAGCATTTACCTTTCATTGTTAAGCTAACTTAACAAGAACGAAATTCAATCTTACCAAGAGATTTGTCTCGAAATTCCGCACCTGCAACCGATTTGCAAATTATAAAACTGGCATGTTGCATGAAAGAGACCGAGAATCATCGACCAACAGCTTGGCTCGACCAACCAGGTCTTGCTCGATAATCAGGAACTGGCACGTCGTTCCATCATTCCCGGTTGGCAGATTTGAGCATCGGGGGAACGAATCAAGGTAACTATCCGCCACCAAAGTCAAAAGCACCATGGAAACCTTCGTCCCTGACCCATCCGTGCGGGTGCTCCAGGCGAGAACAGAAAGGTGCTGAAACGGGGCAGCGACTATCTCCTGCCAGGCTCCTTCGAACTTCGAAGAAGGTGCACGGAATCGCTACACGCTGCCCACCCAGCGCTCGTAGCAACCCTCCCGGCAGCCAGGGAGCGATCGAGCGGCACAGAGCGGAGGAGGACGGTTCGCCTGCTGGGTATTTGGTTTATGGTACACTCCCAGCGCAATGCCCACAAGCTGCGAAGGAAGGACGGGGAAGGTGCCGCTGGGCCGAAATGTTCATTCACCGGCACCGACAGCCACCGCTGCGGTCGGGACGTGGAAAGAGGAGAGAGAGACAAGATGGAGTCGGAAATCGGCCGGAATGTGATTTTCGGAACAGACATAGCGTCGCAAAGCAAGAACGCTGGCCCGGATTGCACCGGAGGAGAAGCCCGGGCGCGCAAAAGGTTTCTGATCCGTCGGAGCTGGCGGACAGAGGGGTAAAAAAAATGTGTAAGCAAGGTGTGATAATTTATCGTTTTTGGGATTCCTCAGCTGTGCCCTCCCAGGGACGGAGGCCTCTTGTCGGTGCTGCCGAACGGCAAACACGTACCCGCGGACGGCATTGATGCTCGGCGAAGGTCCACCTTCGGCTGCGATGGGACGGATTTTCGTATTTATCTCTTCCCGGCATGTTAGGCCATTTGGTCAAGATGGATCGGTTGCTAACCCAGATACGGGCGTCGTTTTGCCGGCCTCGTATGGAAAAGGATACGTAAATGGTAGACTAACGGGAGCCCGAAAGTATTAGGGATCGCCAACGTTTGGAGCGGTGTACGAGTGGCGTGGCGGTGCGGAGAGCCCAAAATTAATCTATAACAACACAATCGATCAAAATGTATTGATGGATTGAAAAATTTCTCAAAAAGCCTCCATTGCCGCATCGTTCCACTGTTGCTCTTACTCTTTCTGAAACATTACATAAATAAGCCATCGGCAAGGTGGTTCCGAAGCCGTTGAGTAAGTGTTTTCGGATTTTTACTTTGATATTGTACTTTAATGTGAAAGATGCTTAACATATGTCGTCTGATGATATGATCCAAGAAAGTTGTAACATTGTCAAGTAATGTGTTTATCTATAAGAGTGCCCCGTTACGATTAGGCTCTGTTTGTCATTTTTTGTCATTTTATTCGGGATTCGGAAGTTTGTGAAACTTTTTGAGATTAAATTCAGTTAAATAATCATATTGAATAATTTATATGGAATAATGTAACAAGTTATTATTTTACTACAACAAAAGATCTGTGCTAACGATATAATTTTTAGATAAACACTTATTCCTGCAAAACGATGAGTACAATATTAGAAAATGGTTTTTTAAATACAGGTTTTTACAGGTAAATTCCGGAGAGATATCCGCGAATATTAATAAGTACTGAAAAATGGGTTTAAAAATCTGTATCTTAGCCGTTTTAAATTCCATAACAAATAGGAATTGAAGTATACATTTTCGCACCTTTCTATTTCTTCTGGTTTGTAAATTCCAGGAAAAAGTAATTTATTTTGCATTGAGCAGTTGGTCGGAAAAATTACAAAATATTTCCAGCTGCCATACGTTGAAAATCACAATAAATTTAACGTTCACTTTTAAAAAAGCAAATTGTTAATAAGTAACGAACCGCAGTTAAAATATATAAAACCAAAAAAAAATATATTATTTCATATTAAATACATTAGATCGCTAAACCATAGAATATAGTCATAGTATAAAACCTTTACACGCAAATTATGTATTTAAAATAACATACAAGCACATCAAGTCATATAATTAATTTAAATGCATCGCTTTGATCGAAGCTTTTATCATAAGCAAAAATAGAACATTTTGAAGGTATCATCTAAATCTGTTGCTCAAACAGTTTAGCTATTGCAATGTAAAAAGAAATGGCTTAATCGGTAGGTTTCAGCAGCTCCAATTGCAATTCAACATATTTAATTGTAACATATTCGTCACCGGCACCCTTTCCGGTGCCATTCTGCAAGCGCAATCAAACAAATCAACCAGTGTGCCATGGCGTCTGACCTACAGCATTTCAATTTTACAGTGCACCCATTTTGCCAGTGATCCCAAACTCATTACTCTCGGCTCGTAAAACTCGTATTTCACGCTACGAACGGTTCCATTTCGCACTGCTTCCTTTAACTGTCGCTCACGAACGCATAGCTGATACGGGGGAGGAAAGGCGAACCACCGTGCATTTGCGGGATGGGCACAACACTTCGCGCCCGGAAATACTTTACGAGCGCTTTGCGTGAATTTTGCGTATGAATATTATTACGTTTTTCAACGTGGAGAGAGAGAGAGAGAGAGAAAGGGGGAGAAGTCTTCCAGGACCAGTCCCGATTATTAAGATGCAAAGTATGTTTATGAGCCTTCGCATCTGTCTGGAACTTGCTGGATCTGGAAAAAAAGTTTGGCAAATTATGTGGAAAGAGTTTCTTCGCTTTTTCGTTAATTTTTATTTCGAATCAAAGTTTTTTTTTTAATATTTTAATAACACGTTTTCTCACTCATAGCTTTACAGCTAGCAGTTGTAACTGCAGCCCTTTCAATCCCAACATAACGTGTGAATGTTTTCTGTATCATCGGCATCATGGCTTCGTCTGATATAGCGTACAATCAAATTATCGCTTTACTGCCCACAGCAAGAAGGCGCAAAACTCGCCACACTTACTAAACCGGTGGCAAAAATTGCAGCTTCAAAAAATCGCTTGCAGGCGTGCTACACAAAGCAAACAATGAATCAACACAGCGTTGCTGAATTTGCAGCGACCGCTACCAGCTTCTGCAGTAGTCGGTTTTCGGTTTGGTGTAAATTATTTCGCGCCTTACCACACAAACACCAAATTGAAACACCAAACAGGCAAAGCAGATAATGAAGAAGAAAGCAACAAAGGGTGAAAGAGACGAAAGGAGAAAACTATAGGGCTATGGTGATCAAGAAATGATCCACCGTCCACCAGGGATGAGGTGTAAAATCTTCCTAACACTTAACGAGAGTATCGCGGTGATTAATAAATATGACCCATTGAACCAGTCCGGTCGTATTTTCCACGGTTCTCCCCGAGGTGCGAGGTGATCAAGAAGAATTTATGATCGAAATCGAAACAGTGGGGGGGAATTGATTTTTTTTTTGGTTTCGGTTTCCTTTCGGTTGCAATCCGGCTGCGGCGGCAAAAAAATAGCATCCGATAAAGGGTGTACGGGACGTTGAAAGTCTCCCCTCACTCGATGGTGGTCGAATTTTTGATATTTTTTTTTTGAGAATAGTTTTTCGGAAGGTTTTAATCAAACCGGTAAAAAGCGACACATGGTTGGTGGCAGTGAAATCAATGAAATCGAGTTCGTTCATAATCCCATGCGTTTATAATTTTACGTACAATGTTTTCTTGTAAAAGGGATATGGTTTGTGTAAGTCACATGTCGACAAGATAACTTAAATGACTATATTTGTTCACTTGCCTTATAGATTAATGATCCATCTTATCGCTGGAACCTGTTGTTTCTTGCCAAAACATAGCTTTTTCCCACGATTGTTAAAAAGCATGCTTCCGATCGTTCAATTTGCCCCTCTAGACAGCTGGACAAAAATCCATCTCACGAGCTAGATGCTACACAAACAGCATCACGCATAACAATCACAACAAAAGTGCTCTCAAACACGTAACATTCATCCGATCCTGGCTGACCCAAGTTGACCGCCCAAATCTTGCAACCTTACCACGACCACACACCTCACGACTGAGCCGGAAATCGATGTAAAGCAGCTTCCAAAAACCCTCGAGAAAGCTGCCCCAGCACCCTCCCTTTTAAAACGGAGGAGAGGGTCTCCTTCTACCGGTACTCCACCGTGCGCATATGGTACATTTATGCTGCATCATTTGAAAAAATAAGTTCTACCCCATCGAGCAAACAGGGGCTCCACATTGTGCCTTCCAACAGTAGCCTCACACATTACCGGTGAAGTTTGCCCGATCAGATTCACTGCCGCCGCACCACCTATCGAAGAGGTGTGAATTCTGCCACCGGAGTAGCCGTGAAAGTAAATTAATCCAAAACTGCTCACTCAACACGGCACCTCTGCGCAAGCGGCTAAGAGCGAGCGAGGGAGAAATAAGCCTCAAAGCTCTTGGAGCAATTTCTTCAATGAAACCATGCAGTCTGTTACAGACCCTCCAACAGATTCGATTCCCCTTCCGGCTCGTTCGTGCCCTTTATGAGCGGGAAAGGTGTGAAAGATAAAATTGAAATTTATGTGTAAATAAACATATAATAAACATAAATAAACAAATTTAAATTATGTTCCTTTCCCGTCCAGGGCGTCCCGTTCACTGGTGGCGCAGTACAAGTGCGTAGCCGTTGACCATACGGGTGGGTTTTATGCTAATTACCACTGATGTATCTTTCTTTCTAAGCTGCAACAACTGCTCGGCGGTAGGTTTCGGTCTGCTTGCTAACGATTAACCGACCGATCGGCACGGTAGGAGACCTTAGAAGAAAAGCCCTTTCGGAGGGCCTTTTGGAGATAATTTGGAGTTGTGAGGCTCGTGGAAACTTCAAAACAAGGGTTAAAAGAAGCAAAGTAATAGAATTATGAGAGGAATTGATTAAGCGAACAATTAAAATTGTGTTTCCTTCCGATTAATGCCAAAAGTTGACATCAAACCCCTCGGGCATACGTTGAGAAGGTAAAGAATTGTTTGTCACTGACTTGCATTGATGCATTCGCTTTTTTGTGAGCCGCTGTCCCCTAGCTGAATGCGCTGGCTCATCCGACGTTCCTACATTCCTGGTCCCCGCATGTCTTCCTCCCCTGCCTAGAGGCGTCCCCTGCCATTACCAAACTCGCAGATGGTTGTCGGTGTTTCTTTTCTTCTCGGGCCTCGGTGATCCCGCAGAGCAGAATTCTAATTTATTAACTTTGACCCGTTCAATGGAAACGTTGGACGCTCTGGGATACTTTTGCGCCCGTTGGGATGACGATCTCGCCTGGGTTAAGACTAGACGGAATGTCGCGACGATGCCAGGCCCACTACCTGGACACCTTGGAACCGTTTATGAAGCGTTCATAAATACAGGTAGAGCTGTGGAAGGCAGTGCGTCGTAATGTCAGGCAAGGATGACTGGCCTTCGGCAGCACAGTAGGATATCCGGTGCAGAGAGTGGTCCTTTTCCCAACACTTGCACATTTTCAGCCTTGGATGTCCAAGGTACTGCAGTGACCTTATGCTGTTTTTTTTTCGAAACATTATTACTGCTGCTTCCCTGTAGCAGGTCTCTGCCAGACCTGGCAAAACTATCATAAATTTAGTTCTCTGGTATGCTGGTACAATTAGTTCAAGCAAATATTGGTCATTTTTCTAACGGAATTCTTAGAAATCAGGTACTTGAGCAATGCTATGAAATAATAACAGCAACCTTTGTTGCAAAATGAGCTGGTGTATAATAACAACGAAAGTCATATAGCGATTATGTGAAGGAATTTATGCTTGATAATCAGATTTCTGCTGGTTGCTTCATACGAACATGCGTGTTTCTCTCTTTTAGATGATGAGGTTGAAAGAAAAATCATTTTATTTCAACAACAATGTTTTTCAAAGGCTTCAGCAGTCTTGTCTGTGTCTTGTGGACTCTGTGTTACTAGACATAAAGACTAATTCATAATTCATGTGTCATTCATGTATGAGTCAAGTCAAGTGTAACTTACTTCCATACAAGTTGCGTTAGAAAATTAGTTATGGGTGAAACATAAAAGTTGACAGGTGAAGCCGTCGGAGCCATCAGAGTCGTCCGGAACCGTTTGGAGCCGTCTGAGTCATCAGAGCCATCGGAGTCGTTTGGAGCCATCCGGAAACACTAGTCGGTAGCCGGAACCGTCCGGAGTCATCAGAAGCGTGGTGAACCATCTGGAGTCGTTCGGAGCCACCCAGAGCACTGATCTGATGGACCTTGATGGACAATTTGAACCATTTCAGAATTTCAGTTCATTTCAGGCTCAATGATTCTGCGGGTTTCGGCGGTTCAGAAGATTCCGGTTTCCGAATTGCTACTCTGAACGGCTCCGAATGGTCCCGATATCTCTGGCAACTACGGCGGATCCAGCGGCTCTGACAGCTTATGGACGGTTCCAACGGCTCCGACGGCTCTAATGGCTCCTATGACACGAGACGGCTTCTGCTGCTGACTAGCGGCTCCGGACGGTTCCAGACGGCTCCTAACGACTCCAAGTGGCCCCAGAAGATTATTATTATTCGAATCATTTTCATTGAAAAAGGAATGTTTGAAATAATATGCCTACGACTATTAACAGATGCACGATTTAAGCCTACAGGGTTGTATGGAAGACCCGCTCCATGACATTTTATTTTAGCATTTTCTATGCAAATATTTAAAGCTTAAAAATAGTATAAAAGTTCTCTAAACATCATAAACGTACTCTTGAAAACCGGTTTTGAAAAGTTAAATAAAAAATAAAAAAAATTAGAGGAATATTAAAAGCAGTAAAAGTTTTTACTGGATTTGTTAAGCTTGTTTGAAAATTGTATCGGGAAAATATTTTGTTTTGGAAAACAATCACTATTTGTATTGTTTCTGCTACAAAGGTGTGATTCATAACTATTTTCTTCCACATTTGTGATTTACAAACTTTGTACATCGAATAAATTTAACAAAATTTGCATCCACCTACATTATTCTCGCGGATACGACTTTAATATGCGTTGGCAGAAACCGACAAAAAGCTTTAAATCGCGATAATGGCAGCATCCGCTATTACCTAAAAACCATAAGAGATTGAAAACTGCATGCCGCCTTCATTAAGTGCTTTAAATTCAACAGATTTGACGATTCGAATGTTTCACCACCACCGCATTACATTGCTCACCACCTCCACTCATCATTTCCTGCGCGGCATCATCTCGTCCGATTGAATGATTATTTGCGTTTCGGGCACATCAGAAATCAATATCGCCACAGTCATTCGTTGCCCCTTTCTAAACTCCGCAAGCGAAACCGTATTGATCGTGAACCCGGAACACAGAAGGAAAGCAAATTATGCGATATGATGAAGAACGGAATATTTCACCATCATCATCATCATCATCAGCATCATCGTCATGTGATTGTACCGCCGCCAGCCAGCAAGTTGGGCCGATTTGCAAAGCATGAATAATTCCGGACATATTTGTCATATATCGACAAACGGACGGTCGATGGAACGGAAATGAATGCCAGTCTGTTATGGCTGGATGAGAGGGGCGAGTGTGTGTGTGTGCCCGTATATGTATTTGATGCAGACGTGGTCAGGTTTGTCGAGTGCCAATATATGACTGCTGTGCCAGACACGAAACGCTTGGCTGCCTGGCTGCCTGGACGGCTGCGAATCTATGACAATATTTTAAATGGCAGCTCGAATGGAAGTCCCCCGAAGGACGTATCAAAAATTCATACGATGAAGAAAATTTCCAAGACGTACACCACTACCTTTCGGCTCGCAATTGTGTGCAGTGTTTCGTCGAGATGGAAAAGTCTTCTGTCACCAGTTTGAATTTTAATCAGCCAATTATGCTGCAACGAGCAGCTGGATGACGTTGGGTCGCAACAGTGCGGTAGAAGCAGAAGTTGGTTTCTTGATTACGATACACACAAACACACACATAACCCGTCTCTCGAGACACTTCCTGCCCCCGGAAGCGACAGAAACGTTAACGAGCGGCTGAGCTATTTCATCTTCATACATCGGTAGGCCCAATCGGCAGGTTTGCACTTCTGGGGGAAGATTTTGTGCGATCTTCAAGATTTTAGTAAATCATGTCTATCAGGATGCTAATGTAGAGAAAATCCTCGTTATAGTACTTTTTGAAAGACCCGTGAGTTTATTTATGAGTATAAGATAGAACTGTAAAGTCCATGTCCAAAATATAAATAAAAATAAATATAAAATGATAATTCAAACAATATGCAATTAAATATAAAATTTATGCCTGTATGTTTAAATCAAATAATCGTTTCTACAGCCACTGGCAGAGATCCTTAAACTAAACTAAGTCACCAAATTACGATTATCGATGATAATTCTGGTTGGTACTCTCCATCTTTATCACCTATTAAAGCAACTCATGAATGATTCTACCACCTACTACAGGTGTAAAGATTTACTGCGAGAGACCCTTGTTTCATTCTTCCATCTACTTCTTTACTGTTCTGTTAATACTGTTCATAATAAATGCTTGTAACGCAAAACCTCTAACTAGAGAAACCTCCATTTGCAAAAAGTTTCGAATCTTCCTTGAATCCTGTTAACCAGGTTACACTGTATATGGAGAAGGTTTAAAAAAAATATATAATTAAATGTTGTTACTTATTGTTAAGTTTGATTCGCCTCCTTCTAGACCTGATTCGGATCTACTAGATCATGTATAATGCAAGTATATATAGTATATGTGGTTTATTGCACATATGTATAGTATATGTGGTTTATTGAAAAAGTTATAAAAAGTATTAAAAAAGACAGTTTGGCCCCTAAAGTCATAACAGAAACCAAACTAAAAATATTAACGATTCCACCTACAGATACTAGGCGCCTCCATTCCAAGTACTACACAGTTTCATATCATCTGTTTTTGAAAATTAAAATACTTTAAAAATCTTCACTACGATAAGTTCATACAATTTATTAGATACTTTAGGAACATTGAAAGAATTCATATTTTAATGTTGGTACACTTAAAACATTCAAGCCTCAGTCATTCAGCTCAAAATAAATTTCTCACTCGTGATATTTCCGAGATTTTGCCTTGTGACTAATAATCAACGTAGCACAATATTACCACGATACGATACGCGTTGCAAAGGCCCTGATTTTGTGTACGTCTGGACGGCCAGAACGCTCGCACCGAATGCATTAGCATATGTTAGTGAGGCTGTTCGACCTTCCAACACTGTGCATGACATGGTTGACAGTTCAGAGAAGGATGCTGTTCTGAGAGGTCTGTAATGTTCCAGCCCATGGTCTGAATCAATTTAAAGCGGTATGATAAATCGAATGATGTTAGCGAGTATTCTAACTAATTTAAAAGCAAAGCTAGCACGGTGTAGGTAATTTACTATTGTAATTTGTTATTTTATTATCAATCGCGGTAGGTAGAGTATGTGTTCCAATTCGAAAAGCAACCATAACTTAGATCCAACCTTGCGCATGATAAACATGTACGATTATCGATACAATTATTACATGAAAATAAAAAAATCTCTAACAGCACATAAAACATAAAAATCTCTAAAAGAACTGAACTTAAAAAGAAAATATTTTTATTTATCATTCTAATATTGAATAACCAAAAACGTGTACTTTTCAACAGTTGGATGAGGGATAGAATCATTTAATATTGACCACGCATGATGTGTATCTGTCATGGCTAAGGTCAGCAGTGCGAGCAACGTGCTGGCAAGCATATAGCATCTAACTCAAACCAACCAGTTTGCCAAGTTTACCACTTCTACAGAACACTCAAAGCAATGAAGCGTATCACTACGCTACAGACCATGGCGAATAGCTATATGGAAAACATTTTCATCGAGAATGATATACACTTGATGACGAATATTGGGCCTTGCTTTAATATGAATGCATGTTTTGCAGCTATTTTATCGCATGAGTATTCCTCCGTTTGCTTCCATAGCGAAATATAAATTTAACAAACAGAAAACTCATTCCAACGTGCGCAAACAGTATGGGCACGTTTTTAACCAGGAACAAAATTACAAAAGACGATTATTTTGTATGAATTTCGAAATAAATTTGAATGTCCATTCTGTGGACAGAACTGTACAGCTCATATCACACCCATACGGAAAATGTACGAAGAATCTGAATCATAGCATCACTAACGAATGGTGCGAGGGATGTTTGTCTGCTATCGCTCCAAAAAGACGCATAAAGCGGTCAGCAGCAGCAGCAGCAGCATCATATCGTAATCCAACGCATAACTTTACCGTAACGTCGTCGCCTCTCCCTACCCGTCTTTCCCCCGCCTTATGAAGCATTTTCGTCGACCAGGGCAGTACTTAATGCGGACACGAATAGCTCCATCGCCCAGCTGAACTGAACCACCATCCACCAAGACGAGCAACGAGCAAACGCGGACACACACACACCTCTCCTAAGCCTCCCATACCACACAGACATTCGTTCGTTCGCATCGAACCGTACCGAAAATGTGCAAATAAGCGCAAGACTGGCTTCCGAACCATCGCCAGTCCAGCCGACCCGGCCGACCCGGTTCGAGGGTCATCCGGTTGCACTTATTGCTACACAGTAGAGCAGACCGTCCATTTTGTTTGCTGACCGCTTCCATCAGCCGACGGGTGGAGAGGGTTGATGGTGGGGAGGCCAGTTTCGCCTGAGTTGCTACTCAACACCCACCGAACGCGTACACCCCCGGTTAGGGGCGAAATTTTCACCTACTCGACCGTAAGTGAACATACACAGGGAAACGCAAGAGTAGCGTAGGTCCCCCTCACTATCAATACACGGCCGACAGACATGTGTTCTACCACTGCCCCGGGCTCCACCAGCCCTCCCTACCACGGTCCTCGTGCTCTCGTCCTCTAGCTTAAATTCCATAATTGTGCTCTTGTGCGCAGTAGCAAACATTTCGCATTCAACGAAATCACGTTTTGCATACTGGCTACTCTCTGTTCTCTTTTGCCACCCGCGTGGACACACCGTGGACTGGTCTCCCAACCTCCCGCGCTTCTCGCGGAACAGTCCTTGACCACCTTCACGGGGGTTCACGGACGTCACCATGGGGCAGGGGAGCTAGCTGGACCCCACCCCGTGCCCCAGCATCGCCATCATGCAAATGTGGCTCGGTCCGAGTTTTGTTTTGCATTTTCCATTTTCCACACC
>KB671626.1:64878-100781 GCA_000349105.1 Anopheles epiroticus
TGCAAATACTACGCTTCTATCAGTTTAAGAAATTTGATTTTACATATTATTTCATTAATCATTCAACCCATACCTATCTTTCTGCTGATCATAATCCCGCAATTAAATTATATTGTTCGTCAATACAGCAGCATATCCCTACTTGCTCATAAATGATTTAAATACTGTACCTCGTCGTTAAACCTGTCTTGGTATTACCCTTCATAATGGTACTTAACTGAAATCTTTACCAGTCTTTATTGTATCGGGCAGGGATACCTTATTATTAACGTTTATTAACCCATGCTTGTTCTTAGAAATGCAATCCAAAATAGTTAGTTTGTTTGTTTTTTTTTTTAATTTTTTGTTGTATTTTGATTGTAATTTGGTTGTAAAAAACTAATTATGGCCAGGCATATGCACGTAATACAGTCATATTATACACCCATACACTTCTTCAAGCATAATGTGTACTCAAACGGTGGCCCCTTAATTGAGCATTAAAATTTACATGCCAGCAGCAAGTTTCGTAGCAGAAATTGTCATGTTACGCATATCACCCAGTCCCAGTCCAGGGATTGGTTATGAAGCTTTGTTGTTCCAGAAAATGCATTCTGAGTTCTGGTTTTGATTTTTATTACGATATCTAACGATTTTGCTTTATATGAAATTATATGGAGAAATGTGTATGATTTAGTTGAAGATATGATGAAGATCTTTATTTTTCTACTTGTATTCAGTGCTGACATACCTGTTTAGTAACAGGTTTAATACTTATGTTTATTTAAAATCAAACATTTTTTAAATTGTTCAGCATTCCATATTTCGTTCCTAGTTCAGAATATTGAGAATCACACACAAAATTGCCTTGTATTAAAGGGGATATTACAACAAAACGAAGAAGAGGGGATATTAAAATCATCAAAGCAATCAAAGCCTAAACAAATATCGCAGTGAAACGCATCTCACACGCGGGCGTTTTTAAATCACTATGGTGATATGTTTAAATTATCCCACATCTCACGCTTGAGCGTTATTTTTTCACTATGGTGAAGTGTTACTTTTTCACTATAGTGAAAGGAGGCACAAGTAGAATATTTATAGCGAAACCACTTGAAATGCTTAAAACGAAAATGCAAACTGTTTGAAGCAATGTATTTGTAAAAATTAAAAGCATAAAAGAATATTTTAAACATAACATTTTATAACATAAAAAGAACGTGTAGTATTCAACTTTAAAATGAACCTATCTGCTTGCTTTCAAAATATAACGTAAACAGCGAGCACATCCAATTCCTATAAACTATTTAACGTGTTTTAGTGTCGAACGGAATTAATTTATTAAAAAAAGCGATTTAAAGAGTGTGCAAATAAACTGTAGCAATTTATATCGTATAGTATATAGAAATATAGTTTCTTTTTTCATATTTCCAGCAACAATAAAGCAACACGCATTACACGTTTGATAATCGATTCCCTTCCGATTGATGTACAGTGATAATCATTTGTTGTGCTTCCTTTCAATTTCAATTCATTTTAAACCCATCCACCGCTATTCGCCAGGAAGCGCAACGTGGGAACGTTGACAGATTGTTTTTTTCTAATTTAAATCACATTGTGCGTACATCACCCACGAACCTCTTTACTGCCCGTTTACCGTTAGCGATCGAAATTTTGATTACAATGTGGCATAAGCAAAAATCTAGCTTAATTAAATGGGAACGCGGCAGATTATTGGTTTTAAAAAAAGGTAACAACAGTGCAAATAAAAGCTTTACCACATAAATGGAATATGACACAAAACGTCACCACCGCGTCAATTAGTGGCGCGAAACTATTCAGTAGATTAATGTTTTCCCAATCTGCAAAGGAAGCCACCATGTGTAGCCAAACAGTGCGAATGTTATGACATTTGATTATTGTATGTAGCGCCGTGGCAACAGTTCATTAGTACACGCCAACGAACCAAATCACCATTTCAGCGTACGGCAAATGAAAACTTTAATGGCGAAACCAAAAAAAAAAAAAAAACGGAAACATATTTTGCCAAGTCAAAAGTCATTATTTGTACTTTCAGAAAGCTGCTGAGCGGGGAAGTTGGCACAAAAAAAAACGCAACATGTTCATTATGTGCATAAATCGGAACAGGCGGGAGACCATGCGGGAACGAATTGCAAACTAGTTTTATAACATTTCACCTGCAGCCGACGACTGGAGTTTCTGTTTTTTCTTTGTATTCCCTTATCACATACACACCTGGCGCATGTGTCGAAGTTCGTTGAAATAATTACTTTTATAAAACTTTTCAACACCGACTAGCAAGGCACCGGTTGAGCGGATGCTGTAGAAAAACGTTGGTAGCGGTTGGTATGGATTAAGTCTTTTTGAAACCTTGTTTTTTTTGTGTGCAAGCTCTTTTTCTGGAAACGAGATCAACTTTTGTAGCAAAAACTGGAATGTTGGAAAGCAACGTTATTGCCCGGTTGTATGCCAAAGGATCGTTTTTAAGACCTTAAAAGTATAATAAAATGGTTTGCATGATGTTATGAATAATATCGACTAACATTGCACCATTTTTAATGCAGGATTTTAAAAGAAAACGGTTGCTAAACATATCGAAATAATTTTCCCACACTTAAGAGACAACAAAAGCACACAAAACAATTTAAAATGTTTTTATGTAGTTTGGAGACACAAAAACAGTGTGTCGCAATGCCACATTTGAATTCTGAAAATGCTACATATTTTTCCTACACTAAATGGCACCCTATTTCAAGTTTAAAGTTTTCCTTATGGTCCGAAACCATCCACCGCTGGTGACACTCTCGCACACAATAAAATGCATAAAGTTTCATCAACACTAGGCTTCCCACAAAAACACACGAACCAACAGCAGGCACGAAGCGCAGGCAAGGAAAAGGGGTAAAAGTCGAACCTCCAAATGAGACATTGTGGCAGTGTCGACTACTACTGCACTTCACACCATAACTTCCGGAACATGCCGGCAAAATTGTCAGCGGAGCGCAAAAGGCACTAACACAAGTAATTCACCCTTCTGCTGCAACCTTCTGTTCTGCTGCGACTTTCTGCCTCGCAAGTGCTCTTCCTGCACGGCCTCGGCCAGAATCCAGGTTTGTCAGCTAGTTATGTACCAACGGGGAAAGGGCCCAGCCGTTTGTTGAAGTTGCTGGAGCAGGTGAAGCGCAATGCAATTAAAACTTTGCTCCCATCAAGCCGGTCGGTTTGAACGCGTCGGCGGTGTGAAAATCGGAGGAAACTCTGTGGTCCGCCTGCCAGCAGAACCGCTCGCTGCTCTGGAGTTTCCCGGTCGCAGCGTTACAAAAGTCAAGGGAATATTGTGCATGTGGAAAGAATTTTCCACTGACAATGGGATGTGAGGATCGATACGTTATTTGTATTTTTAGTACAATTGGTAGCGGAAGACATTAAACTTCCTGAGTTCAAAGGTAAACGAATGCATGAAGTAAGCTCACAGTAAATCCTTTTGCTGTATCAGATATCAATTATTTTGATGAGAAGAAATCATCATTTAAGTATTTTTATTTTTTTTAGTTAATTTATTAATTATTTATTATTGTATCTCAACACATAATAAGATTAAACTGTTTTCAGTCTGTAAAATCTTGACACAACGACTCGAATGTTACAATTTTACGAACATACTGACCATACTGATTGAAGTCAAACAGCAACAATAGATGCCCAAGAACGTTAACTTAGAATTTAGAGTATCTTCTTTTAAAATGACTTCCTGCAAACTTTCCGTTTCGTCCAGCTTCAGAATCCATCGAGCGCCATGCTCCGTTTCGTGATCATCCAGCAAGAGGTGAACTCCAACGGAAAAGGGAAGGACAGAGCGGAGTGGTTGGATGATTTAATTAAATTATGTTCATCTCCACCAACACTGCGACCGCTCCCCCCCCCCTCCTCCCCTTCCCATCATCGGCCTGTACCCAGTACTTCGGTTGGCACAAGAGGTGGATTTTTATTACGTTATTCATTCTAACTCCTCCTTCAAGACGAGTCAATCCCACATGCCGGCTAAATTTCGTTGCCGTACCGTGGGCATAATCTTCATGAGTTTGACATTGGGGATGAAGCGGTCTTGACAAGAGAAGCCTGTCCGTCTTCCAATCAACCTGACAGCGACGTCCGCTGCGAAGATTTGCAGTACCTTTTTTTTTTAAATGTAATACAAGCAGGGAACGGTAGAGATAAAACGGAGAAGAAGGCGCAAGATTTCTTCGTTTTCAATTCGTTGAATCAGTAGGACAAAACAAAAATGGCGACACGAAATGGGATCCAATTTCTTTGGGCTCAACGCGCAGGCATAAAACATTTGAAGAAATCTTGTACAGGTAATTAATTGGATAACATTGAGAATTTTTAACTTATTCCTTCTTTCCAATGCTGGAGTTCTTGAATTCTCGAGATGAATAATTACTTCCGAGAAAGGATTTTTTGGTTACGAAGGCTATCATTCGCCCAAAGTACTCCAAACTTGGATACAAACTTTTCCATCCAACGGTCACCCTTAGCAAACATCTAACAGATTAACCTGTTAGTGATATGTAAGTTAGCAGTTGTTAGATTTATGAGTAATCAAAACTAGTTTAAAAAACCACTTTCATAAATAGAAGAATTTTTATCGAATCAAACTCTAATAAGGCGACTAACAAACTTTAATATAAAAGAATTAATATATGGTCATCGAGCTGTAGTGTGGGGAAAAATCATTAAACCATATAAAACTAACGAATTACATTCTTCCAAATTCAACATTTTAGCCTTTTGAATGGAATTACAAAGAATAACGTTCCTTTTGCTTCTTTAACCCAGCAATTAGTTCATTTAACCCACTTTCACCTTATGCTCACAAGTAAGCAAAAGATGTCTTTTTAAGTCCTTTTAAAGTCCTTTAAGTTAATCTTTCTTTTATATTTTAAAATGTAATAAAATCAAATTTTAAGCAATACGACTTGGCCGTTACTACCATATAAAAAAAATCCTAGTTTGAGTAACAACCGTTAGGTTGAAAAAGTGTTGTAGATCATTGTTTTCCTACTAACAAATTTTCTTAAATTCCTCCTTAAACCTTCCACATTGGACCTAACAAGTTTAAAGCCATTTTTAAAGAAAGTTTAATAAAACCATCAGACCGTCGGACGTCCTACAGCTTGAACGTTTGCAAAAGCGCATGTGCAGTATTTACCGACCAACCAGCCAAGTCCCTAGCACTGCTGCTAGTTCAACGCAGGTAATGTGTTAGTATGAGACCGAGAGTCAGTGTGTGTGTAGGTGAAAAACAAGCAAAACTCTCCTGTACGTTATCGGTCTAGTTTCACGAGTTTCCTTCGTCTTTACGGAATTGTTGCGCCATCGTGCAAGCTGTCCCGATTGGATAATGTTTTTTTTTGGCTCTAAGCAGAGGTGTGTCATCAAAAAAATGTCAGCCAAAGAATGGAAAACCATGAATTCGGTAAACAAATACAAATTGCTCATATCTGAAATTGCAACACGCACTCTTTAAATTACAAAAAGCAGCTTCTACACTCAAAAGCTCAAATACAGTACGAGCGTTTGAATTATTTGACTTCCACCTATTTTCCACACTTTACGTCTTCACGTGCAACAAGCAGGGCAAGGTATTGTCTTCCCTCAGCCCATCTCTGGGTCTATTTCGACAGCGGACAAAAAATGTATACAGATATTATCATAATTCACCCAAATTAGTCGCAGCAACAAATTACACCCCTATTAACATCCATCCGCTCTAAGCGGCTTTTTCTTCGCCCTTTAGCTCCGCGGCCACACGTTCGGCACACGGAGTCGGCATTTAACGGTCGCCACCGCTTCACCGCTGCCACCAAGCAAAAAGACAAAGTAAAATCCTCGCCGAACCGACATTCGGGGTGGAAATAATGCACTGCAAACGTTTTATCCAGTCAAATCGGTGCATTTTAAACACTCTCCCCAGCTTCCATAAGCTGGGCAGTCAATTCGACGATGTTCCCTGCAATGACTGCAATGTGACCGTTGAGCGGATATTCGTGAAAAATCTCTAAGCAATAGACTCTATGCACAGCTTCATCTATCTTTTTAATTTTATACGAATTAGGAAAAATCTACAGCATCCCAAAGTCGTTCACACAATACGGCCAGGCCGTCACTACAGAATAAAAAAAAAAAAAGTCGTTCACACAAAACACCAAAATCATTCAAAACCATACCGAACCGTGTCTAACTTAATCTATGCAAAGCACGTGAAGAGAGAAGATGGGAATCGTTGTTGTTTTTTTTTTTTTGTTTTTTTTGCGCCACAACTCCGGTTTGGGATTTTCTCCCTTTGAAACAACATACAACATACATAAAATTTCATTGATTGTGTAAGGGTTTTACACACATGTGCAGCATGTGTGTTCGCCGGCGACTAATATGCATGCGGATGCAGCTGTGCAGGTGACAACAGGTGACAACAGGCGAACGGGCGCAATAGAAATCAGATCGCGACCGGCCCCAAACCAGTTCCCATGCGCATCGCCGTCCTATCCGAAACGGGGCGTTAACAAAATGAAGACATTTTCTCCCAAAAACGGTACCGCGCACGACTGGGAGTCTAGTTTATCGACCTAATCATCATCAGAAGTCACCCGAGTCCGGCAGCGACGCGCTACGCCGTCTTTCTTTTGCCCTTTGTTTCATCCCCTAATGAAGTGATGACGATCCTCGATCATGCGGCAAAATAGCGCACGGGGATTAGCGCGTGTATCGCCCGTCGCACGATCGCGACGCATACGGGTGTCGATCCGATCCGGCGATTCTTTCTCCCATTAAAACAACCGACCGTTTGCTCCACATTTCGTATACTTTCTTCCCTCTCTCTCTCTCTCTCTCTCTCCTGTGGGTATCCGATTCCGAAGCGGTGAAGAGAGGCGAGCCCAGATGCTCCCGCTTTCTCGCTGGACCGGCAGGAAGATGGGGGCCAGGGTCGCTCCCTCGCTACCCCGTCGCCGTTGCCATTGATTTGATTACGTTTATGGCTCTCGAATGGAAATCAGAACCTGCAATTTCGGCGTTCTCCAGTTCAGTGGGGCCTCCTAGACGGAGACATGGAGCAGCCGTGGAATCGTCCGAACGCTAACTCGATGATTATCATAATTTTTGTTTAATTTTACGAGCGCTTACGGAGCATCACGAAGAGGAAAAGGAAAAGAGGTATGTTATAAGCTTCTAAGATGCCACAGGCAGCAGCTGGTGAGGATGTAGACGACCGATGGTGATGGTGTATTCCCGCCCGGTCGTCGTTCATAACCAGCGGCGAAGGCAGTCGACGCTCATTTAAAACGGTTTAACATTAATAAGCAATGCTAACCCAATCTTCACACATTCGCCCGAACGAAGGTAAAACCAAGTTAGAAAAATGGAACGAAATGGGGGGGGGGGAGGGAAACCCGATATAGTTCCGAAAATTGGTACGTGTGTGTATTCCCGCCTTGGAGAAGGTATCGAAAGTAGATCGGAATTTTACGACAAGTTCCGTTACAATGTATTTCAATCGGTATGCAAAAACATTCAATTTGTTTTCCCTTTTTTATACTACAGACTCGTACTACATCTAATTCTACAAGTTTCAACAAGTTCGTCAGGTTCGTCGCTTGTACAAAAATGTCTCTTCTGTAAGCGGGTAATAATTTTCACTACATACATTTTTATTTTAAATTATGACTGCACCACAATTAATTTAAGCTTTTTACAACATACCAAGAACAAAAATCAACAATGAAAAGCAGAAAAAAACATTAAGTCCACATCGCCCTCCCTTACTCCATTGCTCTGTGTGAGGTGAAAAATAAAAGTTTAAGGAACAACTGCTATGGACATTTTCAAATACGCCCCTGCGGAGAACAAACATACCGGGGCATTTAAATTTTTATCTTTTCTATCCCAGCAATTACCGTGCATAAGCACGTGAAAAACGGTGCCGGGTAATCGTGATAAAAAATATGTATTTAAAACTAGTAGTTACAGCGGCTTTACGCAATGGGAAGGGGAAAAGCTCACACCTCATGATTATTATTATCACTATCAAGCGATCACTCTCTCGCACCTGAACGCCACAATCATGATTGTTGGCCACAAACCCAAACCCGATGCCCCTTGACGGTTGGTTTGTTACCGACGGCATGTGACGGCTTCATTTTCCGTAGCGTATTTTTTCCCCCTGCGTATACATTCCACAGTTACACTCCTGGAAGCAGCCAATAATTAATTGCTGTCCACGTTTCCCAATGTTTACCTCAGCTGGCGCTGCTACCCCCCTTATGCGTACCGGTGCGTACCAAAAACTGTTTGTCATGATTATTATTAGAGCAAGAATTCAAACTGTGTGGCCTGAACAGCTAGCTCCCTTTCGTTTGCTTCTTACACACAGGGACCACCACTCGGCGCGCCTTGCTCGCATTCCGAAGGTACTTGCGGACACACTTTTCACCGACGGCAGGCGGGCGATTTTCCGCCAATTCCCAGAAGGCGTAGGGATGGAAACGGCTTGACCGTTCATCTTTGTCGACGGAAGATGTGGCATAAGGATAGAGCTGAGGTAGACTTTTCGGCAGAAAATTATTTTCGATGATTTCACAGAAAACGCAAGCATGATGGTGTCTTTTTCCTGCTATCGAGTAGTTTTTTTTTTCTTCTGGCAGGTCCCTGAAGGGATGCGTAATCTTTGGGACACATGTTTTTTTTTATAAGTTGCTTTCTCAGCCTCTTGACGGTTTCAACCACCACGTAAGACCTTCTCTTTTGCCAAACACGGCAGCTGCTCAACGACTGTCCTTCCTCCATCGCTTCGGTTCGCGTTTAGATGAGTCGCTTCTTGCACAATCATATCACTATAGCACGATTTTTGTCCAGCTTTCTTTGATAGAATGTGGAACACATTTTCCAAATGAAAATTTCTATAGAGATTAAAACATTATCGTTAAACCAACCACAGTTAATAAACATGTTACACTAACAGTTACTTCAAGGACACCAAATCAACCAAAGTACGCACGCCACTTGTCCTACGGTAACAACACACAATCTAACAACAGAAGCTGTTAATCAACAATTATTTGCTTTACGTCTGGAAGAAACAACGGCAACTTTTTTTTTCGATGAACGGCATTGCTTGTAAGACCTTACCATATCTTGACACCTGTGGATAATTTGCACCCACCACAAAACACACAATCTAAACCTACAAGAATTCTCAACCAGGAAATTTTCCGCTACGATACAAAATAAAACAAATTTGTCTAATTTTTCATTCTTTTTAGTAGCATTGTTTTTTTTTCTGTTAACATTGGAATTCTGCAGATCGTACATGTTTTTGCTGTTGTTCGGGTTCCTTTTACTCTCTGTTCTTATTCACAGTGTTATTACATTTGTTCTGAATTTTGTATACCTTTTGCGTCTTCTTTCCCCTTTGTTCATTAATCTCTTTTTTCTGTTTACATCTTGTGTACACATATCGCTTGCTTTTATTCCGACGGTTGGTTGATTAGCGGTCTTTTTATTTCTTATCAGGACTCGGCAGCTATAGAAGAGGATGATGTCGCTTTCGTATGTTCGGCTTCGCTTTTTTACAGTGCATTATATTTTTATCATTGGTTTTTGTGATTTATTTTCTTCTATTTTAGATCTAGAGTTCTTTTGCCGTGTGTATTTTGTTCAGTACTTCTTTCCCTTTTTTCCATGCATCATCTGTACATACAAACTAGACTAACATGCTCCTGTAATGTCTCATTCGCATTGATGTACTACCATCAATTAGCATTCTAATTTTCTCTCAATAAAATAAAATGAAAATTGAGGCTGAATTCCAATTTGTGAAAATGATAAATGAACGAACCCAAAATAATGTTTAAATAATGTTTGATTGATTTAACTGGGTAATGTTTTTAGAATATTCTGAACGTGTTGAGAAAACAGAAAGGTACATTGTACATTGGCTAATGCAAATGGACGTTAATAATGTGAGTTGGCAAGAAAACCGAATGAGTGCATTACTCCCCCACAAACCAATGTTCTATAATGTTGAACTCGTTTTGAATTCGACGCCTTACTTACGCGATTTATAGCTCTACTAAATGAAAATGATAATAATCTTCGATACATAATGATTGCTTGCTTTGTACAGAAATTCGTTTACCAACGAGTACCTGATGTAAAGGTCGAACACAAAAACTTTGTCCCGCTGGTTCGATAATTCAGCTTCCATTACAAATAATTCATATTTACGAGTTCATCTTTTTTAAAGTTACACTAACAGCAGCTCATAGGACAGAATGGAGAAAAATAGCCTAAAAACTAAAGCTATTCACAAAGGAGCTTGGTTCGTATGTTACAGCTCACCTACCCGTACAAAGGGTAAGCGCTCGAATTCAGTTTTGTCTACTCTCACTAACATTATCGATAATTTATCGACACTAACTTTTAATATTAGATCTGATTTGCCCAAGAGTTCGCCCGCTACAGTCTGTACATTATATTCCACGTTTAAACAAAACATAATATATGAAGAGTAAACAAAATAAAGAGTAAGAAAATAATAATATCACACATTAACACGTAAAAACGTCGTACTTTGCGCGCGTTCCAATGTTTCTCTATGGTTGCGGCGATCGTCCCTGCGATCGACGACGGGCTTTTTCCCATGTTTCTGTCACTTGCTCTACATCTATAAACCGATGCGTACATACATACATATATATCGTTGCCTTTTGGACCACACATTTACGTCCAGATGGAGTTGGACGCTTTGCAAACAACCTGTGTCGAGCAATTTTTGCACTTCTATTCCAACGGAAGCGATGGAAACGGATTGCATTCCTGTCTTTTAAAGAGCTCAGCTCACTTCTACTGTAGTAAACGAAACTGAAGGATTGCGGAATTGATATTTACACGCCTAATTCAAGTGCTCGAGAAGGGTTCCTAAATAATCCACCCATCGCTAAAATTGCTCATTGTCCTTCGAACTCCTTTTTTCCCTTCTTACGTTATTTCACACTTTCTCCGCATCATCAATAACTACACCAAAAATCAATAAAAAGCTTCGTACGATAAAAACTTCATACCCTACAATGCCGATATATCCATTGGCAGAGGACGATGGTGATGATGGTGGTAGGGCGATTCCGTCGGAGGATGTTGTTGAATGTGATGGTGATGATTCGTGGCGGCAACAACGGCCGCCGCCGCCGCAGCAGCCGTCCTAGCAGCCATCGAGATCGCCGACGACGATGAAGCTGGCCGATCGTTCGCTCGCAAAACACCGATATCACCCCCGCCTATATTCATCGATCTACTCTCGACGGCATTTGCAGGTCCTGCCTCGTCGCTATCGTTCGTCGCAGATAGTGTTGCGGCGGGGACCGTTATCGACTGTACCAGCCCGGCCGCACTATCCCCACTAGCACTGAGACAATAATTGCCAACGACACTGTTCGCAGAAGTACTCGCCACTGTTAGAAATCCGGTCGAGTCCTCGCGATCGGCACAATTCGTAGCCTCACTATTGACACAATCAACCAACCCAACACCATTTCCGGCCGTGAAGCCCCCGAGCAGGGCGGCAGCAGCAGCCGCATGATGATGATAGTCGTGATGATGGTGATGATGATGGTACAGATGATGATGATGTGGAGAGGGTGCCACGTGCATTCCATGATGATAAGAGTGATGCGGATCATCGTCGGGATCCACCGCTAGCAGTGACGGTTGCCCGTCGCTTCCATTAGCCAATGAAAATCCGAGCGCGGGAGTTACGGCATTGATAAGTGCAACGTGGGAATGAGGAGAAGAGGTCATAAGCCCACCAGCTCCATGGGCACTGGATGCGTTTGCTGAAATGGTTCCCGCGAGGATCATATTGCCATTACCGATGACTGCGTTCGCCGACGTGCCTGTGTTGTGGTGTCGGTATGCGGAAAGCGGAGAAGCACATAGCGGTGGCAATCGGTCAAAGGAATGTTGATGAATGTTACTGCTGCTAAAAATTGAACCGCCTGCGCCAGCTGCCACAGCAGCAACCGCTTCTTCCGCTGGAGAGGTAGCACTACCTCCATGCTGATCGGCCGTTTCAACGGCACTACTTCCTCCTCCGCCAAGCGCAACGGCGCTGCTACTGCCGTTGCTGTTGTTTCTGGAGTTGCATGGAGGAGTCGCCGTGGCAGCCGCATGATGTTTGCCGGACGCCGTCGAAGTGATCGAAGCGGATGGCGATGTTGATACCAACGCTTTCGACACACGAAGTGGCGACGGCTGTTGCTGTTGATGATGATGGTGGTGCATCAAGAGGTCCGTCGCGGTTGCAGCCAACTCTCACATATGTGAGATCGGTGCCATAGATCGCAGAGCCTGCTGCTGCTGTTGCTGCTGATGGACTTGCTGCTGCTGCTGCTGTTGTTGCTGCTGCTGCTGCTGAAGGTGTTGATGCTGTGCCTGAAGATCGGGCGACACGCTGGCATTATGCTGATGATAGTGCTGCATTAGATGATGGTTTCGATGATGTTGCTGCAAATCGGATCCACCCGTTTGCTGCATATCCGGGACCTGGTACATGTTGAGCAGATGGCTTAAATCGGCCGTCGATTGCTGCTGATGGCCTCCTCCCACAATATACTCTCGCTTCATCGTTAAGTTATTGTTAGTGGCGGACGCGATCGGACTGGGCGACACTGGTTCTGATTTTACGCTCGAATCACTGGGACTGTGGCTTTGGCAGGACAACGCACTTCCAGGCTGATGGTTTAGTCCGTAAGGTGAGCCGGGCTGCTGCTGGATTGTCGTACTGTACGGTGAACCGGGCTGCTGAAGACCTCCACCGCTGCCACCATAGGGTGACGTTTGGCCACCTGAAACCGTGCCTCCTCCACCTCCACCACTTCCGCCACCGTACATACCACCGTACCCAGCGTTCATGTAGCTGTTGAGGGAGCCAGCCGTGGTGCCGGACGCAGCAGCCGCTGCCGCCATCTGTCCCATATCGTACCGGTGATGGTGATGGTAATTGCTCATGTAGTGCTGCTGAGACTGGTAAGCCGCCGCCGAGGACGGATCGTGCATCATCGTGTATCCATTTGGCATGTAGCCATTTGGAGGCATCTGGTGGTACATATCACGATTTGCTGCCGCTGCGGCCGCCGCCGCCGCTGCCGCCGCCTGCTGCGCGGCCAGCGTGGTGGACGATCCATTGCCGCGCATCCCGCTGCCCTCGGTTGTTTGACCAGCGCCAAGCAGTGAGCCCACTCCAAGGGGATACTTCTCCTTGGCTTTCGTCAGCGTCTTCGTCTTCCGGCGCGGTCGGTACTTGTAGTCCGGGTGCTCCTTCATGTGCACCGCACGCAGCCGCTTAGCTTCATCGATAAAGGGACGCTTTTCCGTCTCCGACAGGTCCTTCCACTGCGCCCCAAGTCGTTTGGAGATCTCCGAGTTGTGCATCTTCGGATTGTCGGAAGCCATCTTTCGCCGCTGACCGCGGGACCAAACCATGAACGCGTTCATTGGTCGTTTTACCCGATCAGCGTTCTGCTGGGCCGCTTTGCTTGTGTTGTTGTTGTTGTGATTCACGCCCAACAACCCCCCGGTACCGTGATGGTGGTGATGATGTCCACCACCTCCACCGCTAGCCGTAATGTGATGCTGCCCAGTGGTGCTCATTCCCGTCGGTGAGCTGTGCTGCGAGTGTCCCTGCCCTGTGACGAGCCCGGTCGGACTCAGCCCGGACACTGGCTGCTGCAGCGGACTTCCGTAGCCACTGCTGTTATTGTTGTTACTGCTGCTGCTGCTGTTGTTGCTGCTCAACCCGTGGCTCATGTGGTGTTGCTGATGTCCGCCACCGCCGAGCAGGTGGTGTTGCTGCGCGACAGACGTCTGGTGCGACGAAAGCTGCGACTGGCCAATATTCATCATGCTCAGTGATCCCAGCGCCCCGTACGGTGAGGTACTGTGACCATGCAGCGAGGATGGGTGGTGCGTGGGCATCGTGGCATGCAGTATACCACCCCCTTTCATGTCTGATTCCATGGTCAACATGTTGTGCTTTTCGTCGTAGCCGTTTTCGTCGCCGTTGTCGATATTGTCGAAATTTTCGACAATCGTGACAGAACCGCCTGACGTCCCTGCGGCCGCTTGACCCGTAGCACTAACGCCGTTGAACAGTCCACTGTGTCTGTAGACGAAATATATCACGAATTACAATGTTATACTTTTCGCTCTTCTTCGTTAAATAATCCAATGTAACACACAGATAACACACACCCACAAGCACAAGCTTCAGATTAATTGCAAATAACGAGAGCCACGTACTAGCACAACCAACATTATGCTCTGTTGCGATTGGCCCTATTATTTCGATACTACAATATTCATCAAAGCACTCTTCTCGCGATCGATCATCCAACACTTTCTTCGTGCCTTTCTTCGAGCACACCACTTTAAAAGCTCATCTTTGTTGCAAATCCAAAGCTTCTATTTATTATACACGGGTTTTGCTACACCGTTGACTGCTTTCAGTATCTCTCCCAGAAAAGAAACGATTGAACTCTTGAAAGCTCTTCTATCACTGGAACATATTTCACGATCTTCGACTTCACTCAATACCAAAGACCCAGAGCCTCTTGCTGTGTGTCGTTCCAATATAGCAATTGAGCTCGCTACCAACTATTATCATCGGCAGGAATATTGGTTACACATTAACGAATTCAATACACACTAGGCACGGGGAAGGTTGTACTTGTAAATCGTGGGATTAGCGTGGACGAGATTACAGAAATTATTGATTTAATTCTTCTGTGTTGCCGATTTATATGTTTTGTTTCTAGTCTTGATCGCTCCACTACTAGAATTGACGAGCACATTTGCAAAAAGAGGGAAAACGAGTAAAATCTTCCCGTTGCAATGCCTGAGACAAACAGTTCACTACTGATTGCACTGATTACTCCTCTACACTGAGATGTACGCTGAATGCATGCCGCTAATGAGCTCAATGTTTACATTCATCACCCGTCCAGCACAGCATTTGCAAGTCTTGGAATGCCTAATGTCGGTGCTTCTTGCTCAAATTGATTCGCACCACATACAACCGTTTAGTAGAGATTCATTAACGTTGGTGCTGTTTTCAACTGCTAAATACCATGCCGCCAACAGCGTTTTTCTTCACTTTGACTCCTTCTAGTGCAACACGTCAATACACCGCCGCGGAATCAGTAATTTACGGACGCGATAATATGCCCAACCACCACCGGGGATCGAGCCGCGAGAGAGAATTACGACACACTTGCGAACACAGCACCTTTCCGTTTTACTATGAGGGCTCGTTCACGGCGAGGCTTGTACCGAACCCCGAGCGAAAGAGCTTGTGTGTTTCTGTGGTCGTACGCACGGAGCTGCTCCCGGTAACGCAACCAACCGAACCGAGTGCTGTCGTACGCTGGAACCCACACATTCAAACATAGGGAACGGAACCGGACCACAGGCAGCGGACAGGCCAGCCAGGTCACAAGGGTTCTTCAGGTTGCGAGTAGGATAAGCCTCCGCACTATTCGAGAGTATGTGCTCTGCCTGCTTACACTCTGCTCTACTGCACACCTCGTTCGGTGACGGCGCAGATGCTGTGTAGCGGCGGGAAGGCTAGCGGAGCTCCGCACGGATCGGAACATCGGTTAACGCATCCCCCCTCCAGAAGGTACGGGACCAATCAGAGTGAGAGATCTTCGGCTGCCTACACCACTCGCGAACCACTACACCCTTAAAACGGCTATGCTTTCACAGCATAAACGAGAACATGCTGACAGTGTATGCATGTTTGTGTGAGTGGACGTCGGGAGAAGTAGCATAATCATCAACACATCAACCCTCTCGGTCTCGCTAAGGGTGTGCTGGCAGGACAGCTGCACGAATCGGCACAGGTAAGGTAAGCGTTCGTATACATCGGCGCGGCCGGGTGTATTCATTTTCTCTCGCTTCCACTGCGGGCCGAAACCGAAACCCAAGCCATGCCAGACAATCTGGCTGCGGCACCGTGTACGAAGACCACTGCGTGGCAAGTAAACGCGCGTTGGACGCTATGCATAAAAAGTCATCAGCTTGATCAAGGGGCGTGGCTTAATGCTCTATGAGAGACTTGTTTATGGCACGTGTTAGGGGTTGCAAGCAACGTTGCCAAGTTTTCTGCCTGCTACATGCTGTTGCTATAAAAAACAACGACAGAGAGGGCAACGCTAGCCAAACGAAGGGGATCGAGTGAAACAGAGAAGGCATAATCTCACTTTCACAATTGCGTTACACGCAGGATCTTCGGCTTTTTGTGCTATAAAATAGCATCATCTAATAGCATCGTCTAACAACATAGAGCATAATATTGTGCCAAACATTCAACATACCGTTTCTCTTTTGCTTAGTATGTCCTTGCCCGACGCAGACAACAGCGCTGGCGTTTTAAACATATTTTCTCGCTAGCATATTCCCGAGCTAGCAGGGCACTCTTCAACGCGTAGCGCACGTTGACGCAAAAGCCGTATAGACTTTACTCCATGTTTCTGCAGTACACCGACGGTATTGATCGATCGAAGGATTGTTTCAACCGCTTTCCAAGCGCCACAAGCTGCTCCTCCTCGCAATATCTCCTCCCCACCATAAGCCTTTGGGAGAGTAACATCCACCCGCTGGTTCCGTTCATTGATTTCTTGTTCCTTATGAAAGAAAAAAAAACCAACACAAGAGGATTTGATGATAGGTTTGAACTTGTATTGAAGAGCCGAAACCAAACAAAAAAAACACAAGACGTAACGAAGGCAGGAACCATTAACGGGAGGGGAAATAAAAATCAATCTACTTATTGCAACAAAACACGTTCCACGTTTCTTATCGATTACGGTAAGTGTAACGAAAGGCGATGATGATAACAATAAAAATAATAGTAATAATAATCAAATCAATAATAGGAATCATTCCAACAAGGGTCTTACGCTCTTTGGAGCGTATTGTTGTGAAGTGTAGTTTTTGAATTGAATTTTATTATTTCTAATGCAGAATATATATAGCTTCATTTTTCAATGGATGTCGTCTAAGTTGTTCAAATTGAAAGCATAGTAATTAGAAAAAATGAAATGTAACAAAAACCCGTTCAGCAGACGCTGGCAAAATCCTATACCTGTTTGTCAGGCAGGATAACATCACGCATTAAGGCACCGAATTGACTTGAAAACTTTAATAGGGCTTCAACGCAGACAGCACCAGGGTACCCTGTTGCGTCGTCCTGGTACAACTGGATGCATGGGCCAGAAATATAACAAACCGTAAAATGCGACAACAACCAAACATGGGCCACGAGGATGATGATGGTGGTGTTTGCAAACCGGTGTACTCTGTAAGCAGTGCAACTGATCATGTAATCCTGTTTACCCATATACATCCATCCACCAAACCCGCCAGAAAAGGACAGCAATGGATCTCGCACTGAACTGAAGCAAAAAGATCGAATGTGACGGAAAGAGCGTAACCGACACAACACACAACACAGTAGCGAAGTGAAGAGTATGGCTTCGCTCCGTACAAGCAAATAAACACTTCTTACGTCCCCTTCCATTCCGTGGTCCGTGTCCGCAGTTTGGTGGTTATTGTGTGATTGTGTACCCCCAAAATGTCCTTCCATTGGAGGATGAATGAAGAATCAACAGGCACGGCAATGAAACAAAGCGACAAACAAAAACACTTTCACATTACTTCTCCTTGGTGTGTCAGTGTAGATTTGGTTTGAAGCACTAGAAAGCCAAAATGCGCGAGGAGATAGGCTGAGTGTGTCTTTCACTTGTTCTACTGCAAGTGCAGCAATTGCCAAACATATGTGCTGTTCTGTGTGTGCATAGAGTGTAAGTGATTCAATCTGTGCGTCAATCTGTATTAAGCCAAACCTTTAAGGGCTTTTGGGAAACTTTTGTGAATCCTGTGTTGCGCACACTCGACAATCAGGTAAACCTAAATTTTCCAACTTCTCTCATTTAACGTGTTTAACTTTCTTCATCGAATTGTGTTTATTACAAATTATGCAAATAGTACATTAAATAAAACACGAACTACTTTTAACACGAACAACCCCTTGGTGGTGATAACTGTGTATGTGCTGTATTACCAGGACAAAGGGATTGCCTGTTTAAAAGCGAAATACGAATACCGAAAATTGAAGAACCCTAATTCCCCTGGAAACGAAGAAAGAAACCATGACATGTCGTGACTCTCTCACCTAGGGTGTAATTTCAACAGGCAACAGTCCGCTACAACCGCAGCAATATTGCAGCAAAGAAGTCCTTTATTGGGAAATATATAAATCAGAATTGATTAGAGGTTAACAATGTCAACGATGACGCACTAGCATGGGTGGGTTTGTTTGATGTTCTATCAAATGTTTGATTCCAGTAATTTCATTGCAAGTAATTTTAAAAACAGTTTTTTACAGAAAAAAAAATCAAAACAAATGTTAAGCGAAGTACGGAGAACGAATTTCCGTCTTCTTTTAACAATCACATTATTATTGTTTACAATTATCATCAAATTATCGTGGACAAATGTTACGAAATATAGGAGATCTATCAAATTTTGGAGACACATTCACTGCTACAGGTAATTCCACTCCCATTTGAACTTTTCTCCACATTTCACCTTTTAAAAATGCAATTGAAATTGTAATTGCAATTCCTCACCAATAAGTTGTAAAATCGACTTTGTAACAGTTATAATACACCTCACTGGAATGATTTCCCTTCCAATGGCAATAAAATATGGCATTTTACGTTCTACATAGTTTCGCGCTTTGGTACAATATGTTATTTAACTGGCAGCGTAACAAGTTCTCACGCTCGTCTACACATTAATAAAACTGCGCGTTTATTTCACATGAGGACAAAGCAAAGTTTGCAGCTGCCCACGATAGGAACGCCACCCTCCTAGGTAGGTACTCAATCTTTCTGAAGCCGCATTCGACGCATTCTCTAATCGTCTCCCTCCCCCTTTTCTTGCCACGCTAACTAGCTATTAGTGCCAAACCCGGAACGATCCTCCGCCAACTAGCACCACCACCCCTCCTCCTCGTTTCTTTCTCTTGCCGTCTCCAAATGCCTCAAATGCCCCCATCAGTCACTGTTTAAAAAATGAACCTCTGTGCTCAGGTCCGGTAGCTTTCCGCTGTTACAAGCTTACCTTCACCGAAACAAATCATTATAAAATAGACCTCCGGCAAACAAACGCAAGCCACCGGACTTTAACAGATGTACCAACGGTGGACCACGCTAAGGGAGGGGGCATCAACATTGCACGACAGAAAGCGGCAGAAGACCAGCGGTACGGGGAATCCTCGTGGCGAGAAAGGAAAAAAAAATTAACCATAGTCATTAACCGAACGGACCATTACCGGCGGGCGCGCGCACAGCCACGACCGACGTTGAGACGGTTCCTTTTCGATGGTCTTGTTTTTCACAGTTGGTCCTTCGTTTTGCTTTTACCACCAAATGAGCCTGAGCTTTTCTGTCAGATGCTTCCCATAGTATAGGCTCGCGCTTTTGTTTTTCCCCTCTTCTGATGCCTTCCCCTGCCACAAGTACTGGGTACAGTGTCTTGATAAAATAAAGAAAGCTTGTTGTAATGAAAATGAAAAAGCTAGTGAATAAAATAAAAGAAACGACACCGAAAACTTCTCATCTGAAAGCATCTAGAGCACGCGGTGTACCACCAATATGAAGAGAAGAAAGAAACCGTTGTGCAGCATAGCATTATAATACAGCCGGTAGCATAATTTTCGTAACGAGAGCAAACACACCAAAGATGCAAGACAAAAAGGAATGCGGCGAAGAAGGAAAAAAACAATAAGGAAGTAAAATAAATATAATGAAGAGAAAAAAAATACAAACCCATCCACCCAAGAAACCATCATCCACCAGAGCACTTAAATAGGAAGGTGTGCTGAGAGTAAAAACAAGATCGTGCGCGTGGACAGGCAAGCACAGTTCCAAAGAAATGTGGTCAGCGAAAGGTCGAAACGTTTGCCGGAAGGCAGACACAAACATAACTTATTACATTGCCTGGGTGTAAAAGCTTAAGGTATCACACTCGGTAGAGTAGATGATATTGCAATGCATTACTGCGAATATGCTTGGATCAAATGAAGAAATTAAAAATAATGGTTAATAATCCACAGTAATCAACACGGGATTTTTTTAAGAGAAAAGTAGAAAATAGAGTTAACCACTCATTATTTTTGTCAAGATTTGTTCCCTTATTAGCATTACAACGATTATCTATTTCAATTACCATCGTTTCAGTTATTTAAAGCTATTGGCATAGATTTTATGATAAACGACAGTTGGAAAAACAAAGCAAGTTCTAATATAAATAAAAATAACTCAATAACTTACATAGAGCAAAAAGTGTTAAAAACAAATTAACTTATCTTCAGTAAAAACCTCTCCACGATGATTAATCAACTATTCTTACGAAAATTGTTAGATTACAACATCCCAGTGGAAGGGATCCCCAGCAGAAAGATCAATGAAAAATTACTTAAGTTTTTTTTTCCCACCTTCCATTCGGCCTTTCTCGCCGGACCATACATCCGTCACTAAACCCGTCCCAAACACTCTGGGCTTTCTAATAGGTCGGCTGCAAAAAGTCCATCCTCTTTCCTTGTACGGAAAACCCACCATGGGGACGCTTGGGGCAACCAAGTAGCATCGCCACTGCCTTCCCATATGGAAGAGAAGCGGGTAAGTCGGAACCTTCGAAGTTTCGAATGAAAAATTATCATGTTCGGTTAATTACGTTGATTGATTAATTAGTATTTTAAATTGCTTCCACGTTTCTGACAGCATCGCCACCATGTCTTAAAAGAGTTTCATTTGCTAATACGTTCACAGTTAGTTTTCCTCTTGCGACAGCCGGCAATGGATTACGATTGTGAAAGAAGGTGGTAGCCGTTCAATGTTCGGGCTGGCATAGCAAAAACCGTACGTCATTAACACATAATTACAAGAAAAAAAAATAACTTCATCTACAAACATATGCATAGGCACTTTGATTATACTCGGACGTCGAGCAGTTAAATAAATGACCGCGCCTTTCGCGAAGATCAATAACAGAAGTACCGGAATCGTTTTTCCACCTACAATGAATATAGAAAAATGCGAAATGTTTTAATTCTTCAAGCCCACATTCTTCAAATCCTTAAAAATTTAAGGTATTTTTGAAGTTATTCTCATACGTTACTTGTGTACTGCTAGACTGAGTACTTATTTGCTAATTTTTTTACCTCGGCCACTTAACGTTTGCCTGCACACGACAAACATAATGGATGAGATAGAATGAAGAAATTAAAAATCGAAGAAATATGTTGATTAGTGCCCAGGAGTACAGAATATATGGGATAATGAAGTCCAATCCTGTCGAGGTTTCTCCTCGATGTGCTAATTCGCCACAGCATTTGCTATCCATGCTCCTCGTCCATGCCTCCAAGCCGTGGACAGTATGTGTGCCGCGGCACGTCTTACAAACTGTTGAACCCTTTTCATCGTCTTACTGGTTGTGACAGATTACTGCTGATTTGTCATTCCTTTTAGAATTTGCGTTGACCATTTTACGGTAACGATGACGTTAGAGACACTTTTTTGCATTTCATAGGAAGGAAAACACTTCAAGTACTTATTACCATCCGCATTGCCTTATCAGTAGTGTATCACAAATTGAAAAATATTCTCCAACCAAAGTCAAAGTTAGAATTTTAATTTTTGGTAGAACGACCGGAGGTATTACATTATCGTCTTATGTGCACAACAGCTACATGCCTGTGGGTACATTATATTTTAGAAGATTTAGTCAGGGTTTTTATAAAATCTTCAAATGTTCCCATAGAAGAATTACCATTGCAACAAGTAGAAATATAAAAAAAAAAACATTTATCATACCGCACTGGTAAAACTGCAAAATACGCTTGCACGAACGATAAAGTGATCCTGATTGAAGTAATTATTTCATAATTCGTGCACTCGTAAATCTAGAAATGTGATTCCAATACCACAATCTTAAAATTTCTGTTAAAACAGGACAAGGGGATATTTTAAAATCAAACCTTCCCTTCTTGAATTCCTTTTTTATATACATGTAATTCCCATTAATGAGAGAAAGTTCACAATTTGTAGCACGGAAACCCAGTACTAAATAGGAGCTAGTGGTTTGCTTCCACGTATTCATTTGAGAATAGCTGTATTAGTAACAATAAGCTCTAGCACTGGGCAACAATCGAAAGCACGATAATGAAAATGTAGAGCAATAGACACACTTATTGTCATGTGAACAATAGAACAAGTTTAATACAACAACACTAACCTACTGTTACGTTCCTAGGGTCTTTTGAAAGGTTAAGGTCGTCTGCATTGCGAAAAAAGTAACAAGTGCGACTGAAATGCAAACAGGTCTGTTATTGTTTTGTTTCGCTTTCGACGTGCGGAACACAACACTCCGTATCGTTCCATTGCCAATACACGACGAGGGGCACGTTTCTTTACATACTGGGGTTCACGGCATTGATTTTGTGCTGGCAAACCGTAAAGATGTCTGCCTCCAGTGTGTATCCAGGCCCATTTACCCACAATAACACACAACAGAAAGGTCCAGAATTCATTCATCGAAAAGGCTGGTGTAATCCGCCACTGTCCGATCTAAAGCGTTTTGTTCAGCAGGTGTGATAGTCATTCAAAGCCGTGTTTATAGGTTCAATGTGCCGGTGCGCCGTTCATCCATCCATTCATACGGGCTGGTCCATTCTTTGATGGCTGGTAGCTATAGAGGACCACCATCATATACCGCCAATGCTGCTATCACCATCGCTGTAATGTTTGTGCATTTCAAAAAGGGGCCCATCATCGACAACATTCGCGGCAGATCATCAGCATCATCATCAACACTAACATTCCAAGAGCAATTGAAGAGTTCCTTGCTATTCTTTTTGCATGCCCTACCGCACCTAACATTGGCGCAATCATTGAGAAATCCATTCAGCATGGCAATGAAACGATCGATAAAGTCAACAAATCGACATTTGTTAGCCATTACTCGTACTGTCGCGTTTGTGCCGCTCTTAGTTCCTTCCCGAAGTAAACGGAGGGGCAATCAAGTGTAGGGAGAGGACTGAAAAAAGCTTAAATAGCGCAAAACTTTCATCTGTTTGACACATATTACGGCTCACTGGCCTACATCCAATCAAGTGCCGACGTGTATTAGAGTGTGTTACAGTGTGCTGGATATTGTGATATAATTTATACATACCTTAGCAGAGCCAGTTTTTGAAACAGAAGGTTTGAAAACAATACATTATCATTGTTGAAAGTCAAGACGTTGTTTTCATCAATACTAGCCACCGTCGTTAGGGGTGACATAGCGGGTTGTTGAAGCTGATAGCGCAGCAGAGTTTCCAGCGCATCTTCATCATCCGATTCGAACATCTTGATCTAGAGTAGTGAACGTTAGTAAACTCCCCGATAGAATTAGCAACAAGGAACACTCCACTCGAATAATAACTTAATAAAAAGGAAAAAATGAGTTATTTTCTTGCAAATACTCCAGAAACTGAAATGATAAATGGAGCGAAATGAAACATGGAATGAAATTAGTTGAGTCATAAAATAATATAAATACACTGACATTCACAAACGAATACCATTACTCCTGAAATAAAAGGAACAAGCGAATAGCAGGAAAAACAATTCGAAAACATCGATCATTCATTTGTCCCACACCTTCAATCGAGGTTAGAGTGAAGAAATAGCAAACGCCTCTCCCAAGTGTTTAACAATTAAGCTTGTAATCCGCAGATAAACTAAGCTTTTCTTTTCTGCTCTTTAAAAATATCTTTTACAACTGTTTAATCGGTTCAGGTAATACTTAAATTGGGAAGCTGAAAGGATGGTCATATAGCCGCAGTGTTTGTTGTTAATATAATCCTTAACATAAAGAACCGAACATTCAATAAGACAAGTTTTAATAGAAATTAAGGCATTTTCTCAAATTGCTTTCGCATAAATTGAAATAAATAACAGAAAATAACATTTCTGAATCCTGTTTACCTTAAAACAAAAAACTATTGCTATCACCTGAACGAATTTGTTCAGTAAAACACCCGGAACCGTACTACAGCAGGACCCTGAGATTTGCATGTAAATTCCAGGACATGTAGAAAACATTCATAACGAATTTCGAGTGAACGTGATTTAAAATAGCTTCAACATGGTAAAAACTAAAGCAAGGATCAATAACTAAATACTCTTTAAAATTTTGCAATACTGTTTAACCACGTGGTCGTAATTTTACAAGAAATATAACCCCCAATTTTGCTCTACGCTAATTGTCCACAATTACTACGAGGAACGAAATACATAACCCCGTAAGCACTGCACTTAATAAAAGATCCACCATTCCGATTGCGGGAAACGAATTAAGTACACCATTGCAAAATGCGTTGAATTAAACATGGCTAAGCAGCAATTCAAGAAACAACACTTACCTTCTTCAATCAAACTGTGCGTAACAAAGGACACTTGACCTCTGCATTCCTCGCGGAACAATGTGGCACTTCCTGTGAAAAAGTGTGCTATGTGTGCTTTGTTTGACACTTTGTTTTGTCACCCACGGTGCCCAGCCAAATCAGCACGTTAATTGACCAAGGTCAATACATTCAGGGATAAGATTTTCCCAATAATTTTGTAATCAAATGGGAAAACATGTGTTTATCACAAACGGAAATGTGGGTTTTTTGGGCGGGGGACTCACTTCGTAGGATATATTTTGTATTGCAGTCATTATTATCATATTGAGTGCATTAATACATGTCGTAAATAATAAAAATTAAAGGTGTCGAATACCATTCTGTTGAAGGTCACTGTAGCTGTCAATTGCTTCGAACGCTCTTTATGATGAAAACAAACGGCTTTTGTTTTCATTGTGCAATCGCGGAAAATGGCTTACAACTGTGCGGCGTGCGTTTGCGTTGATTCATGCGTAATCTCGTTTCTCAGAATCGTAAAAGGCGTGTAATATTGTGTCGTTCTGTGTTAAAATAATGTAATCCGAAACGTGCGCTTAAGTAATGGAACCATATCGAAGCTTTGGAAGCAGGGATTGAAGAAATAACTCGGATGATGTGAGCATCCTTCCTAAGCGATTGCGCATTTGACTTAGTGACTAATTTTATTGTTTTTCAGCAAAGATGGTTCCTCTCTTCTTTGGGTGGCTGTTTATCGATGGCTGGTTGCGTTTTTAGTGATGGCTGAAATGCTCATTCGCTTTGCTTTGAGTTGCTAAACACCATGAAAGCAGCCTCCATCCCGATGCTTCGTGTCTGTTACGGTAAGGAAACAAGTGTGTGTTGTGAGGTTTCTATTCTCAATGTCAATTGTTCTTTAAAATTGTTACCTGATCGATTGAATAATTTTATAATTTATGTAAAAGGTCTTTAATCATTATTTTTTGATTCTAGAGTAAGAGCAAAGCTGTAACAGTACCTTTGACCGGGTGTCTGTATTTCCTGGAATTTAAACTTCTCTGTTAAGAATCTTTCAATTCTGTCGGCAGACACAAGCTCTTATTCTTGAGAAGGATGTGATTGGCCAACGGAAGGGTGAGTCAAAATACGGCAAAATCCCAGTCAGCGTTAATTTAATCAGCGTCGATGAAACAATTTTCGCATTGTTGCAAGAAGCTGACAGTGGCAAAACCGTTGGCCCACAGTCAAACCGTTGCACCAGCAAACAAAGATGGTTTCAAAACGGTAGAGAAAATGAAATCCGACGAATGACGCTCGTGGTTTGATGCTTGCGTGAAGCATAGCGTAAGCGATACCAATTTTCCAATTATTTGTCACGTTCGCTTCGTGCCAAGATCGGACAGAATGAAGCGAGCAACGACGCGGGCCAAGCGATGTGCTGGCGAATCGGCGAATAAAACAGCATCTCACGATGGTTCCGAATTGGCTGGTCAATTCTCTTCAGCCTGCGAAAAGAATGGTGAGAAGATTTTGCAATATTTGCACATTTCCTTATGCTGGTCGCGTCATCGGGTATTCTTTCTGTGGGAAGAAGAAATTAAAGCCCCGTCCCAATCAAGATTGATGTGGATTGGGCAATCTGAATGAATTAGAGGCTTGGGGAGGGCAGATCGTTGCTACTTGCAGTCTGATTCGGAGAAGCAATTACCCGATAGCAAGTGGTACGCTGCATTGGTTGGACGTTCTGTTGGTTGATTTACAGTAGCAGCTTTTCTCTCACTTATGTTCGGAAGATACGATATTTGATGCTGCTTGTTGATTTACATGGCACACGGTATGGTTAAAGCAGGGATCTCAAAATTCTTGGTAAATCTTGTTCATATTAGCGTTAACTCTTTTGTTTGTATGTTAATGCAAATTGGAATGTCCAAACATTTTTAATTTTTTGTGCAGATCGTACTTTAAGTTAGCCATGCTTGCCTTTATGTAGATTGACTATGCTTATTGTAAAAGTTTTACCGATTAGTCACCCCTTGCCAGAAGGAAACGAATCATGCAAGTATTGAATAACTGCGGCTTTTGTGATAAGACCAATTAGTTACCATTCGTGTTTTAGTAGTTACAAACATTTTTTTCAGAATGAACAATTAACTTTTTTCTAAACAGCATATTATTGCAAATAGGAATATAATTTAATATGCTTTTTAATTTCCATGACTTGCAAAAAGGGAAATGCAATCTTCCTTCCGTTACACACGATCCCTTGCCTACATTCTTCTTTCCCGTTTGTGAAGAATTGAAAAGTGCACAATTTAAAATAATCTCACAGGCTATCCACTTTCTTTTTGCCAACCGTATGTCCATAACTTGCTGTAGCATTAAACTTTTCTTTGTCCTTTCAGCAGCGAGCACCACGGATGGTTGTTTAATATCATTTTTATCATTACGGCTATACCACTATACATCTTTTCACCCTCCAGCAGTTTCGCAGCAACTTCTGCGTACATAAAATGAATGGTTTTATCCGATGCTCCGGTTTACGACGGGCTTTTGATTTTTGAACCGCTTTTCTGTGTCATAAATTTTTAACAATTTTATGCTTTATTACTTTATGGTTTTATAGTCGGTCGGTGGGAGCGTATAGTACCACGGATCGTAAACAGAATCACTTTAGCATATGGGAACCTTCTGATTTAACCGTCGCGAGAATGAATTACGGCAAAACTGGGATAAGAGAAACTTTAGCCAGTGAGAAAATTTCGATCCAATAGAGTGTTAGCAAGGTATCAAGGATCTCTCTTCTGTACATGTTTGAGCAAACTTAATTACTCAATTTAGAGCGAGTTTAAGGGCGATTTATTGGTGTTCTGTTACTTAAATTTTTCGATCTACATTATTTTTGCCGAAGGGGTTTTTAAAACTAATCTTCTTTTTTCATAAAACAATAAAAAGCAGTAAAAAGTAGACATAATTAAATTTTATATGCCCGCTGTGTTGTTGTACTTTTACTTAAAAATAAATACTACAGGTTTTAATGTAGTATTGATAAAATCAATTAATATTTTTATTAATTTATTATTTTTTTATTTTACATATGCTTATTTTTACACATTTAGCTGCTGTATTATGTTAATTTTGCCAATATTTAAATAATATATGGTAATATTCTATAACCTTTATCACGCATTATAAAATGTAAGTAAGAAAAGCAATTCTAAAAATAGTTTATATATTTTAACGATATTAACATAACATACAATTATTTTATTTTATTGTTAGGTTTTCACACCAGGCTGGGGAAGTATTTTTAAAATGTACGAAAATATTGAAGGAATGAAATATCACTCTAAAGAATGATCAACGAGGATAATGCAAAATATAATCTTAATAAGGTATATGATCTGATTCCGGCGGCTAACAATGAACGTTATGTTTTGTGCTAATTACACGCTAAAAGGACACGCCGCTGTAGTGTTACATGAAATTTGCCAACATGAAATGCATATTTGACATAAAATGAAATGCATATTTGAATGCAGTTTGCATGTGTGTTACGTTTCCATGTAAAAGCTTCCAAAAAGACGCGCGGCAGTCGTCTGCTTACCTTTTTTTCCTTTTCAATGCGGCGTTGTTCATGTTAAACCGATCATACCAAACATCCGGTGGGAATGTAAAGGAATGCGTTGTGTGGCTCTGCCAAGCCGATCGATTTCTTTTCTCTATGCTTTGGAGAATTTGTGACATTTAACGAAATCCTTCAAAGATCGTTCAAGTCCTTTTTGCTTTGTGTGAATCTGCTCAATTCTCCTCAATTCTGTGAACTATTACCTCGTAAATTACGGCGTCCTGCCGTGGGCCAAAAGAGGAAGAAAATTGAGACAATCAATGATGGTGTGGGCTGCTGCACCGTTCTGCCATTCTAATCTTTTTGCTTCTTCTGTGATCTTTCTCAGGATGAAATTGAATACAATTCGGTTGAAGCCCATTTTTTGTGCTCTCGTTTGCCGCTTACCACTGAATGTGTTCACGCACCTTCTTCGAAATGAGCTCACTTACCAGTAGTTCCATTCACCGATGGAGGAGAATTATTTTTGAAGTTGATTTTGCTCAATGAATTTCATTCATCGTTTCAAGAAGCATTAGCTTTCTTGTGCCTCTTCAATCGTTACAAGTGTAATGATGAATTTAGGTTGTAGGGTCTGCTCCCTTGTCATGATCATTTTAACCAACCTTTATTTTATCTAGTATTAATCTAGCATAGTATGTTCTTCAGCCCATGTGTCTATGTTTAACTCGTTAAATTAATAAAAAAAAAACATTGTACGCTGCAGGATTGTGCAAATTACTTAGCATTTTGGCTGCACAACACAAAACCGTCAAAAGTCACAAACAAGATAATATTAAACAGTTGAATGCATTAAGCCCTCGTTTATATACTTTTCGAGATCAACTAACTGACACCGTCATAATTCCTGTCCACATTACAGATTTTTTTTCATACCCTATTTGGGCCACTGCGGCCCTCTATTACTCTCCCCTGATTATTGCGGGGTTGAATTGTTTGCGAAAACACCACCGAAACGAGCCCGCCCTCCTTGTCACAAAACCATGAGAAGCCAGGGAACAAACACGATCGAATGACGGTGGTGGTGCTGCAAATTCGTGCTGATGACGGCACTGGTAGGTTGATTGGGTTGTGCTGCTTGTGAAGGACCGTAATCATGGCGCAATTAATTTCCCTACGCTTAATTACATGTTCCGGACCCTGGTGGCGATGGTCGGTCTTGCCTTCGATCAGTTGACAACTTGTTACGGTTGATTGCATTGTGGTGTCCCTCTGCTCGCTGCCCAATCCCTCTATCCCCGGAGGGGTCTGCAATCTAACTGCAAGTAAAAGTCTTTCAAAAAAGGGTGTGCTTCATGCGGTACTCCCATGTGTCCCCGGGTTTGCCAAATCAATTCCATGAAGGATGGATGTGGTTCTGTTTCAGTTCGGGACATTATTGAAGGTAGTGCAGCTTCTTCTGGCAACACCAAACGACGTTAGATGTTGGAGAGTCAGAATACTTGCATCGGTGGCGGGGTAAGGACAGTAACGACAGCTCTAACACACACACACACTCACTTTAAAGTAAGACTACGTAATTTGGAAAACCTTCGTATTGCTTGCATTGCTTTTAGAAAGATTAGAAAATGGTGTTCAAAGTGAACGATTCTGGATTACAGAGATTGTTGCTTGATGTTATCATCGGACCAACGTTAGTGCAACCGCAGTACGGTCGCTTTACCCTTCAACCACACAAACAACGGCAGCGCAAGACGGTGTGTCTAGGAGCGATCGTTTTGTAATCATGTTTATTGAGGAAAAAATTAAAATGTACACAATGCACGCTTGATTGACGCGTTACGCCCCCGAAAAGGTCTCGGATCCCGTATTTAAGGAGAGTAATTTTCATATCTCTAGCCCTTCCGAACGTTCTTGTTAGTCTGTTCGCCGTCCCCTAGAATGCTGGGACGCTGGATTTGGGGAAGAGGCTTTATGATTCATTATGGGTTAGAAGAGCAGCGAGTTTAGGAAAAAGAAACGATTGTACTTGAGTCTTACGGTGAGCGTCTTTGAGTTTTATGGGGTTTTGATTTCATGTCTGTTCTAATGTGCTTTTAAGAGGTTACATATCTGAGATATGATCTTTTATGAGGTTACATATCTGAGAGATGAAGCTGCATCCAAACTAATCGAAATATCATATTGCACTTTATACCGTATTTAACGTTGGTGAGGTTGGTTTGTATACGCGATTTAGGATTTCGTTTTATTTTAGCGGCCTTAAGGGCGGTACCCATTTTGTTGAACGTGCCTTCTTACCTAGATTAAACTTCCTCCTTTTTATACTATTCATTTAACCCTACAGATTGAAAAAAAAACATTAAAAAGTGTCTCTGCTACGGGAAATCTCAGACCATTCACAAATAAGGATGGGAGATTATTGCAATGATTAAGGAACCATCACTTAAGTCCAAAAAGGTTAAGCAACCGCGAACTTAATATTGATAAAATTATTGGATAAACAATAACAATCGATCATAAAATAAACATGTTGTGTAAGTAAATAACATACGAACTCCACGATCACTACCACCAGATCATTAAAGAAAAGCGTTCGGAAAGCTTAGGTAGGCTAAACGGTATTCTAATGTGATTCGCGAGTTGAATTATTTTATATATTGCCCATATGCTATGGTGTGGATTGATAAGATTGAGGCCATTCTAGAAATGTACATATACTGGGGATTACTTCACAGGAATACACTTTGGCGATCTCTACACTTGAGACGGAATCTTCCTCAATCTATATTTATTGCCAAATAAATCACTGACGGATGTATTGAGCTTCTACACTCCTTAAAGTTTACTACGTAACAGTGAATATTTGAATGGAATAATAAGCCTTTAGAAGAATACTGCATAGCTCTAATAAACTACTATTAAGCTAGTAGATTTAACTAAACATACTCGGCACAATTCTTTTCCATCTTTACGGTCTTAACTACAATTACTCTTTTCCATTTACTTAAATATATACCATATATACTTAAATTAGATTTTTTTTTTGTCTACCAGAAGTTTACAAGCAACTTGCTACGAATGTTTTCAAGACACATATTGTGTTCAATGGTAATTACGAACATTGATAAAACAGAGCTGCATAGTCGTGTGGGAATCGCTTAAATGTTGTCCCGTCAATTCTTCCCAAAAGTGCCCCCAAGGACTGATTTGCAGTGGAAAAAGTATGCACACTCCTGCTGTCCCTGTGGCAAAAGTTTAGAATCGCCGAGGATAATATAAATCAGAAGAAGAAGCAGAATCTTGGCAATATATACACCATCGCACCGGTTCGGTTGTGCCTGCCCCCGGGTCGGAATCGGATCGGGAACGGGAAGAGAACACATCCTGCCATAGACCTGCAAGTTTATCGAGGCAAAAAGAAAATCTCGACATCGAAATGAAAGCCCTTCAGGATCAGCATCATCCTTGCTGTCTCTTGCTCCCGTTCGGCTAGTCTCGTTCCGTTCAGCCGTGGTGTGCCCTTTTACCAGAGATGCAGCAGTTTTTGCGGCCTGTTTTTCCCATTCGGATTGCTCTTGTGAGAAGAAGATTGTTTTCCTAGTTGCCAGCGCACTCGGTGTGTACCGCACGGTGCCGCCGTGAACTATCCGGTGATACCTATTTTGTGTGTGTGTGTGTGTGTGTGTGTGTTATCCTTGTCGCTACGGCATGTCTCGATGATCGTTTCGAGTTCTGTGTCCCTGCGGAGGAAGGAACCGGCCGCATCCTCTCACGCTTCACGCAAGGAAGGTTTTCGGCTGCGGCTGCTTGAGGGGGTGCGGCCGGTGACGATGGTAGCAATTATTTGAAACCTAATATTTCCAAGAATATAGGCTTCCTTTTGTGCAAGATTTCTGCGTGCACCGGCACACCGGTGCGTTTTTTCGCCTTTGATTTCCGAGAACCCTTTTTAAAGGTCCTTTTTGGTCGTTCGTTTTTTTTTTTTACTGTTCGGTCGTTCTTGCAGTGTCTCTATGGCTCATCGTGCCAACCTCTAGCTCGGCAGGCAGGGAGGCAGGCAGACTGTCAGGCAGGCAGGCAGGATTTTCGTTTGGAGCAAAGCTCGTATGCGAAGGAGGAGGAATATGGTAGGAAAAAAAAATCACGAAAATGACAAGAGGACACGAAAATCGATAGCGAGAAAACAGAATGGTTTCCAGTGATGTGCTGTGCGGTGGTGGTTGTCAGATGAATTGTGGAGAGGCAAAAAAAAACGATATCGATCTTTGCGTTCCGTTTGAGAAAATCTTAAATTTAGCGAAATAAGTGCAAATTATTATTATCTTGTACACTGCGTGCGTAAATATCGTGAATCGATTTTAGAATTAAATATATTGTCATTCATGTGCTTCAATAACGATAACAAATGTTGTTGAGTAATGAAGTTAAAGTGAATATGTAAAATCTTAGTTTTGTTAACGAATTGCTTATTTTCAGTTGTTATTAGATTTATGGAATGATTTAGTCATCAGCAACTTGAACCAGAATCCTTGGGCTTTGAAGAATTTGTGAAGAAATGTTAAAAAAAAATAAAGGAACAACACCTAGACTGCTTGGCTGCGCCGTGCCGATGCGGACTTCACCGTTCGTCTTAGATGAAAGAAAGATGAATTATTACTTCCTTCTCAGTCGTGAGACGACCGGCGACCGGCGACCCATCCATCTGACGAAGGACAAGGTTCAAAACTTTTTCCCGTAATGCCTGCAGAGAGAGAGAGAGCGAATAAGAAAACAACCACGCTGTGTCAAGTAAAAAGAAGGGGTTCATGGGCTTATTTTCAGTTTTACTTTACCCACGGCACGGCACACGGGTGCAAATTAATCATGCCACAAAAACGCTACGCTTACATTAATGATGGTTGAAAGTGTCAAAACTGACTCGACATCGTACCGCAACTTGGCGAGCTTTGATTAGCTAGCCACAGTCAGGCAAAATTTCCATCACCCCGTACGATTGTAACAGGCAAGTCCACTGTCTAATGTGGCCCGCCGGTTTGTGGGCTACGGTTGTGGTCTGATCCGCTCGAATCCGTCCGCAAAGGCATTGCGTTACTTGCTATCATTAAATTTGAATTTTCACACCTCAGTACAGTGTGCCGTTCGCTTCACATCCTGGTTAAAATATTAGTAGGTTAGGAGTCGTTGAAACCTGTTAGGTTCTTAGGCAGCTCTTTGCGCTTCCTTAATCCATATTAATGAGCTGAGGTCGTACTTTTTTCTTCGTGTACTTACACACGCTTTTTTTTTCTTCACTAAGGTATGTTTCGTGTGCCTTCCAGCCTGCTTGCTCTCCTGCCGGACAGGTAACATGTTACTTAGCACTGGCAAAGTACCGTGGCAAAGTGCACTGCCCGTGGTTTTCTACCCTCCATGTATCATTCGAGATGATGGCAAAGACAAACTATTAATCATTCGCCAACAATGGTCACCTTTGCGGACAGCCCGCTGAGGTTATGCCTGTGTGTGTGTGTGTGTGCCACATTTGTTAGACTTTTGACGTCTTTTGCCAGTCCTCAAGGAAGTGGTCTCAAATTCGAATTCTACATTTGTTTGCGCCACACGTAATGGGATCAGGTCGGTAACGCTTCGCGTCCACCGATGATGATGTATGAGCTATTTATCTTTATCCAAATGCATCTCGTGTAAAGCTGCTTACAGCGGGAAAAGATGGGAAGATATTAGTACACACCGCTTGATGGAGTGATGTCCAATGGCGCAATCATGGCTGTTTGAGATTCCTGAAATTTCTGAAATATATTACACCTGCCTAAAATTAGTTATATTCCATCGGTCGGATTGTGTCTAATTGCATTTTTGTGCTCTCCCTCTCTCTCTCTCTCTCTCTCTCTCATGTACCACCGCGACTCATACGCGCTCTAATCACAATGTCGGATGAAGCATGTGGCTGTAATAAAACCTTATTATCCTGTTGGCAACTCCAGCGAGAACCACCCGGAGTGAGAAACATTCCGCGTCACGCCTTGACATCTATCCCCGACGTGGTGTGACTTTCATGGCGAGAACTCATGCAGTCAATGAAACAAACAGGAGAAAAAATGCTCATTGCGAATCGAATATTACGGACGGCAAATTCCTTCTCCCGGTGGGATTCGATTCCAATATGGAGCTGTATGTGCGAGCGCAGCTGGAGTTCTGCTGGGCTGTTCCTGGATCAGCTTCGGATTGGATGACGGCACCCTACGTCCGATGAAGTGTGGGGGTTTTAGTTGCTTCTTTGATTAAGTTCCTGCTAGTGTCTGGGTGGAATTTATCCTTCCTTACGTCACTTCATCAAAATCGAAAATCCTGTTCTGCTTGGACACTTCTAGCCTGAGCTATTGGATAGGAACTATAAAAAGCGTTCTTGTGTACATCTTTATACGATTATGCGCAAATATCAGTGAAAAAGCTAGAAAACTCACATTTCATATTCCGAGCGTAAATACACTCGAAAGCAAGGAAAACAGTTTGGCAAAATATGCTAATCCTTATGACGAGTATTATTGTTTTTTTTTTAATTACCAAAGATCATTCCTAGTGGAGTTCTCCCATGATGTTCGGTATTTTTCTTTAGCATGGCAATCACCCTGAACTTTCCGCCCAACGGCCCGTAAGCGTTTCTGGTACAAATTCTGCAACCTGTCAACCGGCCGGCCCAATTCTCACCCGCTGGGTCCCAAATTCCTGTTTCGTTTTTCCATATGGCTCATTACGGATTATCGGATTTACGCACGGTTTAGAGTGAGGGACTCTCGTAAGCCGAAGTGGAATTGAGTTTTTACACCTCCACCAGTGTGACACACCAGCCGCACAGACCTGTCGTACCGGTACCATCCAAGGTAGTCGGTTATTTCATTAAGAGGATTTATATAATGATAAAAGAAATTGGACGAGTTGAAGGTAGAGTAGAAGGCGCAGTATAGGGTGCTGCCGGACGTGACCGGGTAGCTCTAGTTTGCTCAATGGGCCAACGATTGGGACCAACAGAGGGATATGCTGCATGTGTTGATTTTAATTAGTCACGGGAGGTTGGCTTATGGTCAATCATAACAGCTGAAATGGGTTTGTTCGAAAGGATCGAACTCTCAATCCCGGGATTCGATAATTGGGTGTCAAATAAATTAGAACTGGTAATTCACAGGCTATTTGCACTTTTTTCGTATTCCGGAATCCAAATGTGTGATAAGGCTTTATCTATTGAATAGCAATATGACTGTTATCTTGAACACTGTTTGATGATTTGAAGTGAAAAATGCATAGACAATATTGGTTTAGATAGTATTGTTTTTTTTTAACGCAAATTAACTGAAAATGTTTGTGTATAGTTCTTTTCTCTTGCAGCTGAAACGCAATGAAGTATAGCTTTTTAAAGGATATGTAGCTCGTCAGAAACTTTACAGGCTCGAACTTGGTATAATTGGCACCACGCAACTTTCAGCAGTTGATTAGTATCGATTATAAAGAAAACTGAGAAGGTGTATCGTGTTTGTTCGATTTTTGGAATGGACTGGTCGGTTGTGAATGATCTGTTTAGATAAAAATGTATGAATCTTTCACAATTTTCTTAGATATCAAAAAAATAATATAATTCCCAAAAATTGCATGAATGTTCTTATGCTACTAGTACTGTTAAAAATCTTCGTTGTACAAGAACAAATTTGACTTAATATGATCAAAAAATTTTCACTCCGGCTTGGCTGATTAAGCTCGCACGGCTCCTGTAGACTGGCC
>KB671626.1:108566-125007 GCA_000349105.1 Anopheles epiroticus
GGATTGCGGCAGGAACGGATTGGCAGACGATGGCGCGAGACCGTGAGCGGTTTCGGAGTTTGTTGCAGCAGGTCAAGACCGCGAAGCGGTTGTAGCGCCCGATAAGTGAAGTGAAGTGAATCGAGCTTATTTAGTAGAACAACAAAATCTTTTTAACAGTTTTTTTAAATAAATTCGTATCGTAACTATTTTTTAGAAAAGTGGATAATTTCATTGATGACTTAATTAGGCAGAAAGGATTCATTGAAATTTTGAACGGTTGTGTCATACAATACTTAAAAAAATACTCAGTAACAATCAAAACTAATATATATATATATATATATATATTTTTTTTTTTCGAAGTAACAAAATTAATATAAGTTTTTTATTTTAATAAAATTTAATTAGTCATAACTAATAGTTCATTTTCATGATGACTAATCTTCATCCCTACCCGAGCTGAGAGGAACGAGCTTACAATAGTTGAATTTACCATTCAACCATAGTTTAAGGAAAAAACGCGAAGGATTATTTGTGAAATTATTTTTATTATGGCTTTTACCGGATTTATCACTTGTTCGGATGAATAGTCCACTTGATCGCAGCTACAACGCGTCTACGAATGTGTTTGGTTGTAGACGCATTCTACTCTTTTATGTCTCATTGGCATATTCCTCTCGCTCTATTTTTTCGCTCAATAGCGTAACAGCGTGTTGGGAATTCACACTCAAAGCTTCTAAAAACAGTTGTTGGTTGTTGGTAACAACAGTTGTCTTTTAACTCACAATACATAAAATACTAAATCTTCTGCAAAATAACGATATGCCTTGTTATGGAGCATTTCAATTAGAAATGTTGTGTCTCCGCAAATTACCAAGCAAATTATTGAAGTAAACAAGAAAAAAATATTAAACTGTCAAAAATATATTTTTTTCTTTTTCAAGTCAAGGCCCGTGAAATAAGCTAGTCTTTGTCAATAAACGAATATTTAAATAATATTGTCAAAATATTTCATCATCATGCCACAAATCGGGGACGAAATCTAACCCTCGGCCCCCTAACCGTCTATAAACGAGGGTTTGGCAAATGATAAACTAATAAAAACAAGCAAAACAAACACGAACCTGCTGTAATAACCTTCTGACTGATAATTGAATTTTGAAAATGTGAACCATATTGTGGCAATCATCTTAAATTTTATTCCAGCCAGCCAGTTGTTACATGCGAAAATCTATTGCTCCCACCCGTGCACCCGGCCCACTTCCCGCGCACAGTTCCAGAAACTAGCCCCTTACCATTTTGCGCTAGGGGTGGTGGTGGTACGAATTGATGAAGCGTTTGGTAGCGTCATCAAGTCCACCGCATCGCCCACCGACACCGAAAGCATATTTTCTTCGATTTTTACACTCGAAAGCAAGTTGCTTGGGAGGAGTGGCGGTGGTGGTGGTGATGCTAAATGGCCCTTGGCGTTGGGAGGGTGCACGATACAGCGATGATGGTACCGGCAACCACTCACGGCTGTGATAATTGAATAATAAATTAGAACAATCTCGCGCGATGCACGGGGCCGCCCATAACCATGCGCCTAGCACGCGACGGCACCGCGCGGCGATGAAATTGCGTGTGGCTGCGATTCGTTAGCTCTGCTAGCTGCCCGGAAGTTTCCTTCCATCCTTTAGTTCAGTGGTCGATGCCGAAAAAAAACCCCGTCGCCAGCGTTCGCCCGCCGAGATTTAGTTTTTACGCTGTGCAGGCCTCAAGCAGAACTAAACATACCCGGTGCACGGGGTGGATAAGTTGTGAATTTCCCTCGAGGGCATTTCCTGTGTTTGGGCAAAGCGAACCCGCGCGAACCCTGTCCGATTGACTGTTCGATGGTGATTCCTTACGCAGCATTACCAACACTCTCGCCAGCAAGCCGTTTTCGAAGGGGTCGACCGACCTGTGCATCCCTCACAAAATGGGGTGCAGTGTCTGGTCTGGGTTTGTAGTGGGAGTCATCAAAAAGTCACTAGGGACCACATCAGCAGCGTCATCAACATCATCATAGCCATCATCATCATCTTCTTCGTCTTTCGCGTCGTTGACAGCATTCGCCGCCTCGCTATTGCGACACGCAAAGTTGGAAACGAGGGAAACGATTCAGAAAACCCGAAGGGGTGCTAAAAGTTGTACTTGATCTGATTTAAGTGAAAATTTATTGCATAAATTATTTATTGAATTATCTTCGCCGTAGTGACGAAGCCAGTGCGCTGGATTGTGGATGGTAGGAAATGCTGACAAACCGGTCCTAGGGAGACTTCCCCGTCTGGCTTAGGTGTACCGGCGTGTGTGCGGAGTACGATGATGTCCGGATGTTGATTGAGTTGTTTTGCCAGATTGTTCAAGATTTTGGAGTGTTTGCGTTCCTAATTAAATCAAAGATCTGCAAACATCACCGTACGCTCATGGGACATACCACTGCCTATGTTTGTGTAACGTGCACGAATGGTTGGATGTAGTCAAACACACGGCGTACGTGGATTATCTTTTGCGGCCAATTGCAAACCAATGGACAGTGCTAAAACAAATGTGCAAATGGTACAAATTCAGCTCCTAGTACAAATTAATATGAAGCTGTCCAATCAGGTGTTTCATATGGTGTATGGCCCATACAAACAGGGTAAATCAATACAGTACATAGTAAGATGGCTTTATGAAGAACCGCATACCCATAGTTTTTGAAAAAAAACATTACCTTTTAATACTTTAAATATCATGTTTAGTTTAGTTAAGTTTGTTCATTGGGATATTACAATCGAACAATACACAGACATCATTAAACGCATCGCACATTAGATTTATTGGTGTTATAACGAGGAACATGGAGTAAGTGTCGTGTTCTTAATGCTCTTGTTGACGCGGAAAAGTTCAGCGAGCTTAGAATGGTGGGAACATCGATAGCGTTGTTTAATATGTCGGAGAAAAAAAGCATTGGGCTATTTTGCAACGAGTTGATAACGACTGGAGACCAAGTAGGGGACACCTAGCTTCGTACGAAGGTCGAGTATCTCCAGTCCTCCAAGAGAGTAGCCTTATTGCATATCTGGTGATCTTCCGTTGGATACCCTCAAGACGTGTCAACAGTGCGTTTGTAGAGGGACTCCAAATTAGCGTATTCTACGACTGTACGGACAAGAAAACAGTACAGGGCTTTGGTGGTCATAGGGTTGCGACATTCTCTTGTCATATGTTTAATTAGGCCTACTCTTTGGTATGCTCTAGATATCATAGATCCAAATTGGGGTCCAAATTTTAGACGACTCTCATGAAAGATGCCCAGATCGCGCATCTGATCTGACATTTAATTCTTTTCTAGTGTTTTTGTTGTTCATACTATACTCTAAGTCTGTCCGATGTCTAGTTCTAGCAAACGAAATAAAGCATTTTTATGACACCACGAGTTGAACATATCTTACGCGTATTGAAGACGCCATGAATCTTGAATTTTCCTCACAGCAACAAAGAGTTTAATATCGTCAGCGAACATTAAAACTTTATGTTGAGTTAAGAGCCGCGCGACGTCGTTTCTAAACAGAAGGAACAAGAGAGGTCCTAAGTTGCTTCCTTGTGGAACCCCGGAAGTGCACAAGATATATCGCGACAGCTTGTTCAGTAATTTGACGCGGTATGTCCGATCACTTAGATATGATCTTGTCCAGCGTACATCGTTATCAGAAAACCCCAGCTTCATGAACTTTGCGAAGAGTAAGCTGTGAGGCATCGAATCAAAGGAGGCCTTCAGGTCTTTGTAAATGGCATCACCTTGCAGTCCGGCGACAAAGTTGCGTTACAAAAGCTAACGAATTGGGCCAGGTTTGTTGTGGTAGACCGTTTAGGAATGAATCAATGTTGTGAGCTGCATATGTAGTTTGATGATGCTGTTGTAAGCGAGCCGAAAGCGAGAGCTCAAACACTTTTGATGCAGCGCAGTGTGAGGTGACGCCACGGTAGTTTTTTTTTGCGGTTTTTCTATCTCGATTGTTGTATGTTGGCACCATCAAAGACGATTTCCATGGGCCAGGAAAGGAACCAGCACGGAGCGATGCATTGTAGAATTTAGCCAGAACTGGTGCAATAGCGTCGCAATTCTTGTCGAGTCGAGAAATCGTTGTTTTCGATTTACAATATGTATAGAACAGGAAACGAGTTCTAGGTTTTTGTAACGGAAGCTTTCAAAGTGTTGACCTTGGGCCCAGATTTGTTACAGGTTGTGTGCCTGAATTCTGGATTATCGAACAAATTTGGGCTGTTAAGTAACCAAAAAGCTATGTGTCTCTTCAGTTTCTCTAGTATCCTTATAGAAGTATGACCCAGCGCTCCGTTTTGATAAAAAAACAATATCCTGGAGCTCAAGTTCTCTTTGAGTCAAGAAAGGACTAGGCACAGGTTAAGGTCAAGAAGGGACAAAGCCATCAGTATACTTCTTCAATCCAGTTTTGAAGAAAACTAGATGCATACCATGGACTATTTAAAGATTCTTAACAACATAACAGACTAGCGACTCACTGTATAAAGATTCAAGTGAAGCGATTTGAATGCTAAGATTAAGTTGTTATCCGCCATAGTGAGGAATTGATTTGAATCTTGAAACATTTATTTACTAATCAACAGGATGAGAGAGTGATTTAAATCTTGAATAAGTGAGTGTCTGGTTGGCATGTTGAAAAGAATCTCAAAATATTCATAAAAACTCTTCATGTTGATTTGAATCGAATAAATCAAGGTGAAGATTCTCGGTCACGTTCAACAAAATCTTCGATCCTTTTAATCGTAGTGCTTCGATCCTGCACGTTTTTAAATTACCATAGACCATTTCTTGTACCAGGGGCTAAGAACTTGTATCATAAGTTTGGAAAGTTGTGCTCAACCAAACATTGCATTGAAGCTTTACAGACATTTGATATTTTCCAGTTGTTCGATGAATTTGCTTTATACATCTTTGACATGCGTCGATAGTCGACTAGGCACGTGCTCTTCCTGACTTTTTGAGGCGTTTAATGTGGTTTAGAGTGAACAGATGATGACACGTCGTAGTCTCCGCAATTTGTTTTAACATTTTACCTCGTGGAACAAATTGAACGCCACTTCCTTCGAACAATATCGTTCAAAAATTTGCTGTTGTTGTACCTCTTTCTCATCTTGACCTCTTCAGATCTTTAGATGTTACACACATATACGATGTACGGAGAATTATCGGAGAAATTTATACAACAACAAACTTTACAAAAACATTTTGCTGCTTCGTACTGTATTCTCACAGTATTGTGAGAAGTTGTTTGATTGGTAAACGTTGAAATTTACTTTACAATATTAATCGTAGCGTTTTGTAAAGCTCTACAATAGTCATCTTTCTTTACTATGTATCTTTACTTTACGTCCTTTATAGAGTGCAATCTAAGCTTTTGGTCAAAATCTATTGATAGTATCGCCCGAATCTAAGGGATTACCCCATTGCAAGCTGGCACCGAATGGTGTCCGCCCGTGGACGTGTTCAACTAGCTTGAATGCATTCCTCTACAGTTGGGATGAATATTTACAGCTATCTGGTCAATCACTACAAATGGGCTTACCTCTTTCGAACTTGTGGCTTATGAGAAGGTGGACATACAATTTGGCGACCTCAGACTATTCACATTGGGTCGTAGTTATAAATTTAATCGGTACTGTGAGATAGTTTCAAACTGACATTGGATTTATAACATTTTAGTTTGCGCGATTTAAGTTTCTAAAGTTAGACATTCACAATCATAACTTTGTAGGAATCGTTCGGTCAAGCATTTGAGGTACTTTAGTAATAAAAAAATCGCACTTCTTTTCTGCAAGGAATGTAATTTTCTTAACAGTCCGCCTTGTGAAACTTACATTTGACTTCCATTTTTTTTCACTTCTCCTTGTTAATTCATCCATAGTGATGTGTCTAGCCTCCGTAACGTTTGATAATCGCTCTGCGAGAACTCATCGGGCGACGCGTTAGTCTGTCAAATCTGCACGCAAACGGTCCGGAGGATTAGAATGTACAGAATTTGCTGCGCAGCACCCCAAACATGGCCGCCATGGAGGTGTGTATGTGTAATCGTACGGCAAAGAGCTACATCCTATCGGCATCGGCAAGCTCTCGCGCCAAGCCATCGATGGCATCGATGTCTTTTCTCCGACTCACCTCACCTGGTCGATGCTCGGTGGAGCTCGTTTCAAATATTTCCAACCACGTCCACAGCGTCCCACTAGAAGGATTCGTCCAAAAGTGACAAGGGTTTGGTTAAATCGTATGAACCCTCCTGCCTCACCTAACCTTTTGTTCCACCCTCTACCGCCGGTTGTTTCCGCTGGTGGAAGCAAATCTTTTACCGTGAATTGGAGGATTGAAAATTAAGTCCATCCGTGTTCGAACTTCGATAAACGGATTACTTCCCATCCAATCAAACTGAAATTTCCAAATCCCCAAAATGACTGCCGTTGATGAATGCCGTTGGCGCCTCGTCATGCTTCCCTCCGCCTTTTGCTGAACGTTGCGAGAGCCCTCTGCAGTACGCGCCTGATAATTCTTACCCGTGTGCCACCGGTGAGCTGTCGTGAAACGGTGGGGAGCTTCCCAACAGTGCTCCCTTCGGTAGATATCTGCCGTGTTGACTCGGTGTCCGTCCCGTGTCAAAGGATCCCGAACGCACCGTAAACTCGAGATGGACCATGAGCCGATGCTTGAATTGCACGTACTGGGCGGATGTGTGTTTGGAGTACGTGAGTGCCATTGGAATGGAATGCATCGTAACAAAGTGACCAGTGAGTGTCTCTTGATAGAATTCCGTTATAAGTGGTAGCCACCGAAGCGCCACATTGGCATGTGTGTATCGTTCCTACGCTGGTACCTGGTGGATATACCTTAATTTTGGACGGTCTGCTGAAAAGCACCGAACGTGCCAAAGTAGTTGATCAAAATCTGCGGGTTGTGTGTATGTTTTTCCTTTTTATCTTCGTTAATAAGGCTTCGGCCAGCGCATTTGGGTGACCATGCATATACAAGCCTGTTGCTTTACATCTGTTCGATAGATGCTTCGGTTGGAATTGTGGATTTTTGGAGCTTAAGTAGTGATATTAAAAACTTATATTAATGTTTTATAGATTAAGTTTTGTTTGAATAAGAATAACCCTAAAATTCCTTCTAACAAGATTCAACGTTGATCAAATCTCTTTTGGACTACTGGTTCCCTAAATTCATGAATACACGAGGTTACAGAACCTGCATCCAATATGGCTTACGGTAGACCCAGACCAAGAATGTGGTATTTGTTGTAAAAATGGGAGAAGACATTTGGTAGTTTATGTTGTTGATCTGCATCCGAAATTCTTTATCAATGTTACATATTTCTTGTCGGTTTTTCTAATATTTTTTATTTTTTTTTTTTCGGTAGTAACGGACAGACCGTATTGCTTAAAATATTTTTTGTTTCTTACCTCAACATTTTGTAACTGTAATCCTGATAACTTGAACTAATTTGGCAGTGGATGACTATGGAATTCGTCAATGGACGACAGAATGTTACAAAATTGTTCTACGAGGTACTTCATCAGTCTCAACTACCTGGTAACATATGAGAATGATTTCTAATCCAAAAGAAAAAAAGAAGTCCTAGTTAAGCCATGAACAAACGCAAAAACTTTTCTAAATGTACATTTGCTAAAGTGTACGGGCAAATTAAGTATACAACTTTACTGTAACTAACATTCCTTTAAAATGCATTAAAAAGTCTCTGATGGCTTAATCAGTAAGTGGTCCTCAACTATATTCATTCGGAGGTATTGCGACCCACGCATGAAATAGTTTCGAAACCTTTTCTCTAAGTAAATATCTGAACCTACTATGATTTCTGATCTTAACAATGAGCATTCAAGCTTTCTTCAAGATTCTTTTTTATGTTCGTCGAGGAAATCATGATGTCTTCCTTTGTAAGAAATGTGCGTAACTTGCACAATAATCAGATTTGCCTTCGTACAACTACTTAAATTTATTATCTGGGCCTGAAATATCTATACAAAATTTGTCAAAACATTGCTCGATTACATTGCTCAAAACATCCTTGCGCCCCAGGGTCTATCCGGGTGAAAAACTAAAAACTACTAAAACTAGTCTAAAACCCACGTAAAATATCGATTGACATATAAATTCAAATATTTTATAAGGCCCGCGATCTGAAGTCCGGAGATACCAGCTGTATTTAGATTGTTCGTTGCAATCGTTTTAAAATACTGTATTTATTTCACATGTTAAAAGTGTTTTAAAATACAATTTAATTAAATTATAAAAAACGGCCCTACTTTGCATATCCTACTTCTCAAATAAAATGTTTATTTGATTTGTTTTACTTTCAGCATGCATACCAAATTGATATTTGTAAGGAAGAAATATTTTTATTTTTATATTGGTGCCTTACAGCAACTGAAATAGTTTATATTTGAAATGAAAAATATTTTCTGTTTTACACTAAACCATACTTAAAATTAAATTTATTAGAATTTTAAAACCATACTTAACTTAATTAAATTTACTTACACCATTATAACTAATATTTAAAAACTGCATTAAAAATGCTTCTTCTCTGCATTTTTTTTTTTGGAAAAAATGAAAAAACCGAAAATATTAAAAAATAAAGATAAAAAAAAGACAATTGGCCAGTCTTTGAAATCACGAGGAGCACGCATATAGCGTTTAACTTAATATTGAATATAACTCAAATTTCAAATCAAATTTAACACATTACTTTTCCATCGGACATAAAATTTCGCCAAAAACTAATCGAACTAATTTGAGAAGCGCCTTCCAAGCAAGATTTTTATGTGATTTTTATGTAACTTGAAGCAGATTGTAATCTAGATGGAACAGACCATCATGAGGTTTTACGTACATATACTTAAATCTAATCATGAAGGATCGCATTATTGACCATTGATCTATTTTTGTTTTTGAGATCAAGGTCACAAAATTTTTATAATATTTTATAGAATTATAATTCTGTTGTTTTTCTAATAGCAAAAAAAAGTTGTTTGCCTCTTTGAGCGTCGGTTCAAAAAATTATCAAAAAAGGATTTTATTTTTGCAAACAGTTTTCGTCAAGACAGTAAATAGTTTCGAATCAAAAACTGTACAAAAACAATAAATATAATCTAAAACTTAGTTTTTTGGGTACGTTGATACAAAACACTAAACTCGTACCCCTGTACGTCGAACCCCGTTATCTTTCTGCCAATGGCAGATGGTGCTGGGATGGAAATTTTCATCATTTTTCGCTCCAACTCTGAAAAAAAAAACATCTTTATAGCCATAAATCTTTTAATTTTCGCTTTCTCCAAAACTGGCCAACAACTGAGAACCACCACAGAACGAAGACCAGAAAGTCACAGTTTTTTTGGGAGTGTGGGTGCACACCGTTGTTGTATCGCTCATCTTTCGTCGTGGTGAATGGGGAGAAAGTTGGTCTTCTTGAAAACTGTCCTGGAAGCTAGGCTTCGGTCTGCAAAAGAAGGTTAGTATCTAGGCGTTGGACCTCAAAGTTTACGCCAACACACACGCACACACACATGACTGTTTGCAATTGATGGCTGCCGTGAGTAAGAAATACACACACGAGCACACATTCGACTTTGCAGTGGGTGGGAAAAGTTTTATTTGCCAAGAAAAAGGAGCAACTTAATCGGAGTGGAAGTTTAGAAAAGAATGGCGATGTTAGTAGGTTGGCGTGGAATTTATTTCAAAAATAAAAAGGGGGTACAGTATTTGCTTCTAAAATTAGTTTATTGCTTGAAGGAGTTTGTTTTTACTTTAGAGGAAATATTGTTTTGCAGCGTTACTTCTTATTTTATTCTTTGTTTTTTGTTAATCTTGTACTCTTAATTGTTCTATAAATGACTGACTGACACTGACACAAGAAATTGAGGAAATGGTATTTGAACTTAAAACTCTGAAAAGAGGCAACTCTGCATCTCTCTCTTGCTCTATTCTTGATAAAAAATAAGTCTCTAGTGACCACTTTACCCAATTTATTTGGCAAGACTTTCGCTTTTTTCTATCAGTCATTTGCTATTTTCATTGGTCAATACCATTCCCCACTTCATTTGGTTAGTATGCTGACAAGTCCCTTGAAATGTTTCTTCAACAGTCAGTCAATTAGTAATGGTGGTGAGTGCTGATGGTTGGAAAAAAATAAACCTCTTTACCCCATGGACGGTGACGAAAAAGAGAAACGGGAACACCACAATCATTCATCCTGATGATTAATAGTTTAATTAGCACCCAATGTGCACCCTTTTGCTAGCACCGTTAACCTTTGTTTTTCTTTCCTAGTTTATGGTTTCCTAGTGCCAACCACTTCAACAAAAATAAAATAATGAAAATTAGCTTGTAAGGTGGTCACCCAGCTTTTAGTACGTTAAAATTTGTGCTACGAAATATGTTACCATTTCGTATTGTTTCGTATGTGAAATAGAATATGAAATTATGAGTGTATGATTTGTTTCTATTTATTAATTTATTTTCTATTACTACAACCCTGTCACATTTATGCACTTATGCAACTGAATTTATGCAGTATTTACAAAAACTTTACTTCTTTAACTGACTCATAAATTGGGCATAAACGGTCAAAATATATGGGTACATTCGTGTAGAAGAATTTCTCATTCATTCTTGTAAAACCATTAAAACCTTTTTTTCTTTATTTTTATAATTTGTGTTGATTTATTGTAGTCATTTTTCATTAATTTTTTTTTTAATCAAATTAAATTCAGCTAGAAGTTTTTTTGTTTCTCAATACAACATGATACAACATGAAAATCATATTTTCAATCTGAAAATAACACTTGTTTAAGTGCTTCTTTTGATTACTGGAATCCATTAACTTCTGATTGGTTAGTTATTACATCTAGTATTCCGGATGAAAGATTTTCAAGCTATTGAAAAGAATATTGTTTCTAAATACATAAAAAGTAATTAACAGTGCGTGTGCATATTTACGGTAACACAACTTATCTTATTACCATTGCTTTAGCCACTGCTTGTGGTCTGAACCACTGCTTAACTCCCATCAAACGCCACATCGCCCATAACTGACAGGAAGCAACTATTAAAAATCAACCATTTTTTACATCACAATTCGGACCGTCACCGGCAGACGTTGGACACTTTTATGTCGCTTGCGCTCGGGGGTAGCCGCCTTCCGTTTAAATTCTAAACATGCTAGCAAATAATCCCTGCCGAGCCACCGCTGCTGGCAGGAATGTGGTACCGTCCAATCGCTTTCCAGCGCACAGCGGGCGGTAGCGCATAATGTTGCTGGTTAGGCTGATGTTGATGTTTAGGACGAGCGGTGCAGAACCACGCGCACTGCTAACAGCAGCTCTGAAAAGCGGCGAAGACAAAAGCCAATGGAGTGTGTGTTTATGCTGTCTGGGTTGGGTTGGGCGGTCGGGCGTTTCTTTGCGTTCCTTCCACGGCGAATTTTCATACGCACTCCCACAGCACACAGAGCGTTGCGTCTTCTTCTGCTATTGCTGCTGCTGCTGCTGCTCGCCTGTAAATCATACCACCACACACGGCTAGAGCCGCCCATCTCCTGCCATGCCAACAAAAATAGGCAGAATTTATGCGAAAAAATTAATTGCACTCATATGCAGTGCTCTTCTCTATGCGTTGGTTGGATAATCAGTTTCCAGAGTGTCTGCGTGTCCTCGGTCGCCACCGTTTTCCCCTTTGCATCAGCGTCAAAATACGGCGTAAAGGAAACGACTCGTTGATTCGAATACCACCCGGCCAACGGGACGGTAACGTAGTGGCGTGGTGAAGCCACCCCCGGGGGGAGAAAGCACTGTTCATTCAGCGCAACATTTGCCTCAATGCAATATGGAGGAAGATCGCTACTGTCCACGACAGGCGCTTACTGTCGCGCGCATTTTAAAATCAAAACACTACATCACACTCGCGTGGTAGTGCTTTGGAAAACTCCGGGCCGATTGCCGTTTACGTTCCTTAACTCTTGAAGGCCAGTGAGGCCTTTCTATAATTCGTGTAGATACAGTGGACTTTCGTACAACGTTTTTAATCCTTTCCATTCTCTTAATCGCTAAGCGAAAAACTCGCTTATGTAGGTGGTTGTTTTCCTGATCATGTTTGTAGAAAGTTTAATAACTGATACCAGCATAAAAAAGGTACTAGAAATCGACAAAAATGAACAAGTTCTCTAAACATTGACTTGGACCTGCCTAAGTCGATGTTTCGAGGAGGATGGACAGCGTCTGGGTTCCCGTCGTTTGTTTCATTATTTCCCACAAAGCAAAGCAATGCTATGATCGAATACTTATCCTCCTGACAGTTGTTGTCAATCGGTTGATTTTGCTTGTCAAAGCAATTAAAAAAATTGAAAAGGTAAACATTGTATCGATGGTAAAGACCAAACTGATGGTGTGGCCCTACTAACAAATACCGACTTACCGTAGGGGTGACGTACGGATAGGACTTTCAAAGTCGTCCCAAATTTCACCTATCTCGGGTCAAAAGTCGGCACCGACAACAGCTTAGAAGTCGAGCTTCGCGCACGGATGCTGGCGGCCAGCCGGTCATTCTATAGCCTGAAGAAGCATTTCACCTCACAAAACCTGTCGCGACGGACGAAGCTGGGACTATATCGCACCTATATAGTTGCAGTACTCACGTATGCCTCTGAGACATGGCCTCTGTCCAAATCTGACGAAACCCTCTTAGCCACGTTCGAGAGGTTGTTCAGGAGGATTGTTGGCCCCATACGTGAGGAGGGACAATGAAGGAATCGATACAACGACGAACTGTACGAGCTGTACAACGACCTTACTGTTGTGCAGCGGATTAAGCTCGCCCGGTCCCGGTGGGCAGGCCATGTTATACGCATGGACCCGGACGACCCAGCCCGTAAAGGCCTTCTTGGCCGTCCACATGGACAGAGAAGGCGTGGTAGGCCCAAGCTCAGGTGGGAAGATGGCGTTGAAGCGTCCGCCATCAAGGCTAGGATAACGGATTGGCAGGCGACATCGCGAGATCGTGAGCGGTTTTGGAGTTTGTTGCAGCAGGCCAAGATCGCGAAGCGGTTGTAGCGCCCGATAAGTATTTAAGTAAGTAAGCAAACATTGTTGGGCCGGCTCGGTGGTCCAGTGGTTACGGCGTAGGGCTGTCAAAAGGCCCGTCGCTGGTTCAAATCTCATTCGGACTGCTGCCGCCCCCATCAGCAGGATTGACTATCCAGCTATGGGTACACTAATCACACAATCCCCCATACTCAGGATTTACAATCTTGATATGGATGGGTACACTCAGTCACAGAAAGAGCCAAAGCACATTAGTGCTCTGGTTAGGCCTTGACCCTACAGGGTTGTTGTGCCACCGAAGAAGAAGAAGAAGAAGAAGCAAACATTGTATCGATTGTCGTTTTTAGTTAATTATTTAATAATAAGAATAATAGAATAATGTTCTAAATCTAAATTGAAAAAATCCTTCGTAATGCTTCTCGTCGAAAGAGTCATTTATTGAGCATTAAAATTTAATCGTAAGTAATACGGCTTGGCCGTTCTATTTTTTTTTATTCGGTAGTAACGTCCAGGCCTGCCCTGGCTGTGACTTCGGAAATAAAAATAAATCGATCGTGTTGCGGGAAACAGTTTTCTGTAGTAAGCGGGACCAATGTATTCTAGTGATATAATAATAGGTTACAACAATTATTTATCCATTTATTCCTCTTTCCACACAAAATCTTGGAATAAAAAAACAATCCCTTTTTTATTAGTCGTATTTATTGATCCGTAAACGATAGACACAAAGGATATTATTGCCAGGTCTATGTTCAAGCAAGTAACTCACTTTTCTTGATTTTAAAAGCAAGGTTAAATCGTAATCGTTAATCGTAATTTAGGCCAGCGCCATCTGGCGTCGCCTAGCGAAACCCTTTAACTCTGCGAATTATTCCCACGTCGTAAAAGACTAAACTGTTCCTTACCTTTGTCTAGGAATATCTGAAACACTTTTTAATTGATAATTCTTGATTATTACACATTTTTGCGTATCGTGATGCGATGGAACATATGTTAAATGCTACGGTTATTCGGTAAATGAGTAAATTTTTTGACAGCTTCTGCTAGCTATCCACAGATGGAGCTAATGTGTAATAAGATAAAGCAAAGCGAATTACGCTCCATGTTCCCTGGCGTTTAGGAACCAAACAGGCCTATTTTTTCCTGCAAACCTTCGAAGCGCTCCTGTACCGTGAAAGGTTAAATCCTTCCAAAATAAACATCTGGGCATCCGCGCACATACCACACTGTTTGTGTAGCGAAATGATCTCGGGCGCCGCCTTCGCCACTCGCACCGCCACTCCGCTAGGTGTGTATGTAAGCATTTTGATGATTATGAGGGATGAATGAGTGCATTTAATTACTTTACCCACCCATGCGCCAGGTGCAGAAGCTGAAGCTTGCGGTGCACCCGGCACAACCGTGAATGGAGCAAACTTAATGAGAAAAATGAAAATAAATAGAATACAACACAAAAAAACACACACAACACACAGCAAAGCATTCACATACACAAAACATTCTATTTCCATTTTCCCGTTTATGCATCTCCATCGCGGCGACACTCTATGCACTCTCTACGTCACAACCGAATGTGTCCGCCGTCCTTCCGGTGACGGTGGCGGGTCATACGTGAATAATGAAATAAAAATATGAGCTGTGGTGCGGCCAACTTCGTACCAGAGTTGTTTCACACAGCTGCGTGCACCGTGCGTTTTGTGTGTTGAATGATAACAAAAAGTCCAACGGGAAAACGTTCTACCGGCCTGGTGGGTGGCGCACTGACGGTTTTGCATATTTTTTTACTCCTCCAAAAAGATGGCATTCATCAATTTTCCACATCTCACCGGCAGAACGCGCCAAGGCGCATAAATTACTCTTAATTATGTAGCGTAAACGAACTTTCACATGCACATGCCGTGTGCTCGCGTAATTGTTAGCAAAAATGAAGGACTCGTCCATTCATCCACCCATCCATTGGACGCTGTCGGTTTGTTTTTAACGGTAACAGTAGCGGCTACCGTGCGTGCCAACATTAAGAGGGCCCCATCAAAATTGCTACACTTTAACGCGTACAAAAGGTAACGTCATGCATATCATAAAACATACATTTCCCTATTAATAGGGCACGCAACTATGGCTACCTCACGGCGCAAGTTAAGCCAGTGTAACAGAATGCTATCTTTTTCTTGGCGAAACACTTGTGCTGGTTTGTACTGCAAGCGCTTTTATAGCAATGAATGTAGTTGCGGAAGTGTAACTAACCGGCGGAGAAAATGTCTTCAAAATGGTGCCATTGTGGGTGCGGGAGTGAACGAGAGCATAACTCATGAAATGTGATTTTTCATCTTCTATTCAGAAAGTTGCAACGGCAACGGCATGCTTATTTACCTCTACCGAAACAAGAGACTTTTTTTACCTTGCCACAAGGATCATTCGTCGGTGAAGATTGCGGTGAAGATCGCGTTTACAAGTTACTTTGTGCTTGATACACTTAGAGTGGGGTAAGAGAAATTACAAGGTTAAACAATGCAGTGATGCTTGTTAGTGTTGACTGGGGCAAAGTACAGTAAGGACACATTTGCTATCTTCATATTTGATCCTTGACCGTTTGATGAATTTAGATATAGGAATACAAAACTATTGCAATCCATAGTACTGTTTACGATCTATAGTGACATAAAATAAATCCCTTTAGCTGTATATTTTACACGTAAAGGTAAATTCCAGATGTTTCGGACATTACTTAGCAAAACAAATAATCAGGACGGATGACAGAATCCGATTTTTTTAAATTTAAAATAGAGCAACAAAAGTATTCGGTTGCAATATTAACATTCATATTATCTCTAAGTCACAACTAATCTCATGTTATGCTCAATAGTATTAATCTACATTATACATGTAAATGTACCGCCTGCGACACACTTGACCGTTGTTTGAATGTAACAAAATAGCGTAAACGACAGTTTACGTCCGGGTTACGAAAATATTCTTGCAAAAAATTGGTCCAGGTAACGATGTTTGCATATTTGCATGGATGGTTACACTAATTCACATAAAGAGCCAAAGCACATCAGTGCTCTGGTTAGGCCTTAACCCTACAGAGGTTGTTGTGCCATCCAAGAAGAAGAAGAAGAAGAAGAAGAAGAACAAATAATCTTTTACGTTAGGTTCTTTATTCAGCATGACTTAGTGGTAGGTAAGAAACGATTCGATCACATAGTTGTAGGTAAACAATAATTGAACGATGTCACGGGATCTGCCACTTCTCTTTCTAGAACTTTTTATGATGCACACTAATTATGATAAGTTTTTTTTTTAGTTAGTTCTT
>KB671626.1:138656-166746 GCA_000349105.1 Anopheles epiroticus
ATAATAATAATAATAATAATAATAATAATAATAATAATAATAATAATAATAATAATAAAACTATATTTAATATGACCAAACTCAAGCATAGCTTAGGCAACTTGAGACCAAACACAAAAGAAAGTCACAATAGAATAAAAATAAATAGATGAATAAAATAGAAACGACAATCGTTAAACATTGATTCGTAGTACCGTCCTAGTAGACACTAAATGAACATTAAAACCGACGGTACATAGAGTGAAAGTAATTATACATTTTTACAATCCAGCGATACGGTCTGGCTGTTAGTGCGGAAATAAAAAATAAAAGGAAACAAATTCAGTCGATCTATAGTCAGGTTCTATCACAAATCACGCTTGAAAAGGTGCTGAAAATTTTGCCAGGTGCCGTCAATATTACACTTTCTAGAATTAACGGGATGTCAATAGATTAACTTGTGTGCATATAGACACTGAGTTGTCAGTTTCTATATTGCACAGATTCTAGCCAGTAAAACAATAATCAAAATTCAAGAAGATATCTAGTTATCACTAGTTTAAGTATTCGCACCATGAGGTTTTACGTGCAACGTAATAGTATTTTACTCATTTGTTTCATCTTTTATTCAAATACAATTAAATGATGACTAGACCATATATTCTTGCTTTACTGCTTTAATTTGTACAATGCTGCATCGTGGTAAGTCGTTTGTAACTTGTCTATCTCGCTTCATTAATTAGTAAATCTGTGTGTAAAATTTATGTAGTTTCTTGGCTTTGCTCTTTGTTAAAAATACTCTGGTTGTGTACGTCCCGATCAGCTTAAATTAACGATTAAGATAATGACCTAACTATGTTTTTTGTACATTAAGATGTAATTAAATAACGTTATCAATAACATAAGAAACTTGGCACGTAATGGAATGTAATAGATCTCCAGACGTATGTTACACTTCAACAGAAAAGTTGTAATTTATGACTTTTTAAGTAGAAGTTTTAAAGTAAAACAATACTTTTTGTGCTATTCGTCTTTGGCCAAACCCGTCTACTAGGTTCTACTTCGGCTGCGATTTATCACAGGTTTGTTCCTAACTTTCGCGTTGGCTCAAAGAAGCTGTTTGCTGCGTCGAGTTTTACCACCAGTTAGTCATCTCGCTTTGGGAAACATTTTTTTTTAAATTTCATATAATAACGTCACTTCTTCCGGGCGACAATGGAGGAAACTTTTAATGAGATTTTATTTGTTTCAATTTAAATGTTTTATCAACCCCAGAGTGGCTTCCAATCCGAAATCGTTGCTAATGGACGCGAAAGGACAAGGAGGAAGTATCGAGCCGCACATACAAACACACATACACAGATATAAACAAGGACAGTGAGCTGAAAATTTCTTGTGCATTTAAACGAGTTTCCTCACTTTTTTTTCTCTTTCGCCACGACGCTTTCAAGTGGCGAGTTTAATCGAAGTTCAATCTTTTAGCGGCCAATTGTTACCATTCTTTTGATGGATGCTGCCTGCTGAAAATTTCTGCGAGAGTGCGTGTTCCCGAAAGCGGACTGATAAAACCAGTGAAAAAGTGTGTACCTAATTCCGATAATGACGATGACAAGCAAGCGAGCCTGCCAGGGGGTAGGCAACTTCTTCGGGCTGTAGGATACTTTGTTCGCGCGCAATACATCAATTTAAGAAGATGAGTCGGAAAAAAGGCTTTCGTGCGTCAAAAAAGGAGTAAAAGGCGCACTGCTGACCAAGATAAATCGCTCCATCGCTAGGGTAGGGTGGTGTGTCAATAAGTAAAAAAAAGCATGAATGTATTTCTTGTTGTTGATATGGTTGAGATTATTTTTTTTATTGAAGATTATTTTTTGGCAAATGATACAATATTTGAAATTTATATGCAACTGTATACGTATATCAATCAACAAGTGATGAAGTGTCATGGACCAAAGACAATCGAATAATATAAAATCTCAACAAAAGCTTATAATACAATAATAAGATACAATAAGCTTGTAAGTAGCGTAGGATCTGCATGTGGTTTGTACGATTACATGACTCACCACACGTTAATCAAAGAATTAGTAGATGTAAATCTGTTGCATGTAGTAGTTGAGCTTTTTTTTTTTGATAGTTGAGCTTTTTTTTTTTCATTCGTAACAATATTCAAAACTTGTCAATTTAAACTAAAAATTACGAGAACTTATATACGATTTAATTACTGAATTTTTAAAATGTGTTCATTAAGATCATTTTGCCTTTTTGCATTGATTCCGTTGCGTTAAAGGCAATTACGGTTATTCCTTTCGGGTGGTGGTACCATTGGTTTCATTTAACTGCAAAAGAGTAATGGATTAACTTTATCAATCATCAGTTAGAAGCAGTTTCTGTCCGTAGTAGGTACTCATCGTACTACTTCAAATCAGCTCTTTAGATTTTGATTAAGTTATTATGTTAGGTGCACCCTGTTTTGCTAATGCGATATTCTCATTTGATAACAAAATCATAACAGTTGCTAAGTATTCGTAGGAGTAGGAATCATTACATGAATGCTTGGCTAACTCAAAGTTTTCAATTAGAAACTAGAAGACAAAGTTGCTTGTGTCGTATTTATAAATTGTGCTGAATAAATGCAACATTCCTTTTCGCTGTTTTATTTAAAACAGTTCTTTGATTCAAATTGCAGCACAGTGTATGTAACCTCTGGTTAAAAATCGCTCAAAATTTATTAAAAATTGAACAAATTAGTTTGAACAAATGCCAAATGAACAAATTTCTAATCACAAAAATTCAAAACAAATTTAATATTAAAAAATAAATAATAATAAAATAATAATAAATATATTAAATAAATAAAATAATAATAAATAAATGATACTAATAGAATTTAAATTTCAATAAAAATATAATTACTTATTTCTATCGAATTTATGGCAATGGTTAAAATATTGATGCAAAATCTTGATAAGCACTCAGTCGTATAATTCACTCATTTGTTTATTGGTAGTGCAATTTTAATTCTTTCATGATCTTTTTTGGACTGAACGCCCAAAGTCTTATAGATAAATTAAGCTGAACTCAAAAGGTTAGAAAATTTCAATGTTAATTTGCTCGTAGAACTGGTTTACCCGCTACGGTTCAAATAACGACCTTTGAATAGTGAGTTCGATTAAACTGATGATGTCGGAAAGCAGATAAGAGTTATCTGAAAAAAAAAATGTTACAGAACTGTTTTTCCATCTGTTAGAACGCTCAATGTTTTGATGATTTGATTTTATTTTGCGTTCCGCATATCCACCCATCTTGTTTCTCCCATCAATTCCCCTCCTCTCCTCCTACAATTCTGTATCTTTGCCTCTGTATCTGTTATTTTCAACGTTCATTCATTTGGGCTTAGCATCTCGTTAGCACTCTCTTCTGCACACGCCCTGCGAATGTACCACTTTCCAGCTTTTGCACTCGCCTCACTTTCGATTCAATTGCTTCCCTCTTTTCGGTTGCAATCGAAATAATTGAAAACTTCTCAACGAGCATCATGCTCCGAAGGGTGAACCACTCGAGTGGCGGCCGCTGTCGCTGCTGCTGGTGCTGCATTTGGCAGAGCTGCCGCCGCCATTCGCCATACGAAAGTGGCCAAACACAGTGGCCGGCCCCGGGACGCTGGAGGATTAGACGCATATTTACCTTCATTTCGGCCGGTTCTCTGCGGACGAAACGCACTTTAGTCTACGCTAACCACCACTCAGTACGCCCCTGCACGTGCAGCGGCCAGAACGGTTGCGCTCCGTACCGAAACCGTAACAACGTTGTTCTGATGTTGGGAGAGTGATTTTTGATAGACCACTAATTACACACTTCATCACATGTTCACGTGATTTTTGAATCCTCAGTATCGCAAAAGCGGCCTGCGCCCGCGTGCCACCACGTTGAAGTGTTTTTTTTTTGCACAGAGTAACGGAGGGAAATTTTTCCAATCTGACTACGCCGAAGCAGGGGAGAAACCTAAAGCCAGCCAGTCCATCCAAAAAGGACTTTTCTCTTGCCGGCTTCGGCGGCTTCTCCGGTGGCCACGACTCGGATCTACGCGAATGTTTTCCCCTGCTGGCGTTTGATAGTCGATGCTGCTTGCTGCACCGGGCCGAAATGGAAATGGTGCTCCATGCACTCAGTGAAATGATTATAATTATAATTTTCTACATTTAGTCCGCTGCTGGCCGCCGCCGACGCCGCCTTCCACATCATTAGCGAAATGAGTTCGGAATTCGTTGTCGGTGTTTTGTGTCGAGCGCGGGAACAGCTTTTTTTTGCTACTTCCCTTCCCGCACAGCTCCACTGCATTCATTCCGCAGTTCTGTGCAGAATAAAAAGAGGAAGGATGTAACCGACTTTTCTCCGAACAGGGCGCAACATTTCTGGTTACTCGTTATATGCTATTCGGTTATGTTAAAACTGCTTAGAGTATGTAAGCTGTCCATTTTTTTTTATTTTCATCAACATCAACTACTAAAACAAATGAAGGGTTGAATTTTGTAGACTTGTTAAACAACAATGCATTTAACGAAAGACATCTTACACTTTTCATAATTATTACTGATAGAATTTTTTTTCAGTTCTATAGTAGGCAGTAGGTTGATTTTACTGTTTTTTTTAATATATAAATTCGGGTCAGTTTGTGGTTATTCCTTGAACTGATAGTTTCTGGAAAACATTTTTTTTTACTGTTGACCTAGAATCGTTGGTTTCTTTTTATTTCGGTAGTAACATTAGTTTAAATGTTAAAATGGATTTAAAAAAATAAAAACTTATCTTTAAAACTATTTGAAAAAAAAAGCCACAATCGTCTGTGAAGATACAGCTGCAAAATTTTACTTTGTAAAGATGAATAAATTCTTTTGCAAGAGTGTTAAATATTTATAATTTTTTTCTGGCCTTCACAACCGATATTTTCGAGCAAGACTGGGCAATTTGAGGCTTTTGTATGACTTTTAGTATTTACTACAATAGGCTAGTCACACCTGATGATGACGAGCGGTGCAAAGATGGGAATCGATCTACGTCCATCCCTGCAGAAGTCGACGCGTCTACCATTGTACCATCGAACCACCAAGTGTAAAATATGAACCAGGAAAATGTTTATGTTTTTATTGCACCTGCTTAAGAGTGAATTATCGATGTGCCAAAACATCGTTTGCTTGCTTGTGCTCTTTCTAAAAAAATGCTACTTTCAATGTAATTGCTCACATACAGTAGTCAGTACAGTAGTATAGCATGTGTTAGCTTTCCGATCAAGCCTAAATTAGTCCAGCTCCATGATAGTTAAAAAAAAGCCTTTCCTATTATTTTCGCTAGGTTAAACATATTAGAATTAAATTTGGTAAAGTTTAAGAGGCAGCCAGGGATAGCAACATGCTCGTAGTTTCTGTGTTTATGATATAACTAAGCAACTCTTGATCCCTTCTTATTGATCGTTTCGCTCATAAAGCAAGTATTTGAATGCAAAAAATCAATCAATGTTATTTGTTTGAATTTATCCTGTTCTTTTTTGCTTTTAATTTTAAATCATAAATTGCTATAGTAAAGTGCATTTCTATTTCCGTGTTCTGCATTGAACAGCAAATGAATTTACGCTCTTTTTTCTATATTATTGTATTTAATGGAAAATATACATCAATGGTTCTTACCAAATGAAACAGGTAACGCAAAACTCCGTCAATTAAAACGGTCTGTGTTTTTTTTTAATACTTGTTCCTTCCAAAATAAAACAAAAATTTCCCTTGAGTTGCCTCCGCATAAAAAAATATAGAGCAGGAAACGTTAATGTCACCTTTATCTTGTCCGTTTACAACTTCCCTTCATTTGTCTTGACGATGGGCTCTTCGGAGATTGAGTGTCCATATAGATAGCTTCTGGCCTGTGTTATCCAGTGCGCAAGCGAACCAAAAAAAAAAAATATATATATATAAGGAAGAAGGAAACTTTCCCCCTGCAAACCGAACAGCAAAAAGAAAATCTCGTCGGAAAACATGGACACCGTCGACCAACGCTTTACGGCATGCCCCAAATCTGTTTCCTTAATGAGAGACAGATAGGCGGGCAGTTCGGAAGTGAGTAACGTTGCTGTGGTAAACCCTCCTGCTTTTCGCCCTTATAAGTAGCGAGTAGGATGGGATGTAGGGGGAGGAAGGGAGGTTGAGTGAGAAAAAAGGGACGACATTCTGGACCCAGTGCCTGGCTATTATCGATTCCGGCCGGTGCCGGTGTGGACTGTCGGTTTCTTTTTTCGGCTTGTTCTGTCGTTGCTTTTCCAAATTTGCCATCTATTTATCTTACCGCTGGTTCCTACCAGCCTGCAAGAAAATGCTCTTAAGCTGTGATTTGAATCCACGCGAGATGCCAGCGGCCGCTTCCTGGACCGGAAGCTTCCTTTACTTGACCGGGGGGGGGGGATACTTTAATGCAATGGCAACAGCGGGGACGGCATCCAATCCTCAATCCGATTGGACCCATCGGGCGTCCTCGGCATCCGCGCAGTGGCACCCGGTGGGGGGTGTGGGATTGGTTTTGGCGACCTGACGCTGCAGGATTATAAATCTTGTCTGCGGACCGGCGCTAAATGGGGGAAACAAATTGCTTTCCGTCTTTGGTGGTGGGTGGTTTTTTGGTGGGGTGAATTGCGAGATGAATGGAGCGCCCAGTTAATGGGGTGGGTGAAGGAGGGTGGTTGGTGATGCAGATGGTGGGCCGAGCGACTCCGAGGGAGGACCTTTCTTTATTTGATGAAAATGGTTTTCGCGTCCGTTATCCGATCTGCCGGACGTAGCGAAAATGTTCCTAATTGCAAAAAAAACGGGACGAAAAATAATTTTATTTTTTTTCTGTACGATAAGAACGATGTTTAGTATCGTTTTCAACGAGATGGCTGTGGTTGTAAAAATAAGTAATTTTTCGTATTATAGTAGCAACACGGAAAACCAAAAACCTCATCACTATGTGGAGTGTGGTAATCTCTAAAATGCTGTATGTCCGACAAAGTAGTAAATGTATAAATTTGTGGAAACTCGCGCGAGTTTTAAAGCGCAAAGCCGTCACCGCAAAAGCATGACTGCTATGGCAATCATAATTTTCCAGCCCAGTATGTACGTGCGTTCGCTTCGGTTTTGTTTGTCTCCATGCGCTCCATGTGTTCGCTCGTGCCAAAAACTCTAGGATTATGGTGAAAACTTACGCCAAAACAGTGGTAGCGTGACATGCCGGTCGCTGATTTCAATCAGTGCCGCCACGAGCGGGGCGTAGTAAAAGAACAAACGCAAGCATACAAATTCTACGCCACCTAGACACCGCCGCGCTCTCTCTCCACGTGAGTGAGCTCTCACGATTCGTTGCAGCGAATGGCGCGCGTATTTTTACGCGGTCGCTTTGATCTTTGCAGCGCTTCCTGCGCTGAACGTCGGAAAACAGTTGAATGGAAATGGAGGATCTGAGGATGCCATGCAAGTTTAAAATCGTGTGCAATGCAGCTTCAATTTTGAACGCGCGGCTTTGAACATGACTACTAGGTAGGATGACGATGGGCTGGCTTGGTTGCACTTGGTTCCACCGAAACCGATCGAATGACAGATTTTGTACGTAACATTTCGCCCGATTGTGGATGCCGCATCCCTTGGGTGCCGTGTTTTTAATTGTGAATCCATTGTTACTGAGAATGTACACTGAGTCGAAGAGCGTCAGTGATCAAAAGCCTACCTATCGTGTAGGTTAATCTCAATCGAACTTCAAATCATTTGTTGCTGCTACCACAGAAGATTATTACACACAGTTCCTTGGAATCCTTTTTCTTTATCTCTGTAGAAAAGTACGGCTAAAAATGTCATGTATCAACGTGCAGTGCCTTTTTTCCAAGGAAAAAAGATTTGCTGATGGGAAAAATCGGTTTACGAATGGTAAGCAGTGAGCGTGGTGGCGCAGAGAGCACACGTTGTACGGTGATTTTTCTCATTAAGCAGATTAGTCGCGAGATGTGTTGATGGAAAATGAATAAATCGTTCAAGAGTTAGGCTTTTCCGTTTTCTAATGGCTTCTTTATATTGCCTTTCGGGGCTAAATCCTTTTGCAGCTATTTCAATATGTTAAAAAGCTAACCATTTTATCGTACGGGGCTTCCCAACATTTTGAAGGGTGTGCGGGCATGTGTGTTTAATTGTTTCCAGTATTATTTTTTTCTTCTAAGAATCTGTTAATATGTTTTCCACAATTTCTTGTTGTTCTCGGAAAATTAAATGATAGCTTACCTGAGTTTCATATCTTTTTCAAAGTGTATTGGAAGCGTTCCTGGAAATTCTTTCAAGGATACGTAAGCAATACATTGCACAACTTTCTTCATTTTATCAAATATTTTTAAACTTTTATGAATGAAGAATAAAATGAAGCGAACAGAATTTGTTCAAATAATAAAAAAAAAAACTTTTTTTTTCATTATTTTCTTTGCAGATTGAATGCAAAAAAAATATTTTTAGATTAATTTCGATTAATTTTTTAGTTATGTTTTATATATTTTAGAATTTCAATCAGTTGAACTTTGACTAAGCCAGGATCAACAATTTTTTTGTACCTATTAAACAGAAGAAATAGCATACATATGTTTTTTTTTGCATGAGTTTTTTTTTGTTAAATATGAGTTACGATATGACTTCTTCGTAGTCGAGATAATGAGTTATTTTCAAACAACTAACAACTTGTTTGTATTATTACAGTGATAGTTATCTTTTAAACTTTTTTTTAACTTTGCCCAGCACTTTCAAATGACAAAAGAAAATCTAGGTGACTGTCAATAAATTAAGAAATACAAAAATTATAAAAAGTGGGTCTGTACAAACAACGGATGCAAAATGTTTGTGCTTTTAGCAAGTTGGCAGCTACTCTAAAAATATCAGTAAGGTACCGTGGACACATTGTATTTTTTTTAATTACTACAAAATATATGTTACTCCTCGAACTCTCTCTTTCGGTTCTCGCATCCCTTTACCTGTTAAGTTTTGCGACAGGATAATAAAATAGTTTATTTGATGTATGTTTTGTAATTTAGGATTTATTTGAGGAATATCACAATAAACTTGATTCATTCGAGGTCATTGACCTTTGTATTTCTTTGCTATGTCAGACACGCTAACTGGAGCAATTCCCTCGTCAACAACGATTGTGTCTCTACCACACCTTCGGTTTACCCGCAAGACCTTACGCTCTTTTGTTCTTGATCTTTTCGCTGTGCTGCCGACGTAAATTACGTTTTCTCATGTCAACGTGTTGGATGTGCACGGAATGGCGCACCGGTTGGTGAGAGTGGAAAAATGTACCAAGATTGAAAAAAAAAACAATACCCCGAGAAATGCTATCTTTACATCTGAGCTGCATCCGTTTGCGTTACGGGCAAACGCGGGCCTTACCTTTTTGGCTACGATACCTTTCGGACGGATTTTCTCAGCGACATTCGAGCGTGTGCATACATCAAATTACAATTGCCTCAAAACCGATGCAACCACAAACATCTTTATGCTGAGGGCAGCAGCATTGGGATGAATAAATCAACGAAGGAATCAGATTTCCGGTGCTTGGCATCGTTTTACTACGCGCTCTTATGAATGCATCATGCGGGGCAGCGCTTGTCACATGTGATGAGTCGGATTTCGTACCATGGGGTCGGGAGGCTGATTGATACGAGAGACAGCAGTGAGAGAGATAGCCAGCCTGCTGAGGGTTGATCCTTCGCGTGGCCCTCATTTTAGGTCGGTTCAAAAGTTATCTTTGGCTTCAGCAGCCTTAGGGTGAGACGAGCAGCCTGGCTAAGAAGCTGCATGTCCTTGGTCCGGATGTTCCGACCCGCTGCTTGCTGTTCCAGCTCAAATACCTTCCTAGCAGCCTTTTGTGTCTGCCGAACTGCTGGACTTGCGTTTGTCGCACTCCTAGCGAGAAGCACTTTGGTGCGATGGATTCTTCAATCTTTGTGTAATGTTGCGACTGTCGAGAGCCAAAGAAGAAAAAAAACACAACCGTTTACCAACACTCTTCCATCCTTTCCTAATTGGCAGACGGGCCTGTGTCCGTTGCACTAATAGTAAACAATAAGCAAGATCACTCGGAAGGCGACAAGTCATAAAGATTTTTTGACATCTTTGATTATTGCTCCCTTTTCTCATTATGGTGCCAGCTAACGGCTGAATGAAAAGGGATGTCAGCGTTTTTTTCTTTTATTATTTTTTTTCTTTGTTCGGGAAATTGGAGAGGTGTTAATCCGGGGAGTGCAATTTCGGTTGCTCGATTGCGGTAAGGACACAAAGCATTCCTTTGTACGTGGCACGGAGCGGAGTGCACCTTTAAGGGTAATGTTGTGTCAATCTGTAGATCCGATTCGAACGGTTTACCGATGCTTTTCACTTACAACTGATACGTTTTTTTGGTACAATTTAAGAAATGTCTTCGATGTCTTTTTCTTGAGGGTAACTTATCAAGCTCCCGGTCACTTAATGCATTTGAATATATTTTCAACGTGCCGCTCGGTAGAAACTGATTTCCATTTTCTCATCAATGCTCACCATGCAAAATGCCTTCGATGACCGTTTCGCCGTGCTATTGTTTGTCAATTATGGTACGAGTACATTAATCATGCGCTAAATTTTCCCATTCACCATTCGATCCAGCCAAGGAACTCATCAATCTTGCCCGCCGCTTTCCATCACCATCGCACGTCTCTAGTCCCCTGGAAGAATGGAGGTCCCCTCAGTGCACGGATTGGTTTGAATGTTGGGAACTGACCGCAGCAGCCAACGCATGGCTAGGTCAGTGTCAACGTTTTATGCTGTCGCATCGGTGTGCACTCTCCGCCGTTACATACATTGTTGAACTTTCAAGTGCAACTTTACCGCCGCATGTGTGTGTGTGTGTGAGACGGGCGCACAAGAAAGTAGACACGGAAAACAGAAGGAGGACAGATCGTTGTTGGACAAAGTTGTAAAAACAAATCCGACCCGGACTGCGTGTGTGTGAGAGACAGAGAGAGAGGGAGAGTGAGTGTTGAGCGGAAGTTTTCCTTATTGAAGCTTGCGCCGGGCGAGGATAAAACCGGAACCACAAGCCCCCATCATTAGCATCGTTGTGATTTGATTTGCTGTGGTCGTATTACCGTGATCGCATCGTGTGACACAATGGCGTAAATAATTACTGTAAATTAATAACAAGTATCAAGGTACTTGAGCGACACAACTGCCATTTCCACTTCGCTTCGAATGGCGGCTAGGCTCGCTCGCAAGCAGTTAATGAGATTCGCTCTCGACGGAGTCAAGTAGCGGACGGTGATCTCCCCCTTCCCCCCCCACCTCCCTGCCCGTACCCGGAACTGGAACTGTGATGAGTTTCAAGTGGTGAGAATCATTGACAAAAAGTTAAACGTACTTCTCGCTCACTTTTTGCTCCACTTCCCTGTTGTAAGATCAAAGCGCGAACGCCTTCCGAGGGCGCTTGCGTTTGTATGCTGCCACTAGTTTTTCTGTGTCGTTTTGCGTGTCTTCGTCCGGCCTTTACCCACCATCATTGTCCGGCCATCAATTGTGTACGTTAATTCAGTGCATAATTGAATGCATGAAACCGTTAATCCATCGATGATATGGGATTATTGTTGCTGCTGATCGTTTACATGATCCCGTGTGTAACATTGCGTCATGCATCGGGGGCCCCGGTAACTGACAAGTGCCATCAATGAAAGAGCGGTAATTGATCCTGGCTATTAGCGTGTGCAGCGTGGGAATGCATTTGTTGCAATCAGTGAGGGAAGTTTCACATTAAACTCCAATTAGGGGATTGTCTTTTTATTTGTAGCAAAACTGGAAGTATCCTCTTGGTTTCGAACCGTTCAACTTCCAGACATGCTGTTCAACTGTTTATTTAACTCAAATATGCACACAAACAATGTATACGAAATAGTAAAAATAACCTGACGTGGTCTCTATCGGCAAAAAAATAAATTCGTTGCGTTTTGCAACGAAAAATCCACATCACAGAAGGAACGGCAGCTCAAACAACAAACACCCGAGCCCGTAGAATTTAATGGCATCTCTTTGGCAGCGTATCGGTTAGATATGCTCACAGAATGGACAGTTTGCAATATCCGGTGACAGTGGCGACTTGTGGCACTTTGCACGATGGCTTTTCCTCGTCAACTTCCTTTCACCGGGACCGGGCCAGTCAGCTGGCGCTATTTCCATTCTGAGCTCCCTGCGCTTATTTGCTAGCCGATGGAACAGTGTACGGCACTGCTGCTAACCGTTCGCTGAACCAACTTTCCCGTTCGTCTATTTATACTGATATCTTTTTCTTCGGTACTTACTTTCGCCCAAACCGACACCTTCCCTGCCCGATCCCTGTTTCGTCTCGTTGCAGGAAAGAAATGGTCCTTCTTTGGGTCCGGTGTGTGTGTCGCCGGCCAGTCCAGCGCCAGTGAGTACTTTATCCCACTGCTGCTTTATCCTGCAACTGGCACGATGGCGTCCGTCGGAAATTTCACACGGGGGCCACCATTTTATTTCGAGAGGTTAAGACGTGTTTACTGTGGATATTGCTGGCAAACTCGCAGCCGCATGGAAAGGAAAGATGCTAAGGAATGAATGAAAACCTTCCGCCGAACTCGTTTCAATGTGTTTTCCGTCCAGGGCGTACATTTTTTTTTATGTGATGCTATTATTATTATTTCTATCAGCCATCCACAGTCTTCTCCCACTCGTAAGCTGTGCCTTTTCTTTGCTATTACTGTGCTTAAGTAAACTAGCTTGCTGTAATAGAGAGAAGCAAATAATTTCTTGATTCTTGTACGGTTTGGTTTTTACAGTCAGTTTGTAGAGCGTTTTAAAAAAACTGATTGACTTCTTTTGTGTAAATTTACGTAAAACAAATGAGATGAAGTATGGAAAATAGAGTTATTTTGTGCATCATTTGATGTTGCAAATTACAATAAGTTGTTCACAGTTCTACTTTTTTGTACATTTTTGGTTACTACGCAGTTATATATATTTTTTTGACAACTTAATTTCAAAATATTAATTTACTAGAATTTCTAATGGATTCAATCATTAACAGGACAAACCACACCTTAGTATTCAACAAACTGATTTGGATCTTATGTATTTATTATCACAAGGGACCTAAGTAAGAGTTTGTTTTGTTTTTAAACCAAACCCACTAAAGGGTAAATATAATTTTTGGGATATATACTATAATTTGTAAAAAATAAAAATTAATGGGGTTTGCTGTGAATTTTCACATCAGCACGTAATTGCCCGAAAACATTAGTTATTTTTGCTTCATTTATATTTTTTTTAACTAGCAGAGTTCAAACACCGATTTCGCTTCGTATAATTGTTACTCAAAATGCACCTTGGAACTCTTTCTAAAAAAAGTTCTTTTTTTTATTCAAGTTCTAATGGTCTTAGTTTCAATAGTTTTAGTAGTCTCTAATATATATCGATAGCCTGATAGTTTGATCCTAAGCCGGATCAAACAGGCCAATGATGTGAGACTTTTAGTCAATAAAAGATTGGAATAAAGTCTTCCAAAAACAGTTGAAAAAGTTGAATTTATCATTTGAATTTTCTCGTCCGTCTCGTCCTTTTTTTTCTTTCAATTTTATTCATAACATCACAATCATAAAGGCAGTGTGCTAACCATATTAAGGTGTCAGGATTCTGCAAAACCGTTGAGGATGTTAAAAATGGCCAACAAATTGAATTCGTTGCTTCGTTTTCCTTCACGAGCATGAAGGATGCGTCAGTTTTACATCGATATCGGCCGTCCGTCTATCCGGAAACGAATCAGTCGATAGTCGGATGCAGACGCATTTCGATGTCCGGCTGTAGTAAACACTACCGAGCCACCCTGACGGGGGTTTCAATGCTATTTTTCCCTCACATCCGGCATCAAGCAATGGTGACGTTTCCGACGTGGCGTTACGCCGTTCTGGCGTCCGTCATGGAAGGAACTGTTTCCCTTCAATTTCCAGCATGCCAGCATCCGGGCAGTTGCTTCACTTTGCCGAAGCAGAGTACGCTAAATGTGCCAACGGCCCGAAGAAGGCTTTCAGGAAAGAAACAATTATCGGTTGATTATTCAAGCAGTATCAATTTGCTGTTGAACATAAATAATTATAGCAAAATCGCAACTGTAAATGAGAGTAGGAACGATTTTCTGTAACTTTTTAGATGAGCTACAATTTTAAATGCTGCAACACGGGTTTGTCACTCCTAACAACGAAACTGTTTTAAAGTGTACGGTGTTCCATTGGAAACCCTGTGTTCCATAACCCTGTGTTGCTCCACGTAAAAAATCTTCTTTTGGATGGCGCTAGGAAATTTCTTCTTTCGCGTCCGCTACGGCTCCCATCCGGGGTTTGGCCTAATATAAACCGAGCAATTTCATGGACGAACGGGCGAGATGCAATCGCGCCCTAAGGAGATGAGCAGGAGTGAAGCACAGAAGCAAAAAAAAAAAAAGGTAGAAGACAAACTGCAAATAAAAACCCATTACAAAGCAGACAAGTCCTACCGAACATCCGCCCGGCACCCAGCCAACCGAACGAAGCGGAAGCATTAATCGGACTTCCGGCGCACTGGCCGGCGTTCGAGTGAGCGATAACTTCCGGATGCACCCGATGCGCAGAAGCAGTAGCGGAGAGTTTTGCTAGGTGGTGCCGGTGGTGATTTTTTAGTTTGCTATCCAATGCTTTTCCCCTGCTTACCGTGCAACTCCCATCACGCTTTGGATGCCCAAAGCGATTGCGATGCTTGCACGGGATGGGGGAAGAGTCGCCATTACACTCGCCGGTGCGGTGTTGATCCTAGCGGGAACATAAAGCAACTAGCCAGGACTTACCGCTAGGCTAGCTTTTTTGCGTACCTTCAGCTTATGGATGAATGTTTTCCCAGGTTCTGCGAAATGTTAACAAATAGACAAAATAGAAACGCATCTAACTCGATGTTCATCAGCCAGAGAACTGCGAGAAATATGTTTTAGATGAATTTTATTAAACATTGGCAAGGCATTCATTTCAGTACTAAGCTAGGTGAAAATGTAATGATGTAATGTAATTGATGTTCAATGTGCAAAGTTAAATTAATTTATTTTTAATATCCTGCAACATTCCAAAACGCTATCGCAAAGTTAATGCCATACTTAAATGGCAGTTTTGTCTTATGGACCAACGTTCACTAAAAAGACACAAACATGAATTAGGCATTGTAATTCAGTAGAAACGGCCAGACCGTATCGCTAGCAAGTTACTGTTAGAACGTTGTGAAAATTCCATGCAAGGAAATTTGGGAGCTGATTGTTATTTCATTTTTAAGTAATTATTTATTTCGCAATACAGTACATGGATAGTTTGTTTCAGATTTTTGTTTTTCAAATTTGCATTTGAATCTGGCTGCTTAATTTGTTTCTTTTCTTTAAATATTAAATGGCCATAATTACAACACATCCAGTCGGTTTAGCAAGGGAATAGCTGGAAGGAATGCTAATTGCTTTTCTTTAGATACGTGCAAGATCGGTGCCCTTTTTACACTTAACACCAACAACCGTTTGTTTTTCTCTTGATTTGAATTTTCCGCTTGATTTGTTTCTTGATTTGAATTTTCCGAAGACTTGATGTTGACAAACAGCATTTCTATGCGTTTTGCAGGAAATTGCTTCTAAGTTGGTGAAAACTTTATGCTCCGACACTTGAGCAGAAAAAAATATAGGTTTGAAATGAATAAAAAACATCTTATTGAAACTAGATTTCGTAAATAGCTTGTCTCTATCAAAAGTAACTATCGAAAGCGCATCGAAATCCTGCACAGACATTCCTGCAGCTCAACTATTTCGTTATTCGGTTAAATTAATTTACAAATGTTCGAACAAATTTTGCAACTATCCCCGCTTTGGTTTTAGAACGTCGATACACTTCTACTGCTGGTACGTACATATTCATGTTGTGCGCATAGAAATAGCAGCCATTTATTTATGCGGTTCTACTACAATGAACCTGTCCGCTCGATAGAAACAAACTACGGTCCGTATGTGAATGCTGTATGTTATAGTAAAACGACCGTGGCGTTTACTGGGCATGCAAGTTTTTTGTTTTTAAACCAAGCTCAACGTTACGAATTCTAAGTTTGCCCCTTTAAAACCCGTCTCCCTGGACCACTGGAAATGAATGAAATATTTTTGCCCATTTTTTGAAAGGGCAATAAACGTGGCCAAAAAATCAAGAAAATGCATCTTTCGGAAGCGGTTGCGAACAAAAAACGAAAACCTAAAAAAAAAACAGATCGCGTTCAGAAAACGTACGAGCACATTCCATTGGTATTGCCCAGTGCCGCACGCGAGCGTAGATCGTGTGAAATAGACAAAACCAGGGCTGCCAGTGCCGTACGGGTGCAGATAAAATAACTACCGAGCGGCTCGAACTTCCCGGACGACGCGCTGCTGGACGCTAAAACGGTGCACTAAAAATAACCCAGGTGGACAGGATTTGTGGGCAATATCGTTTGAGGCTACAGAACAGAAGAGGGTAGTAGAACGAAAAAGAAAAAAAAACTATGCGAGGTGCACACAGAATTTGCACATTTCCTCATAAATTTGCGATTTCCTTCTTTTCTGTTCGGAATTAATTTATCGTAAGTTTTTCGAATTAATTTACATAAAACAGTGGGCACCGCTTCTACCGCAACCTGCTGCTGCTAGTGCTGCTCAGCGTCAGCGGTCAGCGAGTGGTCTTTTTCAAACGACGGCAGTAGCAGCAAAAACCCATGGCAAGGTGAAAAGAGACTTTTCTTTATGGTATCCTGCGGGTACCAAACATTTCTGCGGGAGTACAAAACTCCGAGGGAAAAGTAAAATTCCGTACCTTTATGCAAAGCCAACCCAGGTGATAAAGGAAGATAATAATAAATATGGGAAATGCAAACAAAATAGAAATTATTTTTTAACCGTAAGTATGGGTGGGTTGGAAAACATGCCGGGCTGGAAGATATGGAATATTTTTCCATTTAATTAGGAACAACTTCTGCTCGAAAGCATCGGCGTGTGTGCGCTGCATTGATTACTTGTCTTTCCTTTGTATAATCCATTATTATGATTTCCCGGGCTGGATTGTTGAAATTTTCGTACGGTTTTTTTTATAAGTCTCAGGTAGGAAAACCAACTAATGCAAAATAGAAAGCTAACCAGAACTAACAGGTATTTTTAAGCATTTTTACCGAGAAAACAAGAATTCAAATTAATCTAAACTCTTCAATGAAGGTTTCCGTACACATAAACGGCTTTTTTACGGGACTTGGAGAGAAAACAGAATTTTATTTATTTTTCAAAGTAACCGTCTCTTTTTATTTAATATTTTAGAGCGTTTATTGTTAGTAGCCCTTTGTGCTTGAAGAATTTAATCAGTATTCAAAAACCTTTCAATGGAAGACGGTCAATTTTTTAAAGAAATGTTCTCGTCACGGCTTTATTCTTCTCTGATAAAATACAGTTAGGTAACACTTAAAGCACACTTAAACCTTTTTATAGATAAACTTTACGAACAAAAACATTGTCATCGTTTGTAGTACAGTGAAATTGTGTACAAGCCAAAAATTACATACAAAAATATCTTTAAAACACTTTATATAAAAATATAGAAAAGTGAAAAGTGAAAGAGAAAAAAAAGCTAGGAGTTTGAAACGCTCTGAAACGTAATGGTTTAAAGGTTTTAAAGTTTGAATGTATGAGAACAAGAAAGATTTTTAAAACGTTAAATTTACCAGAAAACGACCAATAGTACGACAATCTTTTCCAGTAAAATTGGTATCGGTGGACTGATCCGTCCTTGTCAATTATCCTTAAGGCATTAATACGTGTTTTAATCAACAACATACTATCCTATGATGAACGTCCCTACAATGATTTGCTTACCACGTGAAGCAACTCTTTCCATCGTGTTTCCTTCCCTTCGATCGACGCACAATATCGTCGTTCCTTATCATCAATATCTAGGATGATGAGTTTTCGGATTATAGGCATACATTGGGTGCATGGCAAATGGCAATAGCATCGACGGTACCCGCATTAAATCGATCCTAGTATTAATATTCTATTTTTGTAAGCTTCTCGGGATTTCCTTTCGGATTTCCATACGACGACGCCACACGCACGCTGCTGCCCCGTACCGATTGGGGTTTAATCAATTTCCCCCCAGTCGCATGTAAGCGTGTGCACCTGAACTGTGGCTTACTCATGCCCTCTGCTCTCGATCAGTCGCCCTCCAACCCGGCCACCGTCCCCGTGCTAGTAGATGATGGAAAAATAAAACAGGGCACACAGATTTACTGCTGCCATTCGCCGGGAGTCGCGCTGCCGGGCCGGGTGAACGTCTTTGAAAAGCGAAAGCGTATTAAAAGATGATTCTGTCCGATCTAAAGATGAAAATCATGTATTATCAAGATTATGCGCTGGCGGTACAGACGTTGCTACTGTTGCTGTTGCGAACACTGTTGTGCCGTACCGAGTCGTGTCCCCATAACGCACACATGAGCTCCTCACACCCCACTGTCGGGGGACGCAATCTAGTTGTGGCACTTTCGCGCGGGTGTACCAGGTACCCTGTCAAACCGACCGGGGGCTAAGTTCATGATCCCTCATAATGGTTTTCCGTTTTGCTTCCTTTGCAGCCCTGCAACAAGCATTAGAGTTCACCTTAAATGTCTTTTCTTCTGCTTCTTCTTGCGTTCGTTTCGGCGAAACGATCACACGAAAGGTTGAGTCGAAGACACGGACTCTGTCGTACCGTGTGAGCAGCAACACTGGCCCCCCGTGCTTGGGCCACAGATTTGAGCGTGATTCGTTTGCTTCCCGCTCCCGGCAACCTGACTCCTTCAACCTCCCAGCAACCACAACTTCCGGCAAATTGTGGATAAAACTTTAGCTCCAAGAAACCCTCCCCCCCCATCTTCTCACTCTCGCGTGTATAACAGTGCGAGCGAGCGAACGGAACGAACGGAACGAAAACTTTGCCAAAACCCCAGCATCGTAAATCATCCTCCTTCCAGCAACTAATCATAATTAATAAAAATAAGGAAATTCCCACTTCCTAATTTCATAATCCGCCTTACTCTTGTGCCAACTGCCATTAGGTGATTCGGTATCGGTGTGAGACGAGAGGCGAAACTTCTTCGCTAGTTCTTTATTCTTTCTCGGTGCTGCACGGTGTGTGTGTGTGTGTGTGTGTACATGAAGGAAACCTTTGGCCTTGTGCTTCGATTTCATTTTTCGAGGACGAAAAAACCATATATCACTGGGCACGGCAGCTTAGAAAACAAAGCAAATGACAACGTGCTTCCGGGCGGAGTACTTAGTACTCTCCCCTGTGCCGCTATTGTAGCACATGCCTGAGCTGCTTTTGGAATGGTCAAATTAGCACTCTTACTGGGGAACATCAATAGCATGTGGGGAGAGTTTTGCTGCATTTAGTTTTATTTATTTTAAATTTCTTAAATTTTGCTTGTATTTTATGTGTATTTTTGCTTTCCTTGCGCCATTTTTTATACATCTTTAAAGTAAATATTTTACTATTTTAAGAAATACAACAATGTTTTACCAACTTAAAATTTGGTTTGAATATTTGATTACCTTTTTGCCCTGTCAAAACTGTGTCTTTCATGCGGCAAGCGAACCAGCCCAATAAGAAATTCATCCGAGATGAGCCGTTGTTCATCGGAGTGCGCAATAGTGACAGCATAAATATGATAATTTTCCTTCATTAAGCGCTGTTAAACGGTACCACGTGTGCTGCCCGTGTCTGACAAGAGCGCTGGGCACGGTTGAAGGATTTCTCTGCCCCTGTGCGTTCCGAAGGTACATTTCGCAAACCTTTTCGCACCCCTAGCGTACTCTCCGGGATTGATCCGAGACAGTGACGGCGGCACGAAGCTACCATGCCATCCTTACCTGTCAGTGGGCGCAATTGCAAAAGAAGTAAGCCAACATCCGGTTGTGACGTTGGTTGCCGGCACGACAGGGCACGTGATTGCGAACATTACATTCTTGTACGATGATGCTACGATTCCCGAACTGTGCGCGCCCCGGGGATCGGGGAGGTCGGCTGTTGTAATGTTTATGGTTTCACGCTTCGATAACCTGTCATCGTGTGTCACTCATCTGCGATACGAACACGCCTGAAAGGTCTAGTCTCGGTAGGCAGCAGCGCGACCCTGGCAGTTTTGCACCGAAAAAAGCAACAGATAGCAAAGCTGTGTTGAATATTTGTTTACTTACAGTACAAGATTTGTTTTTTTTTTTTTTGCGAAATCTATATTTGACTGAACAATATTAACCAAAAATTTACAAAAAATAATTAAACCCAATCCATTTGAATCGAAGGGCAATAAATTAGAGTAAAAATATGCAATTATTTTACGATAAATAAATTATCTTTTCCGCATCACCGCTCCTGGTTGAGGAATCGCCAGCTTCCCTTGCCAGCTATCGTACAAAATTTACAACACTGCCGCCCGCAAACAAAACTCTCCTGCGTATGGGTGAATAAAATTTCATGCCCCTGCGCATAACAATAAAAATGAAATTAATGACACATTAAGCTAAATTTAGCTATAATTTCCTCATTTAATATCAACGCCATTAAAAATATATTATGCAGAAACGATGAAATCAGCGCAATGTGAGCTGCTGCGCTGCAACCAGCCAGAAGAGAACTCCCTGGCTGACGCTTTTCGCGGTTTTCCACACTTTTTCCACGACAAAACCCAACCTTCCGCATCCGGAGAGTGGGGTTGCTTTAATTTTTCTCTCCAAGCTGCAGAAAAACCGCCCCGTTTCCCACAAACATTCTCGTACTCGGTAGGGGGATTTGCTACTCACTTCGCTCGAACGCTGGCGCTCGTTTTTCCATCGTTAGTGTTTGGAACAGTATGCGGTTACTCGTTGTCTGTGATTTGAGCTGCATGTGGCCTCCCACTTTTTTTTTGGTGTAGAGAAAGATATGGTTCTAACAGAAACACAGGGATACCGAGCATACATAACCGAAGGATGTCATTATTATTCACCGATAATTTAAATGACGCTCGTAAGAAGCTCACAAAGCCCAGTGGGAAAGATGGGTAATAAATATTTTGAACCGCGGGAAATGACGCTAATTTGTTGTGTGCTTACCGCTCGTGCATGAAATTTTGTTTCATTTTAATATAGTTAGCAGGTCGTATTGGTCTGTGTTTATTACAGCAAGTAAATAAAAGCGTAAGTTCACTTAAATTGGTTATTTTTACTGTAAGGAAACGTTTTTTAATAAGTCATAGCAATTTGCTGTTTTTGACCGTATGCAGTGAAGTGTAAGTGTCAATTGCAATCGTTCAAAGTACTGCCACACGATAACCATGGCTAGTTTTGCTTCACACTCGTGTTGCTGCTACTTGACTAAAGTGTTAAAACGTCAACATGGCGGAGATGTGTTGCCTCATGTCCCTTTACTCATTATGCTTTTCATTACGTTTCACACTTGGAGGAGTTTTGCAGAATGCAGAACAGAAAAGATAAAAAAAGAGTCAGTAACAACAAATCTCAACATTGTTGTGACATTGCAACGAAATGCTTTGATGTACGTGTTCTGTCTCTTCTTCCTCGGGAAATGAGCTATGAAGCTGTGAAAGACAATTTTTCTATTTCGTTTGATCTTCCAATACTTAAATACTGTAAAAAGTGGACAATTTACTATGAGAGCACTCGGAAATTCAACTCAATAAATGAAGGAATAATTCATTCTGCCTTTTGTTTGTATAACATTTGTTAGCGGTACAAACTATATCATATGTATATATTTGCTTATATTCTTGAGAAAAAAAGTTTATATCAAAGCATTTTTGGTTTGATTGGAATTTTCGAATCTTTAAAGTTTCCAAAACAATCACATAATATCAGCTTCTCACATTGATTCTCCAGCAACTGTGCTGTGCTGTAGACACTCACTTTTATATTTCGTTTATCCCTTTATCCCAACCCGTCGTTTATTGATTTTGTAAAGAAGGAATAGGACTGCTTTCCTCCCTTTCCGTCAACACGCTTCGCTCTTGCAACATTTCACTGCTTTCGAAATCGTCTTCCAAAGCAAAGCAAGAAAAGGAAGCCGTATTATTTATGTACTTCGCACGTTCCAAGATTCGTCCAGAGGTTGTTACCAAATTGGAGGCAATTGAAAGAAAGGAAGAAATCACATTAGAAGATAACAAAAGATACGCACCTTAAAACGTTTTCTTTCCACCACGCACTTGTATGAGTGAAGGGATGTTTACAAGCTTAAAAGTTGTACATGAAATTTGTACTTCACCATGCATTTCACCAAAATGCCCGCGGCGCATACGCAGAGTATTCGTTCGGCTATGCTACCGTAGAGACCAATGGTAATTGCTTATCCCCACCCCGCGGTAAGAATCCACCCTCGCATGAATGTGTTGCTTCCTTTACGTGATTTTGTTTCAGAATTTGATTGGTTGCTTTGATACAGATAACACCTTCTTGACTTTTATACCTTGCTGTTGTTTGACAAATATTTTTAATATTGAAAGGTCTGATTTTAATGTTTGTAGCTCCAGTTCAAATTTTCAAATTTCAAACTGTTGCAAAAAAGTGTCTTTATAAAGGCACTGACATTTTATTTAATTTGATTATTATGTTCGTTCAGCATTTTTAATTGCGTTTCACTTCAGCATGACCTTTTTATTAAAAAAAAAAGATTAACATGCTGACAGATAATTGAAAAACGCTCTTAAAAATAGCTCAACTCCTTATGGCAAGCAGGGCGGGAAAAGAGACGATTCATTCAACTGTTGCAAGTCGTACTTCTTCCTCCTTTTGTAAGAGATCCGTTCCTCAAAAGCCTAACTTCGATGCTATACATAGCTTCGCAACCGTTCATTGAATTTCAAACAACGTACTTAGCCATATTTTTATCAACATTCATGTTTACCTCCTACAACTCACGCCCCGTCACCTTCCTGGGCCGCTATGACCATGTTTTCATTTCCAAGTACACAGGCTGTTGGCTGGCTTTTCTGTGGCACTGCTCATTTTCTGTGCACCTTTTTCGAGAAAGGACCTTTCACTCGACAATCAGTGTGAGCAACAAGAAGGTATCTGTATCTGTTTGCAACATACAGCATGCAGCATTCGTTATGCTTTCCTTAATTTATGCGTAATGCTCTGTTCCTCTGCCACTGCAAAGGTTTCTCAGATTTGATACATTCAACGTTTCCGTACTGCTGCTACTACCGTCCCAGGGCTGCAGTAACCGAATTGAAGCACTCTACAGTGTTTCGTTGAATTTCAGATGTTTCTGCTAACTTGCCGTGCAATACGCTCCACTGTGCTATGTACCGTAACATAAAATATTCCGTCGAGAGGGCTGGGATGAGGCCAGTCGTTGTATACTGTTATTTAATTTTAAAATAATGCATACCCGTCGCTACAAAGCTTGCTGGAGCAGTCCACCTAACATCGTCATTGCTCATATAGCAACAGTTGAATCTGAATATGTTCTTTAAAACTTGTTTTTTCAACCTTATAACTAAGTATCACTTTTTCTAACCGAAAAGTATTGTTGATTAAAATGTTTGAAGCAAATGATGTCATAATGCTTCTTCTCAAGTTGCTTCATTTGATCAATCTTCAACATCTTGAAAGACAGAAACGGTTGGCTCTAAGGCTAGTTTTCTTCCTACGTAACATGTCAGTTAATTCTTACGTACCGGAAGTAAATATCCCGGCTAGAATTGTAACTGCCACCATTCCAAATGCCCCAAAACGCCACGGGTGGTGGTGACTCTTTATCCCATGCCCATGCCCACGAATCAGAATTCCTGGAGGCCATCGCATCGCTTCAGACCGGTCGTTCCGGAGAATGAATGATGGAATGTTTGGAGAAAATTAATATTTACGATATTTTGAATGAGATTCGATGGGACTTCCGCCACAGTCACCCGGCCTGCGGGCCTTCGAGCTGCCAGAAGGCTGCCGAAGGAAATCGACGCCACTACCAGAGGTTATTTCAGTTTACTGGTGACGTTCACGTTACTTACGACGGTTGCTGGGGATTTGAGTATCACTGTATGTGTGCGTGCGTGTGTGTGCATTTTTCGTCATACTCTACCACATCAGACCGCACCTGACCGCAATCAGAGGCACCCTGGCTGCCTGTTCGGTTTCATGGTACCGCAATGTTTAACCTTCTCACCAAACCACCACCACGCACGTGCACCGTCGCTTCGTGTACGATTTTTACCATCACTCGACTGGCTGCGAAGGCTGAATTTTTCCGGAACCGAGGCAGAGTTTTTCCCGCAGGCAATTGACGTAATATGCAACGCGCTTTCGGCACACGTTGCGCGATTTCATAAATATTGCATGAGCATGAAAATTATATTTGCTCACTCGATACGTACCGAGGCGGTGTCACGAGCCGTCACTCTGTGGCCTATGGCCTCTGTTAATTACGTAGGCGGCGAAGGATGATGAGAGCTGCATGGGGCCAGAAATCAACGCTTATTTTTATGCTGGTCGTGCATGTGCCAGGACTCGCCGGGTCACGGCGTGTCCAGTCTGTTGAGAATGAATAATTTCGCAATTAGTGTAGAACATTTGAGCCTAGTTTATAGAGTTATGTCTAGTGAAATGCCTTGGAGGATAATTTAAATGTACTACCTACTTTTTTTATAAAAAATAAATCCTCTGTTTATTTGTTACATCCCTATACATTAACTTATTTCTAAACTTTCTTCATTCACAATCCAATTTTTGTCTCTCTCTGATATTTCTATATAATTTACAAATTACTTCATTATTTTGGTCGATTTCTGTATATCTATGCCATACAATGTAGGATACACTAAATCGCCAAACTTTATTTTTTGAATACCTGTTTTTCTACACAAGATATCAATGATTTTTTTCCAATTTACCTGAACATCTGGACATTTTGAAAATATGTGTTCAATATCTTCGATCTGTCCACAATCATCGCAGTTCTTGGTGTTTGCTGAGTTCATTCGGAATAGTGCCTCCTTATGTCTTATATTACCGTGTATTCAATAATAGTATGTGTTCCGGTTTCTGACGGACAAACTATTGCTGTGTATGTTCCTAAGGATCATTGTCCTCTGCTTGTTAGGATATTGTTCTATTACTTTGGTCCTATATATTTGTTTCGAACTGGGTTCGGACCAAACTTTTGTTGGTAAATAGCTGGCTTCGATTATTACTTGATTCATACATCGATAACTTTTCGGCATATTGTATACATTAGGTGGGTTACCTATGGATTCAATTGTAATTTTATCCGATACATAAATAATGCTTTGCAATGAAGCAATGAAATGGAATATTATCAATACTAATATTTACTCAGTGTAATAATTTTAAGAATTTGTATCGTGTAAATAGTTTATTCTACTAAGATTTTACTTGGTTTTAGTTCAGTAGCTTCTGAGTGATGGTGATGATGTTTGGCTGTAAAGTAATTTTCATTACTTTTTTTTTTGCCAGCCGAGTTCAATTTTAATTGAAGATGAATTTCATTTTGGGTTTTATTCCGAATTCTGAATTCTGTTTTTGATCTCTGCATTAACTAATGTAATGTTGCGGATAATATAAATAAATAAATTGTAACTTTCTTATTTGAAAATCAAAGACATGTAAGGTTTGGTAGCAATAAATCATCATACTATTATTAGTTGGTCAGTAGACTGACATTTAAGTATACAATATTCAGGATACTGAGTTACAAAGCAGTTGTTGATAAAAAAATGGTAAATCATGGCACTTGTTTAAAACTATCTCCCTAGTTAATTGTCACAATAAGTCTGGAAAGTCATTATGTCGCAAAAATGACCTTGTAAGCCATTGAAGCAAAAGAAAATAATAAGATATAAAAATAAAATTGCATACAATAATTGACACTTTAAATAATGTTCGCTTCAGCGACATAACATGAACATTTAAAAAGTTTTATTTAAAAGTCTGGCGGCAGTTTTATTTAAAATACTAAAGGTAAAAATTTTAAATTATTTTGTCTTTACTAATTCCTCTCTAGCTCCCACTACCTCCTAAAACATGACAATAAACTAGTTTTGTGTAATAATTGTGTTAACTTTATATCGTGTTTATACAAAAATGTTTAAAAAGATATCTAGATTTTTTTCTTTGTTGCGTATAAACGGCCATGCCATATAACTTAAAACGCTATCTAGTTCTAATTTTTCAGCCGGATATACATTCTCCGCTGAGAATGCATAAACTGTTTCCATTCAATCCTTTAAATCGGGTAGATAACTTTCATTTTTAGTTAATTTAATATTTACTTCAAATGGATTTCGGATTCAGTCAAACCGGCCATTTATTTAGTATGTTGGTACTTGCTACAGTCCTGTGGGAAAATTCTAAACTGTCCTATCAGGTCATCAGGTTGATATTTACTCATCACGTTTCTTCCACTTGTTGGGATTTCCGTTCAAGTGCAAACACAAACAAACAGGCAAACAAACAAACATCGACCTAAACAACAAATAGTGCGGTGCTTGGTTCAATTCCGAACACGTGCCATCAAGCCCCTCACACACATACACCAATCCTGGTGGGCTTTCGTTTTAGTTGCATCGGCAAATTCATTACGACAACGGCAGCTTTACGCACGCCATGAAATATGCCATGACCAGACGAGACGCTCGAGACTAACAAAATAAAAATCGAAACGAAGCAACAGCAGGAAAAAAAAAACTACAAATACCCGAACCCACCCAAATGCGTTTGCGCGGTGGTACCCTGCCCCTTTGCCTGCCAATGGTTTCACCGCTCCGAAGCGAACCACAAAGCTAATCTAAGTTTTATTAAATTTTACGGACCATCGCCTCCGATGGCAATATTGGCAGACGAAACCAGTGTGTACGCGCCTCGTTACGCCTCATAGAGTGATTTGCAGCGGGCAGAAAGCGCACCGATTTGCCGACAAAACCATCCCGCCGGAGCACGTGGACGCTGCGAATCGATGGACGACGGGTGGTGGGTGGGTTTTTTCTCTCTGTACACACAATGGAGTGTGTATCCTTGTGCTGCGGCAGTGGTGGCGCACTTGGGACACGAGGGACGGCGTCGTTTGTGTACACAAAATATGCTTGAAAAAACATCATTATAATTTAAAATCGTTTTACTACCCGAACCGAACCTCGAAGTACCGTGGGCAGAAACTCTTGCCATGCCAATGTTTAGTGAGGCCCGTGTGTGTGTGTGTGTGCGCGCGTTCGCTGCGCTCTCGTGTGTAGATCCTGATGGGCCCGATTTTTTACCATTCTCCTCGCCCCGCCGGTCTCGCTCCACCGCCATTCAGTGGTGGCGATAAAACCTACCGTACATAAATTCCAGAACCAACATAAGCGATTCGTTCTTGCATTTTTCACAAGGCATCTCGGCTCTGCTCGCCCGCCCTCAACCGACCCTTCCGTGTGCGGAGGAATTCAATCACCTCCGGGTACGGCTCATTGGGCAAGGGATAGAGGAGGGCTTTTTCGATTAAATATTTGATCAAGTGTCGAGTTCAGCGTCGTCGTGTCGTCTCGATGACATCGGTTATGACGGCACACGAGACCGTGCTTCCCGCTTTCGCATGGTGACCAACCATTCACGATCCTTGCCTGCGTATTACCGACCATGGGATGGAATAAGTTTTTGTTCCTGCACCACATCCACCAAAAAAAAAAAAGGCCCATGAATCCAAGGGCACGGGACAAGGTGCAACTCTCGGCAAGAACTCTGCTCACATACACCGCTGCAGTCACTTTTCTTCTTCGCCCACAAACCGAGCCGGAAACGAAATTTTCTTTTTCACACACACACACACCCGTAGGTTATGCGAAAAGCAGGAAAAACCATAATTTTCTCGGTTAGATTTTCGCTACCTCGCACCCGGTACCGGAGTGATGGATCCAAATTCGGAACTGTCGAGGGGGGAGGGGGGGGAGGTACGTGATATGGAGGTGCGGTGTCGTCGTTCCGTAATTAAACGGAA
>KB671627.1:0-49338 GCA_000349105.1 Anopheles epiroticus
GGAATGTACCGTTACAGCGGGCCCCTTTGCCTCCCTTTGCCTCCCTTGGCCTTTCCCGCTCACCACCCACCATTCCTCCCCCCCCCCCCCCCCCTCCACAACAATCCCGTCATCCGAGCGCTCTGGTGGGAGGGGAAGGAGGAGTAGGAGGAGGAAAAAGAAAACGGCGGGAGCAGCAAAAACGGCAGAATCATTACTACTTCCCCCCACCGACCCCCACCTTCTCCATGTGTGCGTTTGGAGTTGATGATGATATCACCCCCGTTTTGCACCAGTGCCCAACCCTGCCCTTCCGCGTTGTGCTACGTGTGCAACCGGAGAGAAGAATGGACCTCTCCGACGCTGACAGCCAACGAAAGCTAAATCAAGAACACAATCGCTAGCGCACTGTGCGGGGTGCGAAGGGGGAAGATAGAAAAGAAAAGGCACGTCACGATTCTTGCCGGTGCCGCGGTGCGGTTGAAGGCGTTGGTAAGCGCACAGCAATCCTCCCGTTTGACAGGCGCTGTCAAAAAAGAAGGAGAAAAAAAACGGTGAACCCATGGAAAACAAGACGAACAAAGGGCAGTACAGGGGTAGGGTGTGCGGGGGGTTTGGGCCACAAAAGGTCGTTGAGCCGTAAGAGGCCGTACATGTTTCTGTTGGATCCGATTTGGACATTGCGCTCTCTAAGCTGCCACACTGCCTGCAAGCCACGAGAAGTTTCGCTCCACGCAGCCCAACAAACAATTGCCAAATGTCTTTTACGCTTAAGCACACTTTAAGGATGGTTTAAAGTCATGATAGTTTTTATAAGATTTTTTTCTTGATGCAAAACTAATTCAAAAAATATTTGTAATATATTTTCTGAAAAAAAAGTCGTTTTGGAATGGTTTGAAAAACTTCCACTTCTCGTCTCAATAGTTTGCTTAATTTTTAAAGTCACTCTGTAACAAAAATTAACACAGAAAACTCTCGAGACGGCACACTAAACCAGCTTTATCTACTTACAAGCTACGGTCAATATTTTACTAGCGCCTTAAGCTCCCAAGCGTCCTTAAAACGGCTGGTGTCCAGAAATTCTAGTGAGCCACGGTTGTTTACATTTGTTTATCCATTATTGATACCGCACACGCTACCGTGACGTCATATGTGTTTAGCAGTACTGCCAAAAGCGTTAGACGCGTTAGGAGCGTAACGCTTGCAGTGCAAATACAACCACCCGTACTAATTACCACTGGACGACGGAATGCTAAAGATATCCGCTTGGCTACTAAAATGGAACTTATTTATATATTACATGTGCTGATTATATGTGTCACCATTATGATGATGAGATAAAAATGGAGAGCTAGAATAAAATATGAAATTTACGATTTTGAGATTAAATGAGGGTTTCTAATGTCTTGGAACCGCAACAGCAGTAGAATACTAATCCTGGTCATAGAAATTGGTTTTTGACACTTTATTGTTACTACACAAAGCTTGTTCAGAGTGTTCTGTATCTTGGCCTATGATGCAGCCTTGTGGTTTATTGACGGTAGCTTTACGATATTTTGAAACAGTTTTATGATATGAATTCTTAAAAGTGCTGTTATAATGCTTTATTAGGCTATAGATGAAATTCTTCGTTAGATACTCAATAACCATTAAAAACATTATTTAATTGTTACTTCGGGCGCGGGTGGGACGATATTAAACCAAACACAATGTAATTTCTTTTACGCATTCATCACGAGCGGCTACTAATCGTTTACTTTTCTTCTTCTTCCTTTTTCTGCTCTAGGTGCATATTGTGTCTGCGTGTTGTGTGCGTGTGTATAGCTAAGAATGAAGGACCATCCGTGAAGCTGCTACAATCAAAAGAGGAGGGCTAGCGCACGCGACAGAGAGAAAGAGAGAGAGAGAGAGGGGGAGAGAGAAAGACCAATATTTCCTATCAACCGATCTGCAAGCAACCGACAGCGGCGCACCGCGCGTCTACTAACGTACTTGTACTAAATCACCATTTCGTTACTTCCATCCCAACCGTACAGAGCATCACGGCACCGAGTGTGAGTGTGTGCGTGAGATTGTGTGCCAGTGGCGTTGCGTGCGTGTGCAAGCGTCCTTTGCAAGTGCAAACTGTGTGTGTGTGTGGTGGTTTATTTTAATCAAGTAGCGGCTGTTTATGTGCGTGCGTGTGTGTGAAAATAAAATATATAAATAAGAAAGGTGACAGAGGTTACGCTCCCTATTCCTGACGGCGGGTTTCCACCGCACCGGCAGGAGGATCGGCAGGGAAGGAGCAGAACCGGAGACGGCATGACAGGTGGTGCGGACCGGCAACCATTGCAGCAGAAGTAGTAGTAGTAGTAGAAGAGGTAGTTTCGGTTGTCGTTGCTGCCACCAGGACCGCAGCCCGTAGTGTGTTAGCGGTGGGGTGGGGAGAGCAGGGGCTTGAAAAGGTAGCCGAGTGAGCCACGACTCGCCCCCTTCCGATAGCGAGCGTGGAAGCGCGAGGACGCGTGGTGGTGTGTTCGAAGGGGCACACCCGTTGCTAGCATGGAGCTCTCAACGCCGAACGAAGGCGGCGGAGGAGGATGGCGACCACGATGGAGGAGGATGGTCCGGGGGGCGTCGAGAACACCGAGCTGGGTGCTGTTGCCGCTGGTGGCGTTCGCCTTCCTGACCACCACAATACACGCCGAGTCATTATTAGGAATAGGTAAGTGTCTTGGGTGCCTTAGTCTTAAGAATTCTTCCGGAAGCGGATTGAAGTTGGCTAGAATTTGCTGGATGTGACTAGAAAATGGTCTCAAGCAGTTGTAATCTTGATTATAGCAGGTTCAGTGGGGTTTTCATACGTACAACTGGTAGATTGTCCAAGGTTCCGATCTCGACCAGATTGTTCTAGGGGTTTAAAGTCTAGAACATCACCATTCCAAGATTCTCTGAGTTTTGATAGACATAAAAACCAATTTCCGAAACGCCTGAGATCCTAAAGTGAACCGGAGGAGCTTTCTACTCCAAATTTTTCGTTTACATATTAAACTTCTGGAGATCCAAAACTTGGAGATGTATTTTTTGATGCAGCTGTGATGCAGTGATGCAACTTTATCTAAATTAAGGTTCCTTCATTTAGTTGTAGGAACGTAATTCAAATAGCTATCGAGAATCTTGCGCGATGTTGTGCAAAACTCCTCCAACTTTTGCCTTAAGATTGAGTTCTTGTAGACTCAAATCCTCAACCTGCTTAATATCCCGCAATGTCTCACAAAACCTCTAAAATCAAAACGTCTTCTGAGCGGCTAGATGACTCTGCTATTCACGGACCGTTCTTCAACTTCCACCTCTTTTGCACTGAACCTCTCCGAAGGTGTCTTCTTTATCGTGGAGCAGCATCCCATAAAAGTAGATCTCCACTCTCCGCGTGACATTGAACGCGTGTGTGATGCAAATCCTGTCCGGTTTTCGAACTGGCGGCGCCTAACAGCACCTCCGATTGTTCGGGACACATTGCGCCAAGTTGTGAAACTCCGTCCACACACACGCACGCTTTACCCATTAAACTGTTCACCGGGCCCTCGGTGATTGCACCGAGTGTCGAAAGTCTGGAGACGGACTCCGGAGCAAAGGAGCAGATCCAATCCCTCACCCATCGCTTCTAGCAAAATCCTATTCTTCCGGCTCGCACGCTGCAGCTTTTGCCGTGATATAATTCAACATTCCCTTCCTCTCTCTCTCTCTCCCCTCTTCCCCGTTCTCCCCCCTCCCTCATCCGGTGTTTTCTCTTTTGCTAGTCGAAGCCGAACAGGCCTCCGGGGGACACATGGTCGATCGAACGGGATCGCTCAACCCTGCCCATCTTCTCTGAACGTTCGACATTTGGGCGCGAAAGTCAGACGTTTGGGGGGGGGGGGGAGAGCGGGGGGAAAGGGCACGATAAACATGCTGATGCGCGGTGTCACGGTGCTGATGATGGGAACTTGGACCGCCGGTTCACGTTCACGATGGTGCGATTAAGCGAAAAGAAGCATCCCAATCACGCGATTTCGGAGGGGGAAGTGTTGGTCCTAGGTTGGTGTTTTCTCGGGGCCGACATTTCACAACCAGCTGCAATGTTTCACCACCAGCCGCCCCAGAAAACCCCGGGTGCACCCCAGTCCAGAGTGAGCTTGTGCTTGTGCTTCTTTGTTTTTTTTATAAAGCACACTTTCATAAAGCTAATTTAGTCGCTGAGAGAAAAAAAAAACATGAAAGTGATACGAAAGCAAGCCCCCATATGGTGCTCCTGTATGCAAATGCTATCGAATTCGCACGCAACCGCCGTGTGGAAGTGGAGAAATGTGCCTGCAAAACTGTAGCACCAAGGGCACAAGAGTGGGAACAGATTGGAAACGGTAGAAAAAAAGGAGCGAACAACAACAACAACAGCAAAACTGCATATTCCACTCAATAATAACTAATAGCTAATCGAACGGTGGAAACGAAGGTACGCTGTAGCACGAAGCTTAGCAGCAAACCGATAAGGAAAGCTTTCGCACTACCGCGTACGCGCGATAATGACAAGTGAAGGAGAAAGGGAAATCCCCCCTCCCATCTTTTCCTCCTCCCTCCCGCTCGCCCCCTGCCAAAGCCGGTGCAATGGAAGAAGGAAATGAGTCGTTAATAAAGATGTGTGTCGAAAGGCACAAAAGTGGTGCCAGTGGGGGGGGGGGGGGGGGGGATGGAGCGGAAAGTGGGTTGTGGAATTACTTTCTTAAGACTGCGAAACCACACGCAATAGCACACCTAGCAGTTCGAAACCACTCCTCGCCCCCCCCCCCCTCCCTCCCTTCACCCAAGAGGCAGAGTGAAAGGGTCGTCGAACAGCGGAGAGAGCACAGAGCACAGGGAAGGAAAACAGGAAAGGTTACAAGAGCGCCAGGGTTTTCTTTTCGGGGTACGGGGTATCCCGCACGCCTACAGTGGTGCTCTTTGCTCGACCTCGTTTCTTCCTGTCTCACAAACACACACACACACACACAATCACACGGAAAAGGGAGAGAGAGAGAGAGACACTTCCACCAACCCTATTTCTATCCGGCCTTTTGGTCGCTTTTGGTGAAAGAGGCACGTTGGAACTTTTCCTTCCAGCTCGAACGCCCGAAAAACTGGGAACATAAAAGCCCCCGTACCCCTCACACCGGACCCAAGCTTTTTTTCTAGTTTTTGATTCCATCCCCTTCTGCTTCCTCCGCCCAACCCCGCCCCGGTCGATCAAGAAGGAAGTTAATTCATCTGCCTTTGCGGGCGAACAGGAAAGCCGGAAAAGCGCCGGGCGGGGAGGGCGTTGCATCGTAAAAGCGAGCAAAATCGCAACCCCAAACACATACACACGCACGCATCTATAAAAACCCCATTTCACCTTCCCCAAGGAGGGATGAAGCGACGGAGGCGGAGCGAACGGTGGGATGTTGCATGTTGCTTTTTCTTCTTTCCATTTCTGCTTTCCTTTCCTTTTTTAACGCCGACCGCCGTCCGGAGGGTTTTGAACTTGCACCGTGCGGCTTGTGGGCTCGTTGGATGTACAAGGGGTGTGGGAGGGGGGGGAGGATACTTTCACTTTCGCCTTCCGTTTTCCACGGCCGCCCGTCCTTTCCCTCCTTCGCTCGTTGATCTCGTTTGGTTTGGACCATTTTGTATTTATTTTTGTTTTCAAATATTTTTTTTTGTGATGATTCTGGAGGATGTTATTGGAGATATTGGGGGGGGGGGGGGGGGGAATTTAAACGGGTAGGGATCGCTGCGAAGAGCAGACAGCTTAGCCATTAGGAAGCGATAAGCCATTTTGGTGCGACTGGATGACATTTCCGGTGCGGTGAACTGAAATGCGTACAGCTAGGCACGATGTTGTGAACACTTTTCACAGAGAAAGAAGTGCAAAACCTGAAGATAAGGTAGGAAAGACTAGGCAGCTAAGCGTTCGGGCAAAAAAGCAACGATCTTTGGGGAGCATCCGAGCAAAGCAAGAATTTACAAATTTAAATGTTTATACCAACGAGCTGTTTATCGCTCGCAAACTGTCCATCAAGTTACATTTAAAAGGAAACATGTACTCAAACCATTAGCACACAATTGTAAGCCTTCAAGTGCTCTCGATTGGCAGTGTGCTCTTCTGTCCTGCACAACCAAAAGATTGGCAAAGAAAATAAGGTCTTCAAAACTTGACACCTTCCACACCGTACTGCTGTGCTAAGTGGATACGTTACTAAGCGTTTAGCGGTGCTTACCAGATGATTCGTTTTTTTTCTGTGCGTGCACAAATGTGTCAATGAATTGAAATTGATTGTTACAACGGCATTTAACACAGTTTTTTTTTAAATCCACTTGGTTATTATATGTCATGAGTTTTGTGAAATGGGAATCAGTTTTTAGGTATTTAATGAACATTCTGGTTCATTTATGCCTTCCCTTGGCTTACCACACTCTACACCCTCTGATACTGCAGGGATTTAAGCTTATCCACCAGGAAGCGGCTGAATGGTGCCGTGCAAAAGCCCTCCTACTGACGCTTTGAAGGGCGTGCGATCGAATCTCCATCTTGTACAGCTTTTGTTGGACAAAAACAGCAATTTTGTCACATTTTGTTAAAGAGATTATTCTCAGCGTGTGAAGACGAAGTGTGTGTCAAGCCAGCTAAAACAAATAAAATTAAACAATAACGCAATTTTTATTTGTGTATGCAAAAATGTTAATCTCTGCAAACAAAAACGAGATACCGCGCTCCGAAACAGGCTTTTTATTTTAACTCATTTTCGGAATCTTTGATGGCGTGTCCTACATTTTTCCATACGCTGAAATGGTTTGCTACTTCCTGCCTTTAAGCCCCGAAAACCCGTTCTTTACTGGAAACTCTCCCCGGGACTGGATTTGTGGGTTAAACCTGGGATTAACACACACACACATACAAATGAGAGCACAGTCGAAACCACCTGCATATTCTGCGCCGGGTTTGCTTCAGGTGCAGCGCAAAGCGCAAACAAAACCCGATCGGTCGGGTTTCTCCCCTCGCCGGGACAAGATTTTTATTGGCGCTGAAAGTTGAGCAGGGGCAGGGGCAGGGGAAGGAATAAGAGAAGGAAATGGACTGTACGCAATCCGGAAAAGGATGATTGGAGCCGGTTAGAGGGTGAGAGAAAGAGAGGGAGCGAGGGAAAAGCGGAAAAGCTTGTCAGCTTGTATTATTATGATACGTTTTTTTTCCTCCCATTACGACTTTCCGCCCTGGCTTGCGTCGTTGCCGTCGACCGTGGGCTTGTCTGCCGGTTGTTTTGCCTTCTTCGAGAAGGTAGGAAGGGAAGGGAGAGAGCGAGAGAGAGCCCTTTCCTTTCGCTTCTACCGCTGCGGTGTTTGTGCAGAGGCATGGGTGGAGGGTACGGGCCGGAATGAACGTCTTCCGGCTGCCAAGCCGAGTACGAGCGCCACCAGGAACAGAAAGCGAGAGATACGATGCGAAAGAAAACGCTACGGCGCTACAGGGCTGCACAAGTAGGAAGTGTCCGGCACAAAGGCGACTCGGTTTAGAAACATTCTTCACTTGTTTACTTGGTTGCGATTTTATGGCCGCCGGCGGGGGGGAGGGGGACCAGTTCGGAAAAGGATAAACAAACGCGCCAAGAAGGAACCGGGAAAGGAAGGCGCACTCGTGTAGGAAGTGCCGGAGCCAAACGGAGATCATGCAGTGACAAAATATGTTTAATTACGTTTAAGTAAATATAATAATAAAAATTAAAGTTTTAAATTGATTAAAGAATACTTTGAAGAAAATTCGTGCTACAAAAGATGTTAACGAAACAAACGCTATTTATTAGCCGTTGCAAAAACTCTTTTGGTCAGTAAATTAAAATAAACATAATCTTGGAGAGACACATTAGTACCACACTGCTGGAAAAAGAAAGATATTTTGAAAGGGCCCAGCAGTGTTTGTACGGCAGCAATAATATTTAATTGTCTTTGAACCATATCGAACGTTCTACAAATAAAACGGAGCTAAAGTAAAATTAAAAAAAAAATGAAGAATGAACGTTTGAATAAATCTAGCATAAATCTGATATTTCTTAAAACGGATTTTTTAATACGGTTTTGAGAATATTTAAAGCGAATATAGAAAACATGAGTAAAATGTAATTCGTTAAAGAAAAGCTTACAAAATACATTACAAAGTATTAAAATGTCAACAACTGCTTACTGGAGGATGAGTGTTACTTTTGTCCGCTTACATAAAGTTTGTTTCCAGCTTAAACGTGTCGCCTCTCTTAACTCTTCGGAAAATTCACTCGAAATTCACTTTAAAATTAAAATTAATTTAAAATAAGTCTCTGCAGATTGTGACATTTTTCATTATTTTTAAACAAAAAATTCTGAACATGCCCGTTTTGCCCCACTGTCCCCTTACAGCAGGACAGTAGTGCAAATGAACGACGGAACGAAGCACAACTTTGTGCTTATTTCTACTTTTATCAATCTCTCTTTTCCCCATTTTTGTCACAAGCAAAGAAGAAAATTGAACGAGACCTGTGCGTGCGTGTGTTTGCTCGTTCGCACATGAATGCTGTCTATTGTTATAGCGGGCGAAGCCAACCGGCACAGCAAGAAACCCAGCGCAGCGCACACGCATCAAGGGAAGGAAAGCCTAGTGCGCAACGCTGCACCCGCTGGTGGTGGTTTGAAGTGGCACTAACACTGTGTCGCCGTGGCAAATGACGAACTTCCCGCGGGAATTGACATTCTATCCACCTAACCCCTCCTCCCCCCCCCCCATTGCCACCGGACCAGCAGGTCGTACCAACTTTCCTTCGCTCGCGCCGCCGAAGCGCCGTTGCGTGTCGAAACGCAGATTTACGCCGCCGGCTGCTGGCCAAAGACGCAGCGGCGCGAGGGGGCGAGGCGGTGACTGCCCACCGCTGTACCGGAAATTTGGTTTGGCTTCAATTGAATAAACTGCTTCGGCCGGGTGCTTGGTCAGAAGACGCACCGCCGCACGGCGTGTTTGTATGTGCGTGTAAATCACTTTCACATCAATCTCCCAATAACGACGCACTTCCAAAGCGGGAAGATCTGTACACTGTCCGGAAAGCGAGCAGGTCTTGGGCAGGCTTGCAGCTGTTTGGATGCGTCCTCCAATTTTGTAGATTTTAAAGCCTACCAGAGAAAGGAAACATCCACTTTGCGATAGGGTACTTCCCAAGAACTTCCAAGAATTCTTCAAGTGGGGGAACTCCAAAAGTAACAACTTGCTCTGACGTACGCCGTAAGCCAACTTCGGAGCGTCATTCTCGAGGCATTCGAGCGGAATGGAGCACCACAACAGCAGCACACACAAAAAAGAAACACACCACCATCTCCCTTACCTCGCCTAGAAGCCGAGAAGACGTCCGAGACGCCTCTGGAAGGTTGTGGGGAATCGCAATCGTGCCCCTGTCCGATTGTAGCAAGTGCAACACGGCACGTACACGTCGATCGAGAATGTAAGGTGACTCAAGATTTAACCTTGTAGAATGTCCGCGAGGGGGGGGGGGGAACTTTGGGGAACCTGCTGGGACGTTAAGCTTAATTACCCAACCAGATGCACCTGCGCTGGAAGGAGATACAAACAGAGCGACCTGAAGCAGTTGGATGTTTTCAGTAATTTTTTTTTCGCTCTCCCAAACTTTATGGCATTGGATCTCACGTCCGGGGTTAGTACAGCTGTGTGCTGTGTGAACTTCCCAGCTTTTCAATGCGCTGCAAGTTTTACAGCGTGATCGGAATGCGATTCTAGATCACCGTCTTCCCATTCCCCACTTTCATTGGGGATTGTGCGCATTGCTCAGGTTCTCAGGAGTCGTGATACTATCTCGCATCAAGCTCAGCTGCAGCTTCTGCTAACATGAAAGTAAGGGGACCTGGGAGCGATGGGAAGCCGTACGTTACAGCTCGCGCCGCGCAAAGGCCCGGAACGTTCCACGTACATGCGGTAGGGGAGAGAGGTAACAAACACGTCCCATCATCCGCGAACAATGCGAACGTAATGATAGCGGCGGTCGGCCAGCAGATTCTAATAAGCACAATAGGAGCGGATCGAATGTGACAACACGCGCAGCACACTGTTGGTGGTGGCTGTGTGCGTGAAGGCACTGGACTTGCTATGGCCGAAGCGAACTGTAACAATAGCGTTATTCACATTAGCCTCATCATCATTATCGTCATCATCGTCGTTGTCGTCGTCATTACAAACTCACCAGGAGATTGCCGGGCACGCAAGACCGGGCACGGGTGGAAGAAGCTGCGGGAGTCAGCTGAATCTGACCATCAATCAATGCTTATTTACCGGCGAACAAACGCACACACAGCAACACACACTCCTCACTCAGAAAATCTCGTAATAATATCCGGTAGATCGGGCGATCTGGATGCCAACAGTTCTGGCACTGTTGGATCGGGATAGAACAGGCCTGTAATCATGAACCACGCCATGCTGCCTCTTCCGAATTAATTACTCAGCATTTTTGTTGTTTTCCTTTCAATTTTTTTTTTTTTTTGCAGGTGGCAGTATATTTAGTAACGAAACAGACGTGCCATGCCCGTTCGGAACGTTCAAGTGCCCCGAGGGAAAGTGTATACCGCAGACGTCCGTCTGCAACTACCAGAAGGACTGCGATAAGGGCGAGGACGAGCTGAACCATTGTCGTAAGTAAATCCCCCGGCGCGAACGATCGTCCACACCATGTCCACACCCCCATCGGTATACTGATCTCTGTGTCCCTTTTCCCCCGCTTACCCATTCCAGCGCCGCCCGAGTGCGAACCGGGACAGATCAGCTGCGGCCAGTACGTGTTCAACAAGACGTACTGCATTCCGCCGCACTACAAGTGCGACATGACGATCGATTGCGTGGACGGTACGGACGAGTCCGACTGCAGTAAGTATTGCCAATAACACGGCAGAGAAGTAGGGAGGGAATGTTGCGGGAGGGACCGGTCGATGAGGTCAGCATTTCGCAACGCGAACGTGCCATGTTTGCGCTAGCTGCTGGACAAGCGCGAAGTTTGCCACATCCGCGGCATACAATGAACACCTGCTGCTAGCAGATGCGAGGCAATGGCGCACGTAGATCACGTCCGGACACTACATCGCTCGGCAACTAGCTAAGAAATTCTATAGATAGAGTTAAGAGACGATTAGCTGTGTGCTTTATTCGAGGCCATTTTAGTACCTCCATAACTTACAAGCTCGCTACTTTCCAAGGGTCCATGAAATTAAATGTTTTGTCACCCAGAGTTTACTGACTTGCTGGGACTGGACTTGTTCGCAGAAAGATCTCCAGAAAACATTAGTAATCATATTACAAGTTAAAAGTCAGATTTACTTCGTTCACCTTGCATACCTCATACAGTCTCATTCATGTTCTAACATCACAAAGTAATTGCCAACTCCTGGCTACTTGTTTGATCTGAACCAGGCAATTGACCCTAGTTGTGATTTTGCGTTTCATAAGATTGCAATGTCTGTTCGATAAGCAAAAACTGGTTCCATCTATTGTTAATACCTTCAACAACGGAATCGAAGCTTACAAACGAGGTAGCAAGAATAAGGACGTTCCTATACAAGAAATGTAGCAAAGCCGTGTTTATACTATACGACTGAGGGGTTGAACCTTTCTAATATGGCTTTCCCTTCGGTTTGCCTATTAGAGAGAGAGAGAGAGAGAGTTTCGTAACAGTTCTAAAGAAAGTCCTCACAAAACGAAATTCGTGTAGCTTGTGTACCTTTGAAAGTAAATGAGAAGGATGTTAAATAAAATTATAAAAGGATCCCTTCTTAAAAAAAATAAATAGTTGGTCTCCATCGAGACGAAATTCTCAGTATATAGGAAACTAGCTTCTGAATAAATAAAGCAAGTAATAGCATTTCTCGTCAACTAGAAGCAGGAAAACAAATCGTCAAAATGGACTGCCGATTTATTAACCGGCCTTGTTGCCCACTCCTTTCCAGCGTACCGCAAGTGCCAAACGGACGACATCCGGTGCGGTGCCCCGTCGCACGGCGTCTCGCTGAACGGGCGCGTCGCCGAGATCTGTGTGCCAAAGGAGAAGCGCTGCGATGGCTACCTGGACTGCCGGACGGGCAAGGACGAGGAGGGCTGCCCCGGCACGGCCTGCCGGCTCGACCAGTTCCGCTGTGCGAACGGCGTGCGCTGCATCGATACCGCGCTCAAGTGCAACCACAAGAACGACTGTGGCGACAACTCGGACGAAGTGGGCTGCAGTAAGTGGTTGTCCCCCTCCGGCACCGGCCCCCAAAACCTAAGTAACCTGATAAATTCGCATCCATAAATTCGCAGATTTCCCACCGTGCCACGGCGGACAGTTCCGGTGCGCGAACGCGCTGTGCATACCGGCCACGTTTCACTGCGACGGCTACCACGACTGCTCGGACGAGAGCGACGAGGCGAACTGTACCGCGATCGCCTGCCCGGACAACAAGTTCCTGTGTCCGCGCGGCGGCCCGAACGGCCAGGCCAAGTGCATCGTAAAGTCGAAGCTGTGCGACGGCAAGCGGGACTGCGAGGATGGAACGGACGAGGAAACGGCATGCTGTAAGTAAACTTTATCATATTTTCAATTGATTTTAAGGTGCTCCTTGGAAATATCCAATATTATAAAAACCCTTGTTTAAACGAAAAACACTCCTTGTTTAATATAAAGTTTTGGAACGGTTGAAGGGTTGGAATCCTGGTTTGAATTGATTTATCTTTTCAAAAACATCAATAAATTAATGAATATTTTGAAGGGTTATATATTTTATAGCGAGTCTTTTGGCAGGTAGCTCATCATTCCATAGGGCGCTATCCATCAATCACGTAACGTTAAAACTTGCTACAAATTAAGTAACCCTCCCATCCTTACATTACGTAAAAATGTTTACTCACCCCCCCCCCTCCCTTCCTGTGTAAAAAATTGTAACGCCTGAATGGACCCCCCTGCCTCCTATGAGCGTTACGTTATTTATGGACAGCCCCTTATAACAAAAGTCAAATATATTCTCAGTTATCCTTTAGCTGTCCACCTTTACCCACGTCTCATTATTGTAATTTTTTGAAAGCAAAATAGTAATCACGTTTCCTCCTCCCCCCCCCCTCCTCCTCTTCTTCACCGTTTTTCCTTCCAACAGCAAAAGCGTCCTGTCCGGCGCTGGGCTGCGAGCACAAGTGCGGCCCGTCACTAACCGGCGGCGTTTGCTACTGCCCGGTCGGCCGCACACTCTCCCCGGACAACCGCACCTGCGCCGATCTGGACGAGTGTACCGTGTGGGGCCACTGCGACCAGCTCTGCACCAACACGGACGGTTCGTTCTCGTGCGCGTGCGCAACCGGCTACACGCTGATGGAGAAGACGCGCTGCGTCGCACCGACCGCCTCGAGCCTGGAGCTGTTCTTCGCCTACGACCGGGCGATCCTGCGCATGAGCGCACACGGGCAGGACTCGCGCATCATCGCGAACGCGACGGGTGCGAGTGGTCTGTCGTACCACTACGCGAAGAATCTGCTCTACTGGTCGGACATCAAGACGCGCAAGGTGCAGTCGCAGGTGCTGGTGGACGGTGGGTTCGGCGGGCACGACTTCTCGCTGCCCGGGACGTGGGCACCGGTTGCGATCGCGATCGACTGGGTCGGCGACAAGCTGTACGTGGCGGATCTGGTAGGGCAGAAGGTGGACGTGTTCGAGCTGGACGGGCGGTGGCACGCGGTCGTGCTCGGTTCGAACCTGACCAGCCCGGCAGACCTGGCGCTCGACCCGACCGCCGGCCTCATGTTCGTCGCGGACGGCAGCCACGTGCTGCGGGCGCACATGGACGGCACGCACGCAAAGTCGATCGTGTCGGAGGCGGCGTACAAGGCATCGGGCGTCGCGGTGGACGTGATCGCTCGGCGCGTCTTCTGGTGCGACTCGCTGCTGGACTACATCGAATCGGTGAGCTACGAGGGCGAGCGGCGCGTGATGATTCTGCGCGGCCAACAGGTACCGAGCCCGTCCCGGCTGGCACTGTTCGAGAACCGTGTGTTCTGGTCGGACGCGACCAAGCAGGGCATCATGTCGGTGGACCGGTTCGAGGGCTCGTCCAGCATCCAGTCCATCTTCAAGGCGAAGGACATCCGGGAGCCGCGGGCGCTGGTGGCGGTGCATCCGCTCACGCAGCCCAAGGTGTCAAACCCGTGCGGCAGCAACAACGGCGGCTGCTCGCAGATGTGCGTCGTGACGGCGGTGCAGGGCGCCCCGTCCGGGCTGGGCTACCGCTGCGCCTGCCACACCGGCTGGCAGCTCTCCAAGGACCTGATGAACTGCCATCTCGTGCGCCAGTTCCTGATGTACTCGCAGCAGCGCTTCATCAAGGGCAAGGTGCTGGACCCGGTGATCGAGGGCTTCAGCGACGCGATCCTGCCGGTCGTGTCGCGCCGGGCGCGCTTCGTCGGGCTGGACTTTGACGCGGTGGACGAGCACATCTACTACTCGGACGTGCTGCAGGACGTGATCTACCGCGTGCACCGGAACGGTACCGGGCGCGAGATCGTGCTCGCCTCCCAGAACGAGGGCGTGGAGGGCCTGGCCGTCGACTGGGTGTCGAAGAACCTGTACTACATCGACAGCCGCAAGGGCACGCTGAACGTGCTGTCGACGCGCAACACCAGCTACCGGCGCACGCTGCTCAAGAACCTGAAGCGGCCGCGCGCGATCGTCGTGCACCCGAACCGGGGCTACATCTACTTCTCCGAGTGGGACCGGCCGGCCAACATTAGTCGCGCGAACGCCGACGGCAGCGGGCTGCTCGTGTTCCGGAACGTGACGCTCGGCTGGCCGAACGGGCTGTCGATCGACTTCCGGGAGGACCGCGTCTACTGGTGCGACGCGCTGCTCGACCACGTGCAGCACTCCAACCTGGACGGCACGGACGTGCGCACCGTCAACTCGCGCCTGATCCGCCACCCGTTCTCGATCGTCATCCACGAGGAGTGGATGTACATCACCGACTGGCGGCTGGACGCGATCGTGCGTCTGAACAAGCTGAACGGCGAGCAGGAGGAAATTATGGTGCGCGAACCGCAGACGAACCGGCTGTACGGCGTGAAGGTGTACAGCCACGCGGTGCAGCTGATCGACGCGAGCCAACCGTGCGGCGTGAACAATGGCGGCTGCGAGAAGCTATGCTTCGCGCTGCCCCGCAACGAGACGGAGACGGACGGGACGACGCCGGCGCTGGCGACGAGCGGACGGCTGATGGTCAAGTGCGGCTGCCCGTACGGCGAACGGCTCGGGGAGGACGGACGCAGCTGTCTGTCCGATCCGAACGCGGAACCACCGGTCCAGGCCTGCCCGAACACGTGGGACTTTACCTGCAATAATCAGCGATGCATACCGAAGTCGTGGATCTGCGACGGTGACGACGATTGTCTCGACAACTCGGACGAAGAGCAAAACTGTACCAGTAAGTATCGTGTTTGGAATTCTTTGGTGTTCCTAAAGTCCCCTGATTTATATATAGCTGACGTAAGCAATCTAACTCTCCGTAGGCCACTGTTTCTAGACTTTGCTTCTCAAAGTCCACAGAAAACGTTTGACTGTTGCTAGACTTGCTAGAAAGCTCCAATCTTTTCCATAAAAAGGAATTCTATTGCCTTAAGCTTTATAAGCTTTTCAGGGGTTTCTTCTTCCAGATCCTATATAAACGTCTGTTTAAATTGGGATTAAATTCAAACATGTATCAAACAGGACATTTAACATAGAAAGTGGGTTGAGGAATGGCTTAAGTCATCCCTTCCAGGACTTCCAGTCCATTGCTGTCAGGAACGGTTGGGTGTGAGGTATGGGACATAACCACTAATGGACTAGAAAGATTTGAAATTCCTTCTGGATCAAAGAGCAATCCAAATTTTTTCGGGATCATGGTCAGCGGGATATTTATTATGGGATTATGAAGAAAATCATTTTATTGCTAAGTGTTCTAATCCCGAAGTACATGAGAACCTCAGAATTGTGTTGTTACTAGGCCATATTGTCGAGACTTTATGGGTGAAGGTGTGGTCCATTTCCTGCTGCTTGCCTAACAGAATTCCTCGAACGTTACCATTCCATTCCAGAGCCAACGTGCGGTGCGAACGAGTTCCAGTGCAAGTCGGGCCGGTGCATACCGCTCAACTTCCGGTGCGACCAGGAGAACGACTGCGGCGACCATTCGGACGAGTTCGAGTGCGGCAACGTGACGTGCGCGGCGTCGCAGTTCGCGTGCGAGAACGGCCGCTGCGTACCGAACATCTGGAAGTGCGACAGCGAGAACGACTGCGGCGACGGTTCGGACGAGGGCCCGTTCTGTGCGGAGAAGACGTGCGCGTACTTCCAGTTTACGTGCCCGCGGACGGGCCACTGCATACCGCAGAGCTGGGTGTGCGACGGCGACGACGATTGCTTCGACAAGCAGGACGAGAAGGACTGCCCACCGATCACGTGCCTGGCGAACCAGTTCAAGTGTGCGGACCTGCGGCAGTGCGTGGAGGAGCCGTACAAGTGCGATGGCATACCGGACTGTAACGACGGCAGTGACGAGCTCGGGTGTCCCACGATGGAGCCGAACCAGTGCAACCTGGAGAAGCACTTCCGGTGCCGCTCGTCGGGCGTTTGCATCCCGATCGCGTGGCATTGCGATGGCTCGAACGACTGCGACGACCACTCGGACGAGGAGGACTGCAGCAAGATCACGTGCCCGAACGGGTTCTACAAGTGTGCGAACGCGAAGTGCGTGTTCAAGGCGTACATCTGCGACGGGAAGGACGACTGTGGGGACGGTTCGGACGAGAGCGTGGAACATGCATGCGTGACGCCACCGGCGCGCTGTCCACACGGGCAGTGGGCGTGTCCGGGCGTGACGGAACGCTGCGTCAACCTGACCGCGGTCTGTGACGACGTACCGGACTGTCCGAACGGTGCGGACGAGGGGCTCGGGTGCGATCTGGCCCAGTGCCAGCACCAGACGGGCCTGTGCTCGAACGGCTGCCAGAAGACGCCGCTCGGTGCGCTCTGCATCTGCCCGCCGGGCGAGGAGCTGGCGGCGGACGGGCTGACCTGCAAGGATCTGAACGAGTGCGAACCGCCGGGCCTGTGCTCGCAGCGCTGCACCAACACGAAGGGCTCGTACTTCTGCTCGTGCGTGGACGGGTACGTGCTGGAGCCGAACAAGCACACGTGCAAGGCGGTGAACCATCCCGCCGCCTTCCTCATCATCTCGAACCGGCACTCGATCCTGGTGGCGGACCTGAAGGAGCAGGGTCTGGAGCGCGTACCGATCATCGTGGAGAACGTGGTGGCGACCGCGTCCAACATGCACACGGGCACGATCTTCTGGAGCGACATGAAGCTGAAGAAGATCTCGCGGCTGGACCGCGGCCAGGAGCCGCAGGAGATCATCGGCACCGGGCTGGACCTGGTCGAGGGGCTCGCGTACGACTGGATCGGCCAGAACCTCTACTGGCTCGACAGCAAGCTCAACACGATCGAGGTGGCGCACGAGAACGGCAGCAACCGGCTGGTGCTGGTGCGCGAGAACATTACGCAGCCGCGCGGCATGTGTCTCGATCCGAGCCCGACCGCCAAGTGGCTGTTCTGGACGGACTGGGGCGAGAATCCGCGCATCGAGCGCATCGGCATGGACGGCACGCGGCGCGAAACGATCGTCAGCACGAAGATCTACTGGCCGAACGGGCTGACGCTGGACGTGGCGACGCAGCGCGTCTACTTTGCCGACTCCAAGCTGGACTTTATCGACTTTTGCTACTACAACGGTACCGGGCGGCAGCAGGTGCTCGCCGCTAGCCACTACCTGCTGCACGCACACTCGCTGTCGCTGTTCGAGGACACGCTCTACTGGACGGACCGGCAGCTGAACCGGGTGCTGTCGGCGCACAAGTACCGCGGCACGAACCAGACGGTGGTGAGCCACCTCATCTCGCAGCCGCTGTCGGTGCACGTGCACCATCCGTCGCTGCAGCCGATGTACGAGAGTCCGTGCCGGCAGGCGACCTGCCAGCACGTCTGTCTGCTCAGTCCGTCCGATCCGGCTGGCTACACGTGCAAGTGCCGGCCGGGCTACAAGCTGCTGGCGGACGGGCGCTGCACGGAGGAGGAGAACGCCTTCATCATGCTGCTGCGCGGCAACCAGATAGTGGACGTGCCGTTCAACGGTGGCGATGCGCGCTCGAGCGGCCTGCTGCCGGTGGTTGGCATTGAGGGCGGCATCAGTCTGGACTACGACCGGCAGGGCGAGACGGTGTACTGGGTGCAGGGACGGGACGAGTCGGACGACGAGAACTGCACGATCTACGCGACGCCGTACGGCGGCGGCAACCGCACCGCCTTCCTCGGCCCCGACACCGGCCTGGTGGGGGCGGCCTACACGATCGCGTTCGACTGGATCGGGCGCAACCTGTACGTGGGCAACCGGGTCGCGTCCAACATCGAGGCGATCAGCGTGGACGGCAAGGTGCGCTACCGGACGGTGGTGCTGGCAAACGACGGCAACCGGACGTCGGTGGCGAAACCGAAGCAGCTGGCGCTCGATCCGGCCGACGGTCGGCTGTTCTGGATCGACGAGGGCGGCTACGGCGTGCTGACGAAGGTGGCGTCGGCGGGCATGGACGGGTCGGATCCGCGCGTGCTCGACGACACGGTCCAGTTCCCGGAGTCGATCACGGTGGACACGGAGAAGCGGCGGGTGTACTACAGTACGCGCCTGCCGCCCGCCGTACTGTCGATCGAGTACGACGGCACCGGCCAGCGGACGGTGCTGAGCGAGGAGAATGCGATCGCGCGACCGCGCGCACTGGCGGTGCTCGAGTCGCGCCTCTACTTCCTCGACCCGACGTACGAGAAGTTGGCGCGCGTCGACCTGCCGAACGGCGACAACGCCAAGCTGATACTGGACAACGAGCCGGACCTGCGCCAGATGGTGATCTACCGCAAGCGGTCGTCGCTGCAGCACCCGTGCACGGTGAGCAACGGCGGCTGCGAGCATCTGTGCATTCCGCACGCCGGCTCGACGCGCGTGTGCGCCTGCGGCGTCGGCTACAAGCGCGACAACGAGGTCGCCTGCACGCCGTACAAAACGTTCGCGGTGGTGGCGCAGCTGGACGTGACGCGCGGCTTCAGCGTGCGGGACAGTACCGAGGCGATGGTGCCGATCGCGGGCCCGGGCCACCACATCCTGCACGTGGACGTGCTGTACCGCGAGTCGTGGATCTACTGGGTGGAGTACAACCGGGGCCACTGGAACGGCATCTTCCGGGTGCGCCCGAACGGCACCGAGCTGCAGCACATCGTCAAGGACGGCATCGGCAGCAACGGCATTCGGGGCATCGCGGTGGACTGGGTGGCGGGCAACCTGTACTTCACGAACGTGTTCCCGCACGAGAACTACGTGGAGGTGGCGTGGCTGGACGGTACGCACCGGAAGGTGCTGGTAAAGACGACGAACGATGCGCCGCGCGAGCTGGCGGTCAACCCGATCAAGCGGCTGCTCTACTGGATCGACTATGGGCAGTATCCGCGCATCGGCAAGTGCCACCTGGACGGCTCCAACTGGACGCCGGTCGTGACGTCCGGCATCTCGAACCCGCGCGACCTCACCGTGGACATGCTGACGCATGACGTCTACTGGGTGGACTCGAAGCTGGACATGATCCAGAAGGTGTCGTACAGCGGCGGCCACCGGCAGGTGATTCGCCGCAATCTGGCCAACCCGATGGCGCTGGCCGTGTTCCTCTCGGACGTCTACTGGGTGGACCGCAACCTGGCGAGCGTGTTCCGGGCGTCCAAGTTCCCGGGCAACAGTACGCGACCCGAGCGGCTGCGCACCAACCTGCCCAAGCTGCGCGACATCACGATCTACGACATCAACAGCCAGCCGATGGACGACGCGAATCCCTGCCTGCGGCTCGGCAACGGCGGCTGCGACCAGCTGTGCTTCGCCCTGCCGCCCGACTACAGCCAGAAGCCGAGCTTCCGGTGCGACTGTGCGGTGGGCCGGCTGGGCGCCGACGGTCGCCACTGCGAGCTGACGGACGAGTATCTCATCTTTGCGACGCGCACGGAGATCCGGGCGATCGACCTCGACCCGGCGTCCACGAACGTGCCGTTCGCGCCGGTCGCCAACCTCACCAACGTGGTCGGTCTCGACTTTGACTACGCGGACAACAAGCTGTTCTTCACGCAGATCCGCCCGTGGGCGAAGATCGCGTGGCTGCGGGGCGACCGGCCGGACGGGTCGGCCATCTCGCCGGTTTTGACGCGCGGCATCAACCCGGAGGGCATCGCGTACGACTGGACGCAGCGCAAGCTCTACTGGACGGACAGCTCGAACAACTCGATCTACGCGATGAACACGGACGGCACGTCGCTGGTGATGATTGCGCGCGTCGAGCGACCGCGCGCCATCGTGCTCGACCCGTGCAACGGCACGCTCTACTTCACCGACTGGGGCCGGTTCGGCACGTCCGGCAAGATCTTCCGCACGACGATGGCGGGCTCGCTGCGGCGGGCCATCATCGACCGGGACCTGTCGCAGCCGTCCGGGCTGGCGATCGACTACGACGACCGGATGCTCTACTGGACGGACGCGGTGCGCGAGAAGATCGAGCGGGCGCAGCTGGACGGCCGCAACCGGGAGGTGCTGATCGCCGCCACGATCTACCCGTTCGCGATCACCGTCTTCCGCGACCACATCTACTGGACGGATCTGCAGCTGCGCGGCGTGTACCGTGCGGAGAAGCACACGGGCGCGGGCGTGCGCGAGATGGTGAAGCGGCTGGAGGACTCGCCGCGCGACATCCACGTGTACAGTGCGGCGCGCCAGCAGTGCCGGGCGAACCCCTGCCTCCAGCACAACGGTGGCTGCGCGCAGAGCTGCCATCCGGGCGCGAACGGCCGGCCAGAGTGCCGGTGCGACGACGCGAGCCGCCCGGTGAACGAGGGACGCATGTGCGCCCCGAAGAACCACACGTGCGACGCGAGCAAGTTCTACTGCCAGAACGGCAAGTGCATCTCGCGCATGTGGTCGTGCGACGGCGACGACGACTGTGGCGACGGCTCGGACGAGGACGTCAACTACTGTGCGTTCCACTCGTGCGAACCGAACGAGTTCCGGTGCGCGAACGGTCGCTGCATCTTCAAGTCGTGGAAGTGTGACCACGAGAACGACTGCAAGGACGGGTCGGACGAGGAGGGCTGCTCCTATCCACCCTGCGTCGACGGGGAGTTTACGTGCGCGAACGGACGCTGCATCCCGCAGGCGCAGGTCTGCAATGGTGTGAACGACTGCAAGGACAACGGCACGACGGACGAGACGCACGAGCGCTGCCCCACCAACACCACCTGCCCGCCCAACCACCTCAAGTGCGACCGGACCAACATCTGCGTGGAGCCGTACTGGTTGTGCGACGGCGACAACGACTGCGGCGACAACTCGGACGAGAACCCGCTGCACTGTGCGCAGCGCACCTGCCCGCAGAACAGCTTCCGCTGCCCGAACCACCGCTGCATCCCGGCGACCTGGTACTGCGACGGTGACGACGACTGCGGTGACGGGGCGGACGAACCGCCCGAGTACTGCCGGTCGGAGGGCCGCACCTGCTTCGGCGACCTCTTCACCTGCGACAACGGCAACTGCATACCGCGCATCTACATCTGCGACGGCGACAACGACTGTCTGGACAACTCGGACGAGGACAACCGGCACCAGTGCAACGACCGGAAGTGCGACGAGGACACCGAGTTCACCTGCCACGAGAACAAGGCGTGGGCCCGGGCCCAGTGCATCCCGAAGAAGTGGATCTGCGACGGCGACCCGGACTGTGTGGACGGTGCGGACGAGAACACCACGCTGCAGCACTGCCCGTCGCCGCAGCCCTGCGGTGAGGACATGTTTACCTGCGCCAACGGTCGCTGCATCAATCAGGTGAGTGTGTGTGTGTGTGTGTCTGGAAGCCATTTCAGGAATTTTGTGGACCAAGCCCAAGGGTCTGTAAATTTAGCACTGGTCCTTTACCACCTCACCTCTTTACCTCTGACAAAACTCCTTTCGAGATCTGAGCAAAGGAAATAGTCGCGCAAAAACCATATAAAAGAAGAATACTCAGAAGGTAGCAGGTAGTAGCCATTTTAAGTCACTCTAATACATAGAAGAAGAAGAAGTAGCCATTTTCAAAGATTCGTTAACCGTTAAGCGGTTAGCTGTTCATTGATTACTGGATTTCCTCTCATTTTAAATCGAAACATGGATGATTCCTCACTTTGATGGACGTTCAAGAGCTGGAACCAATGATTTAGCTTCACATACTAACTCGATCCATTTCCTGCAGGGCTGGGTGTGCGACCACGACAACGACTGCGGTGACGGATCGGACGAGGGCAAGAACTGCAACAGCCAGTACAAGACGTGCACGCCGCAGGAGTTCACCTGCCAGAACTTCAAGTGCATCCGCAACCAGTACCGGTGCGACGGCGAGGACGACTGTGGCGACCATTCGGACGAGGTGGGCTGCAAGAAGGAGAACAGCACGTGCGCGGAGGGCAAGTTTACGTGTAACAACGGGCAGTGCATCGACTACCATCTGGTGTGCAACAAGGTGCCGGACTGCGCGGACGAGTCGGACGAGCCGCTGCACTGCAATGTGGACGAGTGCGCGAAGGTGGAGATCCACCGGTGCGGTCACAAGTGCGTCGACACGCTGACCAGCTACTACTGCGACTGCAACCAGGGCTACAAGTGAGTGTGTTTGGGTCACAACCCAGCTGCTTTTGGTTTTACCTCTAACACACTTTTGTTTCTTTGAACAGGCTGCTGGAGGACGGCAAGGCGTGCGCGGACATTGACGAGTGTATTGAGACGCCGGGTGTCTGCTCGCAGCACTGCTCCAACACGCCGGGTGGCTACTACTGCAAGTGCGACGAGCGGTACTACGAGCGGCAGAACGACGAGCACACGTGCAAGCGCAAGGACGCGACGGAACCGTGGCTCATCTTCAGCAACAAGTACTACGTGCGCAACATGTCGACGGACGGCCACCAGTACAACCTGATCCACCAGGACCTGATGAACGTGGTGGCGATCGATTTCGACATGCGCGAGCGGGAGATGTACTTCTGCGACGTGACGGCCAAGACGATCTTCAAGTCGAGCTTCGGCGCGCTGGTGGAGGAGGGCACAAAGATCGAGAAGACGCCGGTTATCAAGCACGACTCGCACGGACTGGAGGGCATCGCGATCGACTGGGTCGGCCGGAAGCTGTACTGGCTGGACCGCCACTCGAAGAACCTGGACGTGGCCGAGCTGGACGGAACACGGCGCCGGACGCTTCGGTCCGGCGTGGTCGATCCGCGCGCGATCGTGGTCCACCCGGGCATCGGCTACCTGTACTTCACCTCGTGGCATCTGCAGGCGTACATCGCGAAGATGGGCATGGACGGGTCGAACTTTACGCGCATCCTGACGTGGGAGGACGACATCGCGTGGCCGAACGCGCTCACGATCGACTACTTTACCGACCGGATCTACTGGGCCGATGCGCATCTCGACTACATCGCGTTCGCGGATCTGGAGGGTCGCCACCGGCACGTGGTACTGTCAGGCGCGCGCGTCCCGCACGTCTTTGCGCTCTCCATCTTTGACGACAACCTGTACTGGACGGACTGGAACCTGAAGGCGATACTGCGGGCGAACAAGTTCACCGGCGCCAACTACACGGTGGTGCGGAACACGACCCACCGGCCGTACGACGTGCACATCAGCCATCCGCTGCGCCAGGTAGCGTTCCCGAACCCGTGCGGCACGACCAATGGCGGCTGTTCGCATCTCTGTCTGCTGGCGCCACCGCTCGAGTCGAGCTACCTGAACGTGGAGGGCTATCTGGAGGAGGGCGCCCCGAGCTACCGGTGCGCCTGCCCGAACCAGTTCTATTTGGCGCGCGATCAGAAAACGTGCATTGCCAACTGCACCAGCGGGCAGCACCGGTGCGGCGGCGACGACGAGAAGTGCATCCCGTGGTTCTGGAAGTGTGACGGCGAGCCGGACTGCAAGGACCGGTCGGACGAGCCGGCCAGCTGCCCGGCCCGCCACTGCCGGGCGGGTACGTTCCAGTGCGGTAACGGCAACTGCACGCCCTCGACCACGATCTGCGACGGCACGGACGACTGCGGGGACGGCACGGACGAGCAGAACTGCGACCTGCCCTGCCCGGTGTCGGACTTTAAGTGCAAGTCGAGCGGACGGTGCATACTGGATAGCTGGAAGTGTGACGGTGACGCCGACTGTAAGGACGGTAGCGACGAGGATCCGGAGATTTGTCGTGAGTATTCGTGAGGGTTTGTGGGATTGTGTTGCGATATATGGGCTTTTTTGGGGCGTTCTGACACGTTTTCTCGCTCCACTTTCGCCCTCGCAGACAAGCGCACGTGCGATCCGGAGACGGAGTTTAGCTGCAAGAACGGACGCTGCATACCGAAGCTGTGGATGTGCGACTTCGACAACGACTGCGGGGACGACTCGGACGAGCCGGCGTACATGTGCCGGCAGCGGAACTGCACCACCGGTTGGTCGCGGTGCCCGGGCCAGTCCAACTATCGCTGCATACCCAAATGGCTGTTCTGCGACGGCAAGGACGACTGTCGGGACAAGAGCGACGAGCTGCCGGAGAACTGCCCGCAGTGCAATCTGGAGACGGACTTCAAGTGCAGCAACAACCGCTGTATTCCAAGGTACGGGTTTGCGGGGATGGTCTAGTTCAGTTTCGCATGCAGACAATCTCAAGGTTCCTAAATCTTCACTTGAAAGCGTGGGCTAGAATATACGTTGATTATCTCTCATGAATTACAAGATTTGTAAATAAAAAACTGGAAACTCCTGGACAAATGTCCATAGATATTTGAACTGGATTAGAGGAGGAAAGTCAGGAACCAGTTTATAATGTAAATAGGAACATTTATACTAATTATTTTAAATGATGGAAGATTTTTTCCCAAGATTCACGAAAAACTTGAAATGGTTCCAAGAAGCTGTCTATTCTGTGCGAATCAATTTCTTTTAAGTTTACAGATCTTTTAACACGCTCTTTCTTTGTCTTCAACCTCCCCTACCCCTCGCTCCCAAACCAAACTTTCCAACGGCAGACAATGGATGTGCGACTTTGCGGACGACTGCGGTGACGGTAGCGACGAGAGCGAAACCCAGTGCAAGGGCAAGTACCGCGAGTGCTCCGAGTCGGAGTTTCGGTGCGACAACGGCAAGTGCATCTCGAGCCGGTGGCGCTGCGACCACGAGGACGACTGTGGCGACAACTCGGACGAGTACGGGTGCGAAGGGTTCCAGTGCAAGAACGGCACGTTCCAGTGCAAGTCGGGCCACTGCATCGCGGCCTACTTCCGGTGCGACGGCGACCGGGACTGCCGCGACATGTCGGACGAGATCGGTTGCCCGCCGCGCTTCCCGGGCGGCCGCTACTGTCCCGAGTCGCGCTTCCAGTGCGCGAACAATCTGTGCGTGCTGCCGTCGGATCTGTGCGACGGCACGGACGACTGCGGCGACAACTCGGACGAGGCGGCCTCCGTCTGCACCAACTTCAACTGCGACACGCTGCGCCGGTTCCAGTGCGCGAACCACCGGTGCGTGGCCCGGTACCAGATCTGCGACGGCGTCGACAACTGCGGCGACGGCTCGGACGAGAACAACATGACGCTGTGCGCGGCCCGCCAGAAACCGTGCGACCTGTACACGCAGTACCAGTGCGCGAACAAGAAGTGTATCGACCGGGCGCAGGTGTGCGACTACGCGGACGACTGCGGCGACGGGTCGGACGAGCTTGGGTGCCATCGGACGGCGAGCTGCTCGGCGCTCAACAAGGGTGGCTGCGAGCATCACTGCGTCAACCTGACCGACGGCTACATCTGCGCCTGCTACGCCGGCTTCATCATCGACGCGTCGAACAAGAAGCGCTGCACGGACATCGACGAGTGTGCGACGGGCACGCACGGCTGCTCGCATCTCTGCACCAACCTGAACGGCACGTACGAGTGTGCGTGCCGGGAAGGGTTCCGCCTGTCAGACCGCGTGTCGGGCGTGTGCAAGGCGCTGAAGGACGAGCCGCTGCTGGTGCTGTCCGGCGGACCGGAGATACGCGCGTACGAGCCCGCTCAGAACCGGCAGTTCGACGTGATTGCGGGCGAGAAGCGGATCGAGGCGCTCGACTACAACCCGGAGTCGCAGATGATCTTCTGGACGGACAGCTACGACAAGACGATCAAGCGCTCGTACATGGTGAACGCGATGAACGGCGACGCGAAGGTGGGCTACGCGCAGGACCTCAACATGAAGGGCGGCACCAAGCCGACCGCGCTCGCCGTCGACTGGGTGGCGGACAACCTGTACTGGGCGGAGACGGACCGCACCGGGTCGAAGCCGCGGGGCCGGATCATGGTCGCGAAAACGGACGGCCGCTATCGGCGGGCGCTGGTGCAGGCCGGCCTGGAGGTGCCGACCGCCATCGCCGTCGATCCGCAGCTCGGGCGCATGTTCTGGGCGGATGCCGGCACGGCGCCCAAGATCGAGGTGAGCTGGATGGACGGCTCGAAGCGACGCCCCATCATTACGGAAGCGATCCGGCATCCGGCCGGGCTGACCATCGACTACTCGCAGGACCACGCGGTCTACTGGGTCGACACGAAGCTGAACACGATCGAGGTGATGAAGGCGGACGGCACGATGCGGCGCACGGTGCTCAAGGGCGACCTGCTCAAGCATCCCGTCTCGCTGGACGTGTTCGAGTCGAGCCTGTACTGGGTGACGCGCGACACCGGCGAGCTGCTGCGGCAGGACAAGTTCGGACGGGGTGTTCAGGTGACGGTGCAGCGCAACCTTGCCAATCCGTCCAGCATTAAGGGTAAGCATGGGCATGGTGCAGACTCCCACTAAATCCAACGAGTGGTTACTGACCTTTTCTCTCTTTCAGTCTATCATGAGTTGCGCTACAACACCACGCTGAACAATCCGTGCTTCAGGAATCCGTGCTCCCACCTGTGTCTCCTGGTCCCGGGTGGACGGCGCTGCTCCTGCCCGGACAACACCGTACCGACATCGCACCGCAGCACCGCCGAAGTTATCTGTGATGCTCGTACGTAAAAACAGAAACAGAGATTCGTCACACTTGCACACTCCACTCACACTATGTTTATTTTTTTTTTCTGCAGCTGCCGAACGGCCACGACCAGCGCCACGTGTCTGCCCGTGCCAGAATGGTGGGCTGTGCAAGGAGGCGGAACCGGGCCAGGCCGGCGCAGCGAACGGTGAGCTCGTGTGCGTCTGCCTGCCCGAGTTCTCGGGCGTCCACTGCGAGGTGTACAGCGAGAAGATTCTCGGCTCGGCCGGCAGCAGCACCACCGCCATCTTTGTGCCGCTCCTGATCCTGATACTGATCTTCATCGCGATCGGCCTGTTTGTCATTGTCAAGAAGCGACCATTGTAAGTTGACGATAGAAACGATCTCTGAGCCTCTTCCTTCGAACGGTTTCAAATGTTTATTTGTGTCGTAGTACATCATGGCAACTTTGGAGCATCCAAAAGAAATTAGTAAAGAAGGTACCTCGAAGAATGCCATTGGCAACCTGGATTATCTGTACTAGCGTAGTCCTTTATGATTTCTAATCTCTTGTTTTTTTTTAGAAGCTTGTATTGTTCAAGACCTTGGTTCAAGTCCCAAGTGAACCAACATTAACCGACCTATCAGTATATGGCAATATCGAGTTTTTCAATTCTTTAAAGAATCAAGCGTCTTGAGATTCATAATACTTTGTGAAATTATGACAAGCATGGCAGGATTTTCTTAAAATTCATTAAACCTTATAAGCTCAGGCTTCTTCGCGATCCAGGGTAAAGATATGTAGAGAAACAAACCCTTTATAAACATTAAGATTCATCAACAACAAGATTCCTGAACGTCGAGATTCTTAGATCTCAAGATCTCAGAATCCCAAGAATCCATAAATCCGTCACTTTCAAAGATTTCAGATATTCTGATTGATTGATTAATTACAAGGATTAATACGTGGGCGTAAGTCTGCTACAGATTTACCCAAAGCTACTAAGAACTTACAGGAGTTTTCAGGCCTCACTTCCCTTGTCATTTCCTGCTTAAAACTTTTCTGCTGCTCCAAAGTAAAGTGTTGGTGGCCATAGACAAACGACTTTGCTGTTTGAGTCGCTCTGAAATGCTCTCTGAGTAAAAGAGGGACTTCAATTGTTGGAAAACCCACCCAAAGCATACTGACCCATCCTATCTTTCCCCCTCCGCAGCGGCAAACCGAGCCTCAGCTCGTCCCAGAGCGTTTCCTTCCGTCCCGGCACGAACGTGGAGTTCAATTCGTCCGAGTTCCCGTCCGCCCAGCGGCTGCCGGGCGTTGGACCGGGCGGAACTGCCACCGCCGGTACCACCGCCGGCACCGCCATTACGCCCCTCGATGGCTACAGTCTCGATACGCTCACGAACAAAAACACCGACTTCAGCAACCCGATGTACGATGCCGTCCAGGCCGGTTCCGATCCGATGCCGACCGGCAACATGCCCGCAGGTAGGTCACAACACTCGTACCCGTTTCCCGGGAGTAGCTAAGGCTAAACTAACTTCCCCGTGCACTTTCCCTTTTCGCTTTCGCAGGCATCTACGAGGTGCCGTCGGACGTGGGCAAGCTGAACGGCCGGAAGGACGGTGCGTCCATCTCGACCGGACCGTTCACCGAGCCGGTGTCGGCCATACTGGCCCCCAGTAGCATTACGCACAAAACCTCGCCCCAGCTGAACCTGCGTCCCAAGGAGCTGAACCCCTCGATGCACGACACGGGCAAGGACACGCAGCTGCTCGTGGAGGAGGACAAGTCGGAGTGCTAAGGGGAGGGGGTTGGGGCCGTCGTTTCTCCCCGCTAGTTTGGGCAAGAGTGTGTTGAATGTGTAAATGTGCTGTCAGAGGAGCCAAGCTCACATCGCAAAGCAGTGCGCGTACCGGAGCGGTGAAAGCGAATGGAAAAGGGACGTACGCCCCTGGTTGGCCCCGAACACACGTTCCTCTTTTATGGAGAAGCCTACGTTATAAGCAATACATTATATAAACGTAACCTAAGTTTTTTTTTTGTTAAGGTTTCCATTGAAACGGACAAATGTTAAAGCGCGTAGAGCGGAGGCGAGACGAAGGAAAAAAAGGGAAGACGGTTATATCGAGTTTAAAGGTAAAGAAGGAAGGAAAAATAGGTTGTAAACGGGAAGGCTAACTCGAAACAAGCTAACTCTAAAGGTGAATATTTCAACGTGCAAGCAGGTGACAGACGATACGTCCAATTCGATTTTTGAGCAAAACCACGAAGCGCGGGACACAGCAGGAAGAAAAAAAAAGCGTTACAAATGTTCGTTTTGTACATAGTTAAGCACGAGATGCGTGTGTTAGAAAGTGATTGCTGTGGCTCTGCACTACTGTGGAGCTTTGTTGCAGCTGCCAGAGAACACCCAAACACACTCACACACACCCAAACACCCACATACACACATACAGTAATAGAAACGCATATAATACAATTATACAACACACATATGGAGCACAGGAAAGTGCACAGGCCAACAGGGCAGCAACTGGCAAACAGCAATGCATCCTGGGTAATCATTATCAATGTCGGCGCAGGCGTAATGTTTGGAAGATGCATTAGAGGAGTGGGTTAGGGTAGGGTGGGGTAGGGTGCGAAAGGCAAATAAGATGTTATTTTATCTTGAGTATTGTTGTTCTACTGTAATCTTACGATTATCATTACTGATTCGGTGTGTGTGTACGCCCGGAACCCAGCTACCCCCAAAACCGCGAACGGCTGGACTCGCGTGGAAACGCGTGACCAACACAGCATACTGCACCAGCCTGGCGGGTGGCGGGTGTTTGTGTGGGGCAGGAAAGGATCAAGAAAATGGATCAAGGCATCGAGCAGAGGGTGCCGCATTAGAGTCATACACGTGTGTCAGCTGGAATCATAATAAAAACGGTTTTAAAACTTTTGCTCCGATTCGTACTAGAAATGCGCCTGGTAAATGCAAACAAACGAACAGGAAACACGTGACAGACAAACTTCTTCGTTGTTTGATAAATAAATTACACACCCACAAACAACATGTGGAGGGTTTCGTTTAAAGCTTAAGCACCGAAAGCTGTCGTTATATAGAAAATTTTAAAGAGAAAAAAAAAAACTATCTCTTACCGGGTTTGAATTTCATTCTAATTATAACTGCACTTCTAATGCAACCGCACATTTGAATGCTACGTTACATTGAAGTAACAAACCCTTATCGCAGAAATGTAACGCAAACACGGAAACATTGAATTGCATACATTTCGGCGCTTAATAATTGGGCGAGGATTTTCGGAATACGAAATATCTTTTTTTTACGAGAACTCCTTATGAAGGAGCATCTTTTCCATGCACATTTAACAAAAGTTAAGTTGATTGGCCCCTGCAGCATCAACAAAAGTAGAAAAAAGCGCGTATCAAAAACCTTTTTTCTTAAAATGACAACAATAATGTACTCATCATTTTATGCCATCCACTACACGATAGTTTTTCCTTACGAACACTCATTTCTACAAGAACAGGCAAAACGGACAGCCAAACAAAGAGCAATCGAATAAACGCACTCGAACAGATTGTTTATTTGCCGCGATGCATTCGTATCCTGTGCACCGAAGGGTTAACTGTCAACTCGGTCAACTGGGCACTTCACTGGGCAACAGCCTGTATTCTACTTACGCTATGTTTTGCTTGTTTAGCTATCCATTCTGATTGCAAGCGATGGTTTAACTATCCCTGCGCAGATCGGACTATCATGTCCTTAGCGCTCCGCAGTACCGTAAATAACCGGTGGTTTGTTTATGTTTTGCTGTTCGATCAGCTGTCATCGGAAGTGTCGTGCGGCTCCTCGAGCCCGGCGGTGTTGCAAGTACAGCCGCGCGGCTCACTAATTAGTGCACCCGAGTGTGCCTGATTTCCGCGTTGCTAGGCAACGGGTACGGGTGTGAAAATATCTAGCAACCATTGGGCTGGCGGCGGGACAGCAAACGTCAAAAAACGGCACCGACCCGAAAGCTCACTGCTGCACTGTTTGTCGTCGTGTTCGGTTGTGTGTGCGTCCGTCGTCCCGCCCTATCTTTTCCCGATCTCGCGCGCAGAGAAACCGCTGCTTCAAAATTGTTGCAATTAGCTAAATGTGTACAGCGTTCCGGTAGTGAAGAGGCAATCGTAATGGCGGTGGTGGTGCTGCTGCAGCAGCTACGCTCCCTTCGCTCGTGGCTGCTGTCGAGCGAACACGGCTTCGGCGACACCCTGAACGCCGTCTTCTGGGTGAGCTGCCTACTTGGGCTCACCTACGCCCAGTTCCGGTTGCTGGTGCAGGTAGGTCTCCGCAGTCTTCACGAGTTGTTAGCGAGTCTTTGCCTAACTGTTTACGCTTCCCCTTCGGCAGATACTGTTGCGTTCCGCGCGCGTCAGAGCCCACCAGCATGGAGCGATCGTGTACCACCTGTGGAACATTTGCTTCAACGCGTGCGCCACCAGCTTCCTGCTGCTCTACCAGGTGGTGCTGATCCGGCCGGAGGTAATGCGCGAGAGCGCCAAGCTCTTTCCGCAGTACATCAATGCCATCTTTGCCACCCCGTGCGATGCGTCCAAGCTGGAGATCGTGACGGTCGTGCTGGTAGCGTTCCGCGTGTTCACCACCGTCCGCCACCTGTCCCGGAGTGACTACTCGGTCGCCTTCTCCGGTGCCCTGCATGCCGCCCTGCTGCTCGGCTGCTGCACCCTACGGCTGGAAAACTACAGCATCCTGCTCAACATGTACCTCGCGATCTACGGTGTGTGTGCGGAAACGATCCTGCTGCTCGCCACCCGTACGACCCGCCCGCACTGGTGGACGATATTAGCGCTGCTCAAGTGTAGCGCCTGGTAAGGAACTAAATTGGCCGCAAACCCTTACGACACCATCCTCATATACTCACTTGTTTTTTTTGTTTTGTTTTTGTTTCTGTACCATTTGGCAGGATCCATCTGTTCCTGTACCGCTTGCCGTTCGAGTTCCTAATACCAACACTGTACGCGCGCCGCGAACTGCTGCCGCTCAAGGTGTGCTACTGGCTGTGGTACTGCTCGTGCGTCTGGAACTCGCCGCTGCTGAAGCTACTGTACCACAAAATCTACCACCTGCACCCGAACGACTGTGCCGGCGGCGAATCGGCCTGCCGCTGCATACTGTCCAACGACTGGCAAGCCTTCCGGCACATTCGCGCGCTCAAGCAAGCCTACCTTGAGCTGCAGCTGCTAAACGCGTAAGGGAAACTAAAACTCTCCACCTTTGCCTTGTCCGGGCATATCCCCCACACAGCTCTCGTCGTTTCGTAATGCATGGAATGCTTCGTACTAGTTAATGCATGACTTCCGTTCCAATGTCTTTGATAGCACCCGGGCAGAAAGATTCGTCCAAAGCTGGATGGCTTGCGGACCCAAAACCGGTGCATATCATACTCATTCTGGGTTTTGCGGACTGGCTCTTTATCTGGGGCTCGGTTTACAAGTGTCCCGCAGACCGTGTTTTTGACATATCCGACTTGAAAACAGAATAATCCGGAGCAAGGGTCGAAATGTAAAAACTGATTGATTTGTTCGGAATATAGCCGCAACTGTTCAAGGCATAAAGGAGGAAGGGCCAAAGCAACTCTTTAAAAGTCGAAAATTCCATTCTTTTTTCCCTTATATCTCCTAGAATCACTCCATTCCGATTTTCACACATTTTCTCCATACGGTGCTAAAGACTAGAAATACCAGACCATTGTCGCATGAATTAAAATAAGTTTAGTCCAATAATCTAATAACGAAACTCAACATATTAAGCTATCTTGTGTTTACGTTAAGCTTCTGAAATATGATGGAGGTGAACAAGCATATTGAATCGTTTTAATACCATCATTTTTTTTTACTTAAAAAAGGCTTATCAATCTTGATAGTTTTAGTGTAACAGTATTTTAGGAAGTTTAGTATTACAAGATTTACATATGTTAATTCGGTTCTGTTTTCTAGCCGTCAGGATGTGCACAAATATCTGGCCAACGAGCAAGCTGCAAAAGCCGCTTTCCAGACGATCAAGTGTAATTCCCTCCGCATCGCTGCCGAACCTTTACAAACTCGTCTCTAACCCTTCTTCTCTTCCTTCCCTTTCTTACAGGCGTGATGACCTTGAAGCGCAAAGTGAAGCGTATGCGCGAGAACAAGGAGCAGGGAACGTCGAAGGAGAAGCAATCGTAAGGCGGCCATTGGGCAGGCTTTAGGAAAACCGGACCGTTCATGGCAATTGTGATCTCGACCGAAGAACCGCTGTAACTTCGTACATGTATGAGCGAATGAGAGAGTGCGTGTGTGTGTGTGTATGTATTTATGTGTATATAATTAGCTTTCCATCTCCGTCTCCTTGCTACCCCCATTTCCCCTTCCACCCCCTCCCCTGTTTTCTATCCATCATTATCCGCAGATCCATTCCCAGTAACTCAGCAAGGCAAACCCGCAACACATCGAAAGAAATCGCAAACTCGAAGGCTATACAAAAGGGAAGCAAACGAAAGAAGAAAAGGCTTAACTTATTGATTAGAATTATCTGTGGTAGTAAGCGGGCCCAAAATCAAGACACGTAAAAGCCAACCTGCCGGCATGGGACGCGGCGCGAGACAAAACACCTTTTGGAGCTGTAAAAAACCGAAAACAAATTCTAGTACACTAACGCGCCAGGGAAAGAGGGAAGGGCTTGGGCTACATATTGTATAGGGTTTTGATAATACAAGCAACGCACCGTTGCATACAAAGGCTGATTCGAACGGACTGTTCTCAATATTCGCCGCACCGTAAGCTGTTCGGCTGTGGGTTTGTGTATGATATTTTCTTTTCTTTTATTTAAGATATCCTTTTTGTTGTTGTTGTTCTTTGTCTGCTTTTTAATATTATTATGCTAGCTTGTTTTGTTTGTTCATAAGTTAACTATGGTTCCCCATCCGTGTCTTTTTCCACTTCTCCTCCTCCTCTTCCTTCCCCTTCCGTGTGATACCTTCGAAATAACTTTTCCTTCTCCCAGCTACTAACCTTCCCAACCAATCGTCCCTTTCCGTTTTTTTTTGTTGTGTGTGTTGAGGTACTGTCCTGCTGCGGTTGTCCAATTTGGAGCTTGATAACGCGAACACTGCCCACGGCCATTCGAGCTCGAGCCAGCTCTTGACCATTTTGTCGTCGATTTGTGCGTGTGTTTATTTATCTTTGTTTTTGAGCGTTTTCCTCCTTTGCTTTACCGTATTTAACGGTTTTTTTCCTTGCCCTTACCCTCTACTTGATTACTATTATAATTGTTTGTTTGGTTTTGTCGTTTCTTGCTGTTATTTTCGTATCTCTCTGTTTTGCTCTGTTTGCTTCGACCTGCTGAATATCTTCAAATGTTTCTTTGTTTGTTTCGTTATTATAAAAATCAATCCTCTAGAATCTATTTTCTGTTTTCGATTTCATCTCTCTCTCTCTCTCTCCCTCTGTTGTACCTTCTACGTTATACTTTCTTCTTCGATACCAATTCGATTTTTTTTCTTATGTTGTTGTCCCCATTTTTCGCTAGCACTTCTGTTTCATATATATATATATCTATATTTTCGTTGAACGTTAATAATTCGGTTTTTTGTTATTTTTTTTGTATGTTTTCTTTTTTGTTTTCTGTTTGTTGTATTGCTCCGGAGCGGAGCCGCAAACACTATGAAGTATGGGAAAAACGAGCGTGTATGCTTTTCTAATAGTTACTGATTGTGAGATAATTTTCGTGTGTATTTGTGTGAGAGAGAGAGAGAGTCAATATCGTCTACGTCTTCCGGCTAGTCATGTAAGCGCGAATTTTCCATGGACACGCGTTAGCAGCGGTGGCAGGTGCTTGAGTTTAGATTGGATTCGTCATCGTTTTTTTTTTTGCAAAAATTTCAAATTCCATCTATAAAACCAAACTATGTCACTAGAGCGTTCCCAATCGACTCTCGCCCTACCTTTCCACCCGAACCTTCTGCAAAGTCCTTGGATATTGCTGACCCGCTTTGGTAAACCCGCGTTACGGTAGGTTGCGCCGGTTTAAGTTTTCTTTTTGAAACGCTACCATTTTGCCTTCGGTTGAAGACACGGTTTTGCACTTCCTTTCCTGTTTTGCTGGTGCGATGATGGTACCGTTGCGGTTACTTATCGTTTACCAGTTTGTGACAGGCTCTCCCCATTGTTTGTTTCGGGTTTTTCTGTGCTTCGAACGAGCTAGTGCCCCGAGGGGGAGAGCTATTGCTGTCTAATAGAAATCTAGTGTAGAAAAGACGATGGTAGAGAGTAAGTAACGATTTTTTTAGCGGGCCTCCCAACGAACTGTCCTCTTCCCAAAACTGCCACTCTTACACGGCGGAACAAAGAATGGCCTTCAAGCACCGCTTTGGAAAAGGAGAGGCCAACTGATGCAACCAAACGGGCGTAGTAGTGAGAACTAGCAACAGCGTTACACACCGTGCCGCAAGCCGGAAAGATGTACGTTGCGCTTACCTATTATTGCCTCGCTCTTGCTAAGTACATACTGGAGCTGCTCCATAGAGTAAGAGAAAAAAAGGGAAGTGAGAAAGAGTAAGCGTAATCCCTTTTTTTACCTAAATTTATAACAATCGCATCTAAAACCGAGCGCAAACAGAAACAAAGCACACTCGCACGGCGTCAAGGCTATCCGCCATTTTCCTAACCTCACCTTGAGCAGCGCGCTGCACTTGCCGCCTGACTGCAGCACTAGTTAGTCTACTTCTTTTTGTCGTTGTTTTGCTTGGATTTAAATAAGTCACCACCAGTCAGCTAAGATATTTAACTATAAGACGAGATGTGCTCTTAGACTCAAACATGCAAAGTACAATAAGTTTTGTTTGTATGTGTATGTGTGTGTGTGTGTGTGTGTGTGTTAAGCGATGAAATTTCGAGTTTGAAGAGTGGAAGAGATTGGTCTGCTGCAGTAAGTGTTTGTGTGCAATCCCGTTTTCTCTTTTTCACTGCATCCGGTGCACTGAGTATTGCAGCAGATGTACCGAAGCCACTTACCATGTGATCAGCATAATACGCAAGTTTTAATTTCCCTAACAGTGTACTGCATTATCATCAACTTGATTTTCAACAATATCATGAGACTTTAAAAAAAATCGCTCACGGTTAGTATTTAACAGTTTACAATTTAAAGAACAAGCTGCAAATCAAATAAAAAAATCAAAACGGCAAAAAACTGCGTTGAGCGCCATCTGTATAATATGAAACGTCTACCACCGTCCCTTGGCCAAGACGAGAAACTATCTGGTGTTGTGTGAGGCGCAAGTTTACCGTAAGTATCTGTCGGTGGACTGTATACTGGTATTTTTGATACATTATCTGTTAACAATGTTAAGCCAACGTCATTTCCGTGAGAAAGTATGCATCCTCCTATGAGTATTTAGTGTCCTAACTAAACTCTTATATCCAGAGGCTTACTTTCCCTTTGGTTTCGACCGTCCAACCGAAGCAAACAAAAACAACAAAAACGAGAGCACACTTACCACCGCACTCTTCTTCTTCTTCTTCTATTCTGCGAGAAAGGTTGTATCCTCCTATGGATATTTAGACGCGTGTCCAAATTCCCACATTCAGAGGCTTACTTTCTCTTTGAAAGGCTTCGACTAACTAGAGTCATGTGCCTGAAGATTTAGAGTTCCTTTACTGGTTCTGCTGCTATGGCTTTTGTGAATTTCTATATATGAAGTTGAAACTGCGTAGTTCACTGTTTTGTGGTATGGCTGCTATGAGCTTTGTTCGCCGATTCTGGGAATCTTTCTTGTCGCAGCCGAGCTGCGCTTGTTGTCACTTGGACTTACAGTCGTTCACCATTTCTGGGAAACGCGTTTCTTGTTACAGCAGAGCTGCTTGTGGTGACTTTGGCTGCTAGACACAAAGTGCACCGCACTCTTCGACAATCAATTGAGTTCCTCGATACGGTTTCACGTTTGCAAAGGGTGATTCTAGTATTCGCACCACAACCAAACGTTTGACAGATAAATTCTAAGCGCGTTGTATTCAAAATGGTTATCGTGTTGATCGTGTAGTACACCTGTGCACAATGGGAAATCGGTTAACCCTTGCAGTAGTGTGGTGAGTGCCTGTGTGTGTATGTGTGTGTAAATGTTTTAAAGTGCACATTTTGAAAAGGGATGAAATTTGCTCGCACCCCGCTGGCACTGGTGCGTCAGAGGTTGATGTTGATTTGTTTGTTGGTAGTTTTGTTGATTCGATTAAAAAAGTTCTACTTAGAGTAATTCACTACTAGCCAATTATTTACTAGCCGCACCGCAGCGGGGCACCACCTTCCCGCCCTTCCCGTACTAACCGGCATGACAAGTGGGTGTGTGTTTGTGTGGGTGCGTGTGGCCTTAAGTGCCTGTAGGATTGCTGCGCTAGTAGTGCCGCTTCGTATCCACCTGTCCAAAGCTCCGCCCACGCATACACATTATAGTATGGGTTTGGCGATGTAAGGCTTCGCCGTCGTGGTGGCAATCTCCGACATCTTGATGTCGATCGGGACGCGCGTATCGTACAGTGTCGGTGCCTGCAGTATGATGCCGGCCGTCCCGAACACCACCGCTATCGTGAAGATCCACAGGAACAGTCGGTCCAGTACCATCGCGACGTACTTCCAGTCCTCCTTCACCTGGTTCAATGAGACACGAGGGTAGGTGGCGTTAGCGCGATGTGAATGGTACTAAGCTACTAGCACTACTACCCACCCTGGAGCTTTCCTCCTCCTTGCGCGTATGGTCCGCAATGTACGTGACGCCATCCATGGCCTTGGTCAGCTCCGGGCACTCCAGCCACCGGTTCCGGTTCTGGGCCGCCTTGTCCCCCTTCCCTCCACCCCCGGTCCCTGCCGTGCCGGTGTCGGTCGTGTTGATAATCATCCCACTCGGCAGCACGTTCGTGGGCAGGTTGTTGTTGAGCGGCACCGCGACACCGTTGTCGCCGAGCAGCAGATCGGCCGTGGTGGCACCGGTCGCCACCGCTGCCGCCTGCTGCAGATCGTTCAGGAACAGACTGTTGCAGCAGCTCAGGTGGCCCGCGGCAGCACCACCGGCGCCCGCCTTGAGCATCAGGTTGGCGGCGGCCGCGGCCGACTTGCTGTCGTTCGTGTTGGCCGCCGCCAGGCTTTTGTGAAAGGTGCTGTTCGGATCGAGTAGCCCGCCGGTCCCGGTCGTGGTGGTGCTGTTGGCGTTCGCCGTCGCAGCCGGGTTCGGTACCGCCGTGCTGGCCGCACTCAGCAGGTTGAAGTTGATCGGGGACATGGGCGAGTTGTGGTGGTTGTGGTCGTGGTACGGCAGCGGCATGTCGTCCATCAGGTCCATGCCGCGCACGAGCGCATTGTGATGGTGCAGGTGGTGATGGTGCCGGCCTCCACCGCCCGACCGATGGTTGTGCAGGTGCGTCGGGCTGCCGTGCAGTCGGCAGGTGTTGAGGCTGCGACGTCGTCCCCACACGCCCACAGGCGATCCAGGCGGTGCCGCAAGCAGAGAGAAAACAATCATTAGCTAACCGCCGGGCGGAACAGGGCGCAAAATGCACGTGGGCATCGCGATCGCGGGAAGGATCACAACAAAAATTGTGGCGCAAATGGGGAGTTGTCGGACGTCAAGCACACCGCTCCTTTGGGTGGGGGGGGGGTATCAACGCTAAACGGGGACATTTCAGGAACAAGGATTCATTGTACAAACCGGGCATACAGCACACAAACTACAAGAAACAAGCACAGGGATGGAACCAAGAACACACCCAGTAGCATCGGAATACACCTTTAACGGCCACTGCCAGAACAATTAAAACGGATGCGGAAACAGTAGCGTTAACAGCAATCAACTTAAAAACTCTCGGATGATCTGTGATGGAAGGTGAGTAAAGAAATATATACATCTTGGAGGATAGTGGGGTTCCTGTCTAAACCAGTCGCTATTGGTGAGAATTTCGTTCTCAATTGCATCAAAAAATCTTTTAATTATTGTTGAGAATATCATTCCGAACAACCCAGATTCGCTTCGTTTCGTCGATGGATCTAGCGAACCTAGATTCTTTGCGAAGTTAAGAACCTACTAACTTCCTTTTTCGTGCTTAGACTTGCATACTAATGGAACAAAACCAAGCATTAAGGTCAAGGTTAGTCTTTGTTATCACTTGCTCCTACTTGATCCTAGCTTATGTGAACCACGAAGAATTCATGAGCTTTTATTGTTAAAACTATAATCAATTGAGACTAATAATGATATTTTGATTCCTCACTTCATTAGATCCACCAATACTACCAGGATTGGTTAATTCCTTTCTGTTTGGATTCCGTTCCAGAAAGAAAGAAATTCACTAGTACAGGGAGATTCGATTTTTTGATGATATATCTTCAAACTGCTTGCGTTTGAAGAGCCTAGACCAAGGGTTATACACACCGGACGTATAAGTCAAATAAGTTTGAAGGACGTTGCAGATGCTAGTCCGGATGTCATTAGTTCGTAAGACGCAAGATGTAAGCAGTGTCGGGGTTTTATAACACGCTTACTCCATAACTACTGGAACATCGGCACGCTCCATACTAGGATGTTAAGTAGCTAGCCCAGACATCCCAGAAGACCCCAACTGAAATGCAAATCATGTGATTGCCGTAAAGCCCAACATTTCTAAATAAAGTTAGGCAGCTTCTTATATTATAGTCAACATACAGGTTCACAGACGTAGCTTCTTCCAATTATTTCTTGAGAATGTTTAAAATTTGAAATGTATTATTTTATATATATGGGGGAGGATGGCAACACTTTATCCAAATCTTTACATGGCTTGCCGGGAACGGAGGGAGAGGGGGCTAGTAACACACACAGTACACACACAAAAACGTAAAAAAACACACACACACATTAACATTGAAAAACTATTAGCCGTTGATGATGGTGATGAGCGGCACGTCATGCGGTATGATACAATGGATGGGTGTTATTTTACAGATGGGCCGGCGCTTATGGAGGGGAATGTGTGCACTTTTGATTCTGGATGGTATGATATTGCTAGCCAACACACGTCGATCAACCACTGCGGCCAAAAACCAAGCTCTACATCAAAATGCATTCCATCGCAGAGAAACGTTTTAAAAGCGAGAACGGTGAAGGCAACGGACGGGTAGGGGAAACCACGACCTATGCACAACGGCGGGCAGGATTACTTGAAGCTCTTCAGCTCACACCAACCGAACGCACGATTTCGGCAACGATAACTGCACACACACACAAAAACACACACAGAGCGAGAGGGAGAGAACGCAAAACCACATAAAAACAGTATTAAACTTTAAAAATATAAATAAAACACAGATGTCAGATGCGTATCTACCACGGCAAGAAAACAGAAAACAGTAACGCTTTGATACCCGCGGGGTTACGGCCCGGCTTACTTGCGGTGGTGAAGAGGCCCGCTTACCTTTCGCTGGAATCGAGCAAATGGTGATCGAGCAGTACCGACGGATCGAACGCGATCGTGGGCGGAAGTGGCGGAATGTGGTCACCGAGGCTGTTGCACGAACGCAGCATGAACCGCTGGGAGGCGGCACTGGTTCGTGGAACCGGAAAGAAAAGATAAGCGATACTCAGAGACGACCAAAACAAACACGACGGGGGCGCGGTTCCTGCGGGAGCGGAGCGAGCCAGCAACGTCAGTGGACGTCACTTCTCTTGGAAGTGGTAGTGGCAAATTCCGAGCCAAGCAAGAACTTATCCGGATGGGACAATCCTCGTCAAAAAAGGAGCGATCCACAAGTGAAACCTGAGGCGCATCGTATCCTCTTTAGAATGTCACTGGGGTTTGGAAAGTTTGAAGATCCTGATGGGACATGCTTCGTAAAATCTCACACGGGACGCAACTTTGCCCCCTTCTGGGTGGACATTGGAAGTTGTTGAATCGGATGCCTCATAGTAGGAGCTATTGTGAGAGTAATTCCCAGAAAAAAACGCCACCAAACCAGAGCTGCTGGTGGGCCCAAACTCTTACCTGAAGTGATGAAGCGGCTGGTAGATGGGGCGGCGCATTACGAGCAGCTTCGGCAGATGGTTGATGAAGATGGTCCGCACCCACGGTGCCATCGTGTGCGTTTGGGGCGACCGGAAATGGATGTTGAGCACGATCACCGTGACACATATACTGGAACGAGGAAGAGCGTGTAGTGCATGTGGTGAGGAAAGCAAAAAAAAAACAGTCTGTTGCGGCATAATATCTTTCAAAAGACGGCGAAAGAAAAATGGTAGCAAAGCCCAGCCATTCCAACCCAGCAGCCGTACAAACTTAACGCGTTTACAGCGGATTGCCGGCTCCGTCCTGCCGGAACGGGAAATAGATTTTATCTTAAGCTTCCGCCTTAAGCAGGCTCCGCAAACATCTTCGCAGCTTTTTACGCGCGTTGCCTGCCGCCCGTCGACTGGGCGGAAATTACCGGAAGTGACGCCCATCAGGAGGATGGAGTGAACCTACCTAAACGTGTCCAGTATCATGGTGAACAGCACGAACTTGCCCAGCAGCGGGACGACCAGTGAGGTGGGCGGAATGATTTCCGCCAGCAGCAGGAAGAACACAGTCAACGATAGCAGAATGGATATGCTTAACGATACCTGAAAGAGGCAAAACAGCAATACCGGCGGGAAGGTGTAACGAACACAGGTTCTGGGAAAAGGAAGAAGGGGGGGAGGGGGGGAGACGAACCTTTTCGCCACTGTCGGACGGCAGGTAGAACACCAGTATGGTGAGGAAGCTAATGCCCATGCAGGGAATGATGAGATTCACCGTGTAGAAGAGCGTCTTCCGGCGCATCGTAATGTTGAACGTGATGTCCAGGTACGGTTCGTCGCAGCAGGTGTAAAACTTTTCGTTTCTGTGGACGTGCAAAACCGCGGTGCAGTGTGGGTTAGTGAACATTCCCGCAGTGCTCCTGCATCCCTGTTGCACTCCGCTCCCCACACTTACCTAACCGCCGGTACCTCCAGGATGTCCCACTCAACGGACGTGTAGAACTCGGACAGATCGACGCCCACCTCGACGACGTTCGTTTCGTTCATCTCATCGATGTGCCGCAGATCGACCTGCGAAACCAAGCGGCATTGTATATAGGAAGCAAGACACCACACCGCCACTGTTCGCCGCTGCACCCACCTGAAAGCCGTCGTACGTCCAGCTGCCGAACTTCATCACGCACGTCTGCTCGTCGAACGGGAAGTACTCGACGTCGATCTCGCACGAGCTTTTGTAGATGGCGGGCGGGCGCCACTCCACCCGCCCGGTGTAGTTGAGTGTGGCCTTGGTCGCGAGCGTCACCTCAAAGTTGCCGTCCGCATTGTTGTACAGCACGATGTCCGGCCGCCAGATGTGGTCGGAGGGTACGTGCAGCATCTCGACGCCACCATACTCCTTCGGTTCCCACTTGAGCTTGTAGTCGTACCAGGTTTGCTCCACCCACAAGTTCGTCGTCATTATTTGGTTCTTCAAGTTCTGCAAAGTACCAGAAGCGGGGAGAGTGTTAGGAGGCCGTGCCTGCCCTCCATTGGTTCGCCACACCTACCACATCGATCAGCTGGGACAGCTTGAGCTTGATCTTCACCGTGAGCGCATCGGTGACGTTTACTACTGGCCGCACGAGCTTGTTGTAGTTGCTGAGCAGATCGTCGTACAGCCGCTTGGCATCCGGATTGCCTCCGCACACTGCAAGACACACGGGAAGCGACACGACACGCAGGGTGATGAGGGAAACGGGTGATGGAGACCGCAGCGTCACAAACTTACCGGAAACGACGGCGAATATGGTAAAATATACACCGTGTAGTAACCTCATCGCATCCCCCACAACCTCGGCCTACTTTCCGTGATCACTCTTTCCTCTTTCCTTTAGGACCCCTTTAGACGTCCTGTGTACTCTCTCTCTCTGTCGATCACTCTTAAGGGTACCTTTGGAGGAAGTGACTCTTTGGAGGTCGTTAAACCGTAGGATACGCCAACTTCCGGTCAATGCTTGTGTGGCAGTGTAGCTGAATGTGTCAACAGCGCATCTCGACTGACGGGAGGTTGTAGCTAGTGAGGGGGTGAGATTATGCTTTCTGGAGCAGTTGGGAGCTGGCTCTAGTGGGATTGTCGCTGGCTCTAGCGTGGGTATACGGAGCCCTAGAAGACGTCCATCGCCTTTTGGTAGCTTCGAACAATTTGTCTATTCTTTATACCTCTATCTTCTACTCCCGCCCAAGATCCTCTCCGGTTACTTGTGTTGATGCTTTGTTTCCAAAGTGCCTTCCCTTTCGATCCCGAAAACTTAATCCAGTCCAGTGAAGATCAGGTCAAGTGAGTGATGATTGGGGGCGCACCTACTGCCGAGAACTAACTGGAATTTCGCGGAAACATCTTTCAAACAGAGTTGAACACACACACACAAACACACGCACTGAAATTTGGCAAAACAGGGCGCACTTGGATGATGGCGGTTGTTTGGATTGAAGGAGGGTTGAACGCATCGAAATCCTTTGGTCAGGAAATGATCATCGTTTCCCTGTAAAAGCAACAAAGCTGGTACAGCAAAGGCATGTGGGAGAGGGGGGGGGGGGGGGGGGCAGAAAGCGCTGAGATATTCGGATGAGCGCTGGGTGACGAAGTAAACAGTGGAGTAGGCCAGAAAAAAAACATCGTATCCGAATACGTAGGACTTCAAGCATCTCAAATTGCAGCCAAGATGAAATGGAATTTCACAACACCTCTCCACCCCGGGCGACCAGGAGTACAATCAGCAAGAGGTTAAGGACTCTCACCGCTCTTCTCCAGCACTAACCAGAAGTGCTCTTACGAGTGTATAGACAACTTCCACGAAAAAAGTCCCAAGAAAAAACTCTGATACTAAGCCCTCCCTTCATCTTGCGCCACTTCCCACGTGTATATAAACGAATTAGGACGGCACGAGTGGAGATACACAGATCCTTCCCACCACCGACCCACCATCTCTCCCCTCCCTCCACACGCCAATGCATTACCGAGCACCGGAAAGCTTTTGGTTCGAGCGCGCTAATGCCTATCGCCATTATCTGGCATGCGGCTCACGTTGGATTTTTGGGACTGTGTGGTCTTGTGAACCCGTCCAAATGTAAACATTATTAGATTATCGTACACACATACAAACACACACACACACACACACACACACACACTATAAACATCATCATTGCCCGAGTTTTGCACACCACACATTTATCTTTCCTCCCAAAAGCAGGCCACCGGATACAGACGCGGGCGCGGACGGGCAGAGTCACGGAAGATGGCGGTCCTGTCCGGATCCTTCGTGCTAAATTTATGCAAGAAAAGTACCTCCCACCCGTTGGCTCGCTCGGGTAAGTGCTGCGAATGCTCTCCGAAGGGTTCGCTTCTTCCAGCTGTGGTAGATTGTGTATGATTAATTCTTTTTTGATTGGTGACCGAGTTTTGACCGAGGCCTTTCGTCGCCGTACCTGTGGGCAGCGCCCAGCGTCGTCAGCTTTTGGTTGCTCCACACACTTTTCCAGCCAAACGCCACCGAGCAGGCAGCAGCAAAAAAATAGTAAAGGCACCCTTTTATGTCAACACAGTGAGACCGAATGGCATCTCTCCTTGAGAAGGCTAGCCCTGGTATATACAAATTCTAGGCCACCTAGCATCCAGCACAAGAAGTCTGTGTGCGTGTGTGCTTGGTGTGGCTGTAGAGGGGTGGGATTTTGGGCGATAGGAGGAGCGGAAGGGACGTGGAAAACACCACTCGCAAACACAGACACACGCGCGCGCAAATACACAATCAATCCACTCCACGAACTCTCCCCCCCCCCCTCCCTCTGTTCTTAACCACCGAAGGCGTAGGCTTCAATGCTGCGACAACACCAACGGAGGTAGGAGGGGAACATCACGCCTCCATATCTCTTGCCATCTTCGATTTCGAAGGAGTTCCGCTTCCCCGAAAGGAAACGCTTCCAGATACGCTTATCACTTTGCCCACAGGTACAATATCCTTGAACGGCGGGACGAAGCACTTCCCCGCCAGCCTCGAGCTCCAAAAGAAACAAAAAAAAAAGTTCTTTCGGAGCGTTGTTATCGACAGCAGGTTTTGTTGGGGCAGGACTGCGCGTCAACGTGCGCTTTGGCCTGCACAGGTCGCGAAGGAATCGCCACACAAAGAACGAGGTCTAAACGTTGAAGCAACAACCCCCATCCATTTTCCAAGGATTGTTTTTGCTTTCTTTCCTTAGGAGCTGGTACGGGGGGTCGTGACATTGGTCACTTGGGTTGTGTCTGGGATTTGTTTCTTCTTGACTCGAGGACGCGCTCACTCCAGTGGTCACCCCCCCCCTTAAAAGAGGTAGCCCGCAGGCTGTGCACAACTGACTGATGGGTGGCTTTTGATGGCGCTGACTGGAACGGCACGGGGCACATCCGCTCGACGCGATTCCTGTACTCAACCAACACTACATAGCACATGCACTACGTCCTCACACATCTCACTGCTAGTGCTGCTGGCTAAGCCGTGAAAAGCGACGAGAAAATATGTGTCCTGCGGGGCAGTATAGTTACGTTCTGGCTCTGTGGGGTTTTGTGGCACACTTCGCTGCAGCTTCCAGTAAGCACACCCGAACTTTAACTCACGCTGGAAGCGCCTGGTGTGCTGCTCCCGATGGCAGCATAACGATAGGAGGCACACACGCCAATACACCCTGCTGCCCACTCCCTGCTGATATCAGGCCCATGTAGCTGGGCAGCTACAAACGGGGCAGGCTCGCGAATGCGCATGTCGCCGTCCCGCCACCACCGTATCCTTGGCCCCAAACACGCACACACGCTCAACCCTACACACACACACACACACAAACCGGAAGGAAGGCAAGGAAGCTGTGCTAACACACCGCTCTGATAAGACCGTGCGACTCGTGTGGCTGTTCATCTCCCGCGCTGGAAGCTGCCGGGCAGAAAGAGAGATAGCGACAGAGCAAAGCGGGGAAAAACGATAAGCGGATTTGAAGAAAAAAAAAAGGAAACGGCTTCGATTAGCGTTGTGGTTCATGAATCTTCACACAAAGAGTCGTTCGAATCGCGAGCGCGAATCTTGAATCAGAATCAAAAGATGATTTACCAGAATTTATGAGATTTTGAGATCTCATCAAAACTCATGAACCTTTTGGAGATTCTTGAAACTTTAAGTATTCCGATTTTCAGTCAGGATTCCAATCGGAGGACTTCTCCAAGAGTCATCTGCCTCACGTACTCCACCGAAGATCGAACGTAGCACCTTACGCTCAAAAACACCAAGTACGCGTAGATCCCTTTCTAGTAAGGTCCATATCTAATGTCCGTAGAGTACATCTGGTTTTTCTAGAGTTCGGTAGAGCATCAGTTTGGCTCACCTGGACACTAGACTAGATCGAAACCACTTGCTTAGGCCATAGCAGATCCGATTTCCAGCATGGATACGCCTCCGAATTTCCAAGGACGTATTAGAATCACATGTGACCTGAGATCCTGGTATATTATCCCTAGATTCTACTCCCTGCATGTATTTAGTCTTTGACACGTTGATCTGAAGACCAACTCGCTGAGCCTCTGTCTGGAGTTTAGCATACGTTTCCGCAGCCTCTTCGCGTTCTCTTGAGACCGCAACGGTGTCAATATCATCGGCAAATCCCAGGAGTTGGATGGAGCACCAGAAAATGGTACCTGTCGTGTCGATGCCTGGCAAACCGAGAGGACGTGACACCACCACCACCTTTATGGAGCCCATAATATTGCCCATGCCGTATAGTTTTCTCTAAATCTTTACACCGATATGAATCTTTGCATACTTCGCTCCATTAATCTCGACTTTTACGAATCTTCAAATACTCAAACATCGCTTGTTTCATGAAACATTTTTAGAACTATGACCCCTTTTACAGTGGCACGCACGTACGAAAATTGTTAAAATCTTTTGACCCTAAGAAGAGCAGATTTGCGATCCAGGATGAAGATTTCCCGAGCATTCAATGCAAGCATTAGCATTAATCGCAAGATTCGTGATACCACAGATTCATGAAAAAAAGGACCCTTTTTAGTCGAGCTTTAGATTCAAAGATTCATTTCAGATTCATGCATTTGATTCGGATTTACCCAACGCTAGCATCGATGCATACCAAATGGATGGGGCGCGCGGTGGGCTAGCGCAACAATGCGACAAACGGGCAGCCCTCGACCCCTTTCAATAGCGGGCAGGGAGGGCCCAAGGGTGAGAAGCATGGGATAGTTTCGCGTTATCAATCAACATGCAGATCAATCAGGTCCGCCTGCAAATTTGTTATTCAAGCGACGAGGGGTGACGGGGCTGTGGAGATCTTCTTTGCATCTGACAGAATGCCTCCCCCCCCCCCTCTCCAACCAGACCGTGAGACATCCTTAGTATGCTAAGCACGTGCTACGCGCGCTCTACTAGGAGCCAGCAGGCAGAAGCTTATGAAATTTTGATCACGAAATAGCGGGTCATTTGGCGTGAAAGAAAAACAGTGTACATATCCAGCAGCAAGCTCGATAGAGCAGCTACAGTGCGACAAACCGTAAATGGTACGAGTTTCGGGGCGGGAATGAAGTTGTTGGATTTATTGCCGAAGCTGCGGTCAAGCGATCTGTCCATAAATTTAAGGTTATATCGTTAAATTTTACCTCTTTGTTGTGATGCGTTAGAGGCGAAGGTTATCGAGAGGCGCCTGCAGCGGTGTCGTATCAAGCAACATAGTATCTCGAAGAGTGCAAGAAATATTTTGAATTACTTGAGAAATAGGCGCCGAAATAACTGTACATATGTTTTGAATGTTTCATTGTTTTTTGTTATATCAAATATCACGTTGTACTCTTAATATTTCCAAGACTTATGGAATGCTGTTAATTACTTAATAATTATCAAATTTTCTTAACTAAAACTGAACGAGTACTGTTTTGATGACGTCAATAGCGAAGAGTTTACATTCAATATCATTAAATTAATCCAAACGGAAAGGAATTACAGTACAACTCTATTTATGATGACTCTTCAAGACAAAATTACAAATATTTGTAATTGAGAAATCTTAAAATACATTCGCTTTAGCGTTTAAAATCATTTTTGTAAGATAATGTGATTTCAACAAAGTTTTTGTACTAGCACAACAATTGGTACACAACTAGCACAACATTTGGGATATAGATAGGGCTTAGGAAAATTGTTTTAACTTTTGCCTCAAGTTCTCAATTTATAAAATGTAAAAGCGATAATGTTATTAAGATATGTGCCTATCTTAGTCGCCCTTGTTTGAACATTTTTATTGGGTTGATTTTTCACAATCCTTGTTTACGTAAAAATACTCTACAAACCCGTTGGTAGTTTCGTTCTTTAATCGTATAAATATACAAACAACCGATATACATTTACATTTTTTTTTCACAAAATAATATCATACTAGAATAAAACTAGCCGTAAATGTTCAAAATTTAACTGCTCTGTTATCTGTGCTTTTAGACTATCCGACCATGCTTCTCCTTCATCTAAACTTAAAGTTTTTGGACCAAGAAAGCTCTTTTCGAATACCGTTGAAAAGGGAGGGGGGAGGGGGGGGTTCTGGAGGAAATGCTACAGTAGTACCATATAATCGTATCCTTTGCCGCAACATTCCACCCTGCTATACGAGTAAATTGCAACAAAATTCAAACGGTAAAGTTGTTCGATACAGCGTTGTACCATCAACAGTTTGCGCTACTGTTATCGTGCATCCGTGTCAAAGTTCACGCGGCTATTGCCCGTCACGCTGAGCCACAGCACTGTCTCGCCTTCGCCATATTTCTTCCTAATTTGCAACCAATTTTCCGAACCACTTTCGGGCGGCTATCTGTTGTGTGTGTTTTTTACGGGAGGTTGCATTTAGCATGCACGGAATGACATGTTGTGGTACTTAATTTAAATCTTTATAGTGTGCCAATTTAGTGTTCATGTATAATTCCTCCACCAATGGCTGCAATTCATGTGCGCTCCCCGTCGAAAGAATCTCGTTCGCATGTTTATTGCAATTGCTCTTCTTCTTTTTCTGCTAGGTGACATGTCCTCCTAGTGACAGTTCTTGTCACAATTAGAAGCTCACTAATACTT
>KB671627.1:54078-67704 GCA_000349105.1 Anopheles epiroticus
TGAAACTGCGTAGTTCACTGTTTTGTGGTATGGCTGCTATGAGCTTTGTTCGCCGATTCTGGGAATCTTTCTTGTCGCAGCCGAGCTGCGCTTGTTGTCACTTGGACTTATGGTCGTTCACCATTTCTGGGAAACGCGTTTCTTGTTACAGCCGAGCTGCTTGTGGTGACTTTGGCTGCTAGACACAAAGTGTGGCAAATGTAGGTACAATCGTTATTTTTTTTCTTGTTCTGTTTTTTTTTTTGAATAACTGACCTAACTGTCTCTGCCCATCCGCCCTCCCTGACAGGTTGGGTTGACAGCTCTGTCAACGGTGCTGGAACGAGTGCGCGATAGAGATGGGCATTACGGGATGCAGGAAAGGTATAACGCAAAGTAGAAGCAGCGCAAAGTAACGCAAACTAGAAAGCGGTTCCACATGCATGTTGACGAACAGCTACTTTCAGCTAGGAGAATTCGGGAACTACTAGCTTCAAAGAGGATCTGCTACAACTACAAGTAGATTAGATAGTTACTGACTTAAGGTAATAGGTCGTTCTCATAGAATAAAAGGTTACCTAAAAAACCTCTCATCTGCTTTTTTTGTAACTAGGTACTTGAATCGTAAACCTAGTCATTTTTATCAGATACAGTAAATTAGAACCCACCTCTAGGGCGCGCGAGCTCTCGCAGCACAGCTGTTCGCAACCCCACAGGCCAAACCGCTTGTGCGCGTACGGCAGAGCGAGACCGCACTGCTTGCGAGCACGGTGTGGCTGTGTTTATGCATGCGTGTTTCGCCCCAAGGTAGAGGCGCCTTTCAGTACGGTGGTGTTCGTAAGCAGTGTCGGACGCAGTGACAAGTTGTAACACGGTCGAGGCAGCAGCAGCAGCAGCAACAGCAGCTAGTGTGAAAATAAAAGGAAAGGGCAGGTAAGCAAATGGCGTGCGGTTGCTAGAAAGAGTGAGAGAAGACGAACATGCCCCGCGGCCGTGGGACAACACGGGTTCGACGCACCTTGGTTTCTAAATTGTAGCGCACCAAAAAAAGAAAAAATCACCACACCACATTTTCCCAGTACGACCGCCATCAACGCAAAGGAAACAAAGAAACTCGCGTGCGTGTGCGTGTGTCCTGTATTGTGCATCTTTGGGGAACAGTTTTTCCGCACCCACGTCTCCCGTCCATGCCACACTTGCCCCGTCTACGTAACTGTGTGTTTATGTGTATCCATCGAGGGAGGCCCTGTGCACAACCGAGAAGGAATGATTCATTTCCATACATTTCAAGCTTGCTGTGTGTAATATAGCAGGCGCTCCATGCGTGTGTGTGTGTGTGTGTGTATGTGGTTGTTTATTTATGCATTTCTGTATGAAAATTCCCAATGTTGCAACACTGTCCGTCTAGCCCCGAATCCTTTCAACATCATCATTCAAACCACAGCCAAACAGTGGAAAACGGGAATAAGGGGAAGAAGGGAAGATTGCACCCCGCCAGCAGATTGCAAAACCCCACAACCTAATGTGACGTCATACACACACCGCCAAGCATCCGTCCGTTTTTCGGACAAGAGTTCCATTTTGGGTGGGAAAGAAGGTGGTGCTGCAAGTATGGGAGATGAAAAATGTGACACTTTTCTTCACGCAGCAGCGATCGATCGGAAGGATCGTAAGAAGTAGAGTGGAAGGGGAAGACGGTAGAGCAGGGAAAGTGAGGAAAGAAGTCTGTGTGTATGTGTGTGTGTGTGTGTTTGTGCTGTAACTGCATGTTCGTTTGTTTGTTTATTTGTTTGTTTCGTGCACTGTTTCGCATTAGTGAAGCAATAGAACCACCTTTCAGGGTGTTTTCGTAATGCCCACCCAACCCCATTCCCTTCACTTCCTGCACGCGGACGACACACCCCTGCTTCACAATCACCAATCGGTCTGCTGGGTGGTTGCGGTTTGGAGTAGAAAAAGTATTTGGTCACGACCAAAATGAGAGTGAGAGAGAGAGAGAGAGATAGAAAAATCACACGCACAAACTACCACACTGTGTCAAAAAGTTGCACGTACAGGAAAGATTTGAGTGTTGTTAGAGAAATGTGACGATTCGTTTTTTTTTTGTTTCGTTCACTTCATTTTACATGAAGTGTGATTGCTCTGTCCCTAAAATTCAAATGAACCAATGGTCCGTTTTAAATGAACCTGATTTTAGGAGGAAAATGTGCCTCCTTCGATTGAAAATTGAGTGTCTACTCCTTAACTTAATTTTCAACCAAAGGAGAAGACATTTCATTACGTAGAATTCAGCATAGTTTTAAACCCTTTTTGTGAACCCTGTGATATTTTTCTAAATCCACACAAAAGTATCTTGCGTCATTTCACATGCTTTATTTACACCAACAGCCTGTAAAGCCGTTGCACGAATAATTCTCCGTAGCATTCAGCTGTCGGAAAGCTCTTCCTACTAGCTTCAAAGAGGATACAAAATCATGTCTCTTATTGGAACGCTCGAGAGACTGTATGATTTTCATCAAACAGAATTGATTTCCATGAGCCATTCCTTTAACAACTTAGAAGAATGCTGCCGATCAAGGTCTTGGATATGCTGATAATAGGACCCTGTTTCACAGCACTCGCATTTATATTATCCTTCCAGAATTTCCAAATACTTGAATCGATGTATGAGTGTATGCTAAATGCACGTAAAGTTTCCGGTAGTGTTGGCACCGAACGCACCTCAAACCATTAAATGGCCACCATCATGCTTCACTGACCTTCGCTGGCAACATTGAAATTGCTATCGTGATTTGAATATGACGTTTTGCCAATACTGCTACGGTTTGATTTCATAGTTTTGGGCATAATTCAACCGTTCAACCTGAATATTTTTCAGAAAGTCCATATCTTCTGAAGTTACCCTTCAAATACTAATAAAATATTATATGGCAGACAATCACTTCGTTGCCTTTGTTTGTGTAAAAAAAAACTGAACAAAATCTTCTTGGCATGTTAAACATCTGTTTTAGGAAAATCATTTAGTGAGCTGATGTCATTAAAAGCACTTTAGTGAAAAAGGAGAAATTTGAGATGAGAAATGGAAAAGATTCTTACTATTTAAAGTTTTAAATTTGTTTTCCCAACAACGCTTCCACATTTCCACCAACGAATTGTGGCATGCTTTCCACTGTACGGACAACCTTTTGACACAGTGTATGTGCGCCTGGCAGCTATGCAGCTGTGCAGTGCCAGCGCCGTTTGTGTGTGAGTGTGTGCGTGTGTCCGCCTTTCCTCTTGTTGGAAGAACATTGCGGAAGACACTCGGGCGCTTTCCCAGCTCCCATCTGCATCCCACATAGCACCCAGCTGAGAGCGACTAGCGCATAGCGCGAAAAGCGAAAAAACAAAGCAGGGTGACGGAATAGTACGCAATAACTTCCGCGAGGGTGGGAAATTTCGTGTCTTCAAATGTTGCCAAAGAATGAGGAGGGAAGGGACTTTGTTCAAGAAAAATCGTTGCTCATCTCTTTCTTCTCTCCTCCCAACTTTGCAGCGTTCGCCTTCTTCCGGCCCACATGCAGACCCGATGTTGACACCGTGCAGGACGCGCTAGAATTACATCGTGCTAACGAGAGCCATACGCACACACGCTCCGAAACCAGCAAAACTCCAAAACGCAGAAGATGTACGAACAGTGAGCGAACGTAACAACGCCGTCTTGTCCCCTCCTCATCCGAGCCGTGTGTGTCGCTGCATCTACGCACCATCCCGGACCGGAGCGCCGGAGTCGGAGCAAGCACCCAGCAACAACCAGAGCTCGTCCGAATGCATACGGCGCAGTTACGACGAAGGTAGGCGCCCCGGGTATGACGCATCTTGGTGGGGTTGTTGGTATCCGGTCAAACCGGGCCTGCAACAACGTGCAGGGAACGTGTTCTTCGCTGACTAGCGATGCAAACAAGAAGGGATGTGGATGTGTGGTAGGTTTCCGCCGCGATGCATCCCGGATGCCACTGGGATGACATTTGTCCGCTGTTTCTAAGCACTTGGTTTGTACCAAGGGGCACACAATTCACAGTTTTATCAGACCACTAGACCACTTCCCTGTAAACAGGAAGACAGTAAAGAGGAAATATTACCCTTTAAATACTCGGAACGGAATAGTAAACCAAGCACATACAGGTTCCAGCAAGCATGGGTTCCCCACATGCGGATGAGTTTGGAATGTAATCAAATGCTGCACATAATTAGTCTCTACATTATTCGTTATTGCTAGTGTCTCGTGGAGATACGACATACGCTTCGATCGTCATGTAGGTCAGATCTGAACGGGACAGATAAAGGACACGAATGGTATGAAATAATACAATTAATTTGCTCTATTAATAGTTGCCAGCTCAGTGGTCTAATTGGTAGCGGCATCAAATGCCATTCGGACCGCTGCCGCTATCCACACGCAGGATTGGCTATCCTGCTATGGGTACCCACTATATCACAACCCCCCATACGCAGGATTAACAGTCTTGCTATGGATGGGTACATTCAGTCACAGAAAGAGCCAAAGCACAATGGTGCTCTGGTTAGGCCTTGACCTTACAGGGGCTGTTGTGCCACCCAAGAAGAATAAGAATAGTTAGATTCCTTACCTACTGCTGCGTAGGGTTGAATAGACAGCAAGTGCGGGGTGAAATCGATGTGTGTTACGTAGCACAGTTTGACGATACACTTTCAAGAAGTTTGAAACGAGCCTATGATAGAAGTTGGCAACCTGTTTCCCACGGCAGTGGCCAAATGTCTTATCGGAAGAGTTTTCTTACGTTTTCTAAATCGGAAGGAATATTACATTGCAGGGCTGTATAGATTATTTGCATGCTTCAACGGTTCCTGGACCTAATTGATTAAAGCTTTCCGTACAATCTTCTACTTCCAACAGATCCTAGTTGCGATTTTTATCCTAAAATCGGCAAGATCAACTCGCTCTGCAACACTAGCTGCTAGTGCTTTTGCGTGCCAACAGCCGTCGTAAGCAGTCGTTACCCGTCGTTGCTGCTACTCACAGCTTCCAAACCACAACCAACAGTCCCCCGCCCCCTCTCCCAATCAAACCGACACAGTGACACAGACCCTCCCCCCCCCAACTTCGCGCTCAAATCATGTCGTCCAGCTGCTGCGGTACCAAGAAACAGAAGCTAAACGGTAACTACTCCACCGGTGCCAACGGGTACTGCTCGTCGTCCACGAATAAGGCGGGCGCGCAGCGGAACAACGGCATCGCCGACGGTGCCGCCACACAGAACAATCACAGCTATCACGGCCGGGGCAGCGCGGGAAGCAACAACGGTGGCGGTGGTGGTGGTGGTGGTGGGCAGCAGTCATCTTCCTCGTCGTCCTCGTCGTCGTCGTCGTCCTCATCGGCGGGCGGCTACAACGGCGGCTACCTGATGAACGGGCACGGTAACCATCTGTCCCAGCAGCAGCAGTCGATGATCGGCTCAATGTCGGACATGTGTTTCTACTGCTTCGAGGTGCTGTACCGCGAGCTGCACAACCTAGAGGAACCGCGCACACCGTGCTTTACCAACGATCCATAGTAAGTAGTGCGAATGACTGAATTACATCGTAAAAACGATACATAGGACATCCAACGTGGGGAAAGATAATGCACACGGGGAGGTAGACACACCAAAAATGCTTTAAATAAGAAGTTACTAGGCTCGCTTCTTTGACTCGTTCGATGAGAGTCGTATTTGACAGACACTGCCAAGTTTGATTTCGAGAAAGCGCAAGAATGTATATAAGTATCCTCTATAAAATAGAATTTTTTGGCGCCTGCCCGAGTTTCTCAATTGTTAAACCTGTTAAACACATGAATGATTCTTCACTTACTAGAGTTGTCAGAGTACGCAGCGAAAGAGCCTATTGTTTCTATTCTTCCGTCTACAATCAACTTAAACCATGTAACGCAAAACCTTATGAGCGAGTTAGTTTTTTCCTGGTTCAATTTTGTTCCTAACTTTTCTCCTGCTTAGAGCTTCATCATATGTGAAACATATCATCCTTCAAAATAGCAGAGCCTTATGAGGTCAAAACCAAAATGTTTTCTGGAAAATATTGTAGATATTTTTGTTTCGAGCTTTAAACTCTAATGATTCCGTTTCTCTTTCTTCTTCTCGCAGCCCACTGTTTGTGACCTGGAAAATTGGTAAGGATAAGCGGCTGCGTGGCTGTATCGGTACCTTTAGCGCCATGCGTTTACATTCAGGTGGGTACAGTGAACATTTTCAGTTCTATTTCGCCTTCAAAGCTCCGATTGGATTTTCTCACTTCCCTCCGCATCATCCCGCAGGACTCCGAGAGTATGCAATAACAAGTGCTTTAAGAGACTCCCGTTTCTCGCCAATCACCCGTGATGAGATCCAAAGACTGACCGTCTCGGTGTCAATCCTGCAAGGCTTCGAGGAGGCGCGCGGTTACCTGGACTGGACGCTCGGCATACACGGCATCCGCATCGAGTTCTACAATGAGCGCGGCTCGAAGCGCACCGCGACCTACCTGCCCCAGGTTGCGACGGAGCAAGGTAGGAGCAACCGTTCCGTTCCGAACGGCTCTGGTCCAAGCTAACACATTACATTAAACGTCGCGCTCCCCTCTTTCTCCCATCAGGCTGGGACCAAACGCAGACGATCGATTCCCTGCTGCGGAAGGGTGGCTACCGGGCCCAGATTACGCCCGAGACGCGCCGCTCGATCAAGCTCACCCGCTACACCTCGCAGGAGTGTCAAATGTCGTACAACGAGTATCGCGATCTGCTCGAGAAGCAATCTCACTACCACGGCCAGCTCTGCAAGATGCAATGCTAACATCATTGCCGTACCGGCACCACCGCAACATTGAGCCCACGGCATTGCCCGCACTGTTTCTGCCCCACGCTTTCCCCGAGCGTCACTACCACACCGGCCCTTTCCTTTCACTCTCTTACCGCTGTTTTTGCCGGCAAGCCGTGGTTTTACTATCCGCTCTTCGTTTCATTACTCTTGATGCGCGCTCTATCATATTTTGTCTCACAACAGCTACGCGTGTTGCGTTAACCACACTTTTCCGGCGTGTAGCAAGGGGCCCTGTCTGTGGTTTTTTTTTTTAACAAACCTCCCCAATTGGCATTGTATGGTTGGCCTTTCCTTATGAGATTGAAGGTGCCACACAGGACGCTCGGATGAGCTCCGTCACGAAACGGATGACAAGGAATACAAAAAATTGATAGTTTATTCAAATTTCATTAATACTTTAACAGGAATACGTTCCTTTCAGTACGGAGCGAATGCATCGTGAAATTTATGTTTTTAATTACATTTTATTCTAATGATAACTTAATCTGAAGATACTAAATGATTTCTCTACGAAACTGGTGAAACTGTAGAGAGTTACTAACCTTTTTGGCGGATCCAAAATTATTACGTGTACACGCGTTGATTTTCGCTTTTCCTGCATGACAAATGGTGATAACGTAGAATACGATCGACGTCCATTGCTCTGAAGGTTTAATATTTACTATTTCGAGTATCTCAGATGGCCTCTCCGAAGCTACTGCTTACTCTGAATATTTTTCTGACTTTAAAGTAATGTCCGATTCAGGCCTGCGCCCTTTCACCTACTTCAGAGCGATGGAAATGGAAATGAAATGGAAATCCAATCATCAGTCCGGATAAGGGTAGCTTTTCAGGAGCTCAACCCATCCAAAACAGCTTTCTTGTCCCATTCCCTGTTTTTATTTTAACTTTGTTTGCGCATTACCAAAAGGGAAAGCGTCTGCCACCACGGAAAACGGATGGTTAATGTAGTGCACCAGTAAAGGGGTTTATTAATTATCGTGCTTTTTTCCTTCTTCGTCGTAGCTTATAAGCTTACAAGAAAGTACAGCAAAATTTAATAGTAAGTAGAATAGGAAAACAGAAAGGGGTGTAATATTTTTTTTTCCTTCTTATTCGTCATAGCTTTTAAGAAAATGAAGAAAGTATAGCCGTTAAGCAGAGAACCGTGTTGTATACCGTTTAGTGTGAGATGGATGAAACAGAATGAAAACATGAATTAAAGAAGCAAGAAAGTATATCTACTATGAACTAATACCACTGCAGGTACTATGGTTACGCGTGCCAGCCAAGTGTAACGATAGCTCCAAACTCTGCAGGGTCTGAGTGCAATACGCATGCGCAAACGAGCACGAAGCGGTTCAAACAAATCCAGCGAAAAAGTATCCAACCACAAATCCAATAATAAACAATGCAAAATGGAGGAGGGGGGGGGGCGTTAAACTGATTCGCTAACACACGTTCAGCACAGGGGTTTCCTCTTCTATGTTTTTTTGGTTTTGTTTTTGTTGATTGTACTCGAATCCTTTTCTCAGGACAAAATGAGAGAAGATAGCAAAGGGGGTTTTAAGGAGTTAATAACATAGAAAAGGAAAATACACACACAACGCAGACGATAATTGATAATTCAAAACATTAACCATATGATAAACAGAGGGAGAAATGCAAGAAAACTGCGGCAGAAATAAACGAAAGTACCAGCAACGCAAAGCAAAACAAAATAACACTAAATACAAAAACAAATGGGAGACGTGAAAAGTTTGATAATGAGCCAAGTACGAAAAAGTTGCAGAAGAAGAAAAACGAAAAAAAAAAAGATGTTATACTATTAGACATATGGTTATATATTTTTCCTCTAATAGGGAAGCGATAAACTTAAAAGAGAACAAACGACAGGAAACAAAACATGGGAAGTGAAAATGGAGAGTAAACGAGAGAAGAAACCCGAGAATAGAGAGACGCAAACAAGCAGGTGATAATGTGATTGCACTTCACTGCCACATTACTTTAACATAAGCAACAGGAAGAAAGAGAGAGGGAGAGAGAGAAAGAGAGAGAGAGAAGGTTAAGAAATGTCGATTCAATAGAGCACCATCCTTCTGCCAACCCTTTCCCGTGGAAGGTAATGGGAACGTAAAGGAGCGAGGGAAGGTTTGGTCGGGGGATGAGCGGGCACGGGGTACCAGCGCCGTACCCTGGCGAGAGGAAGAACTTCTCCGCAAATTCGAATTAATTCCAATACAGTGGAGAAAAATGGTGTTGTTTTAATAAAAATAGATTCTAAAACCCAAGCTGTATTTATCTTCCATTGCGTTTGATGCATATCCACCCGTGAATTCGCTGCCAAGGACCTATTCATTTTATTTGGATTTATTCATGTTTTCCCTTCAGCAAAAGGGTGCACCTTGTTTTAAGGCGCATCTGGTCTGAGTCTTCCTCCTGTGTAGCTTCTCCGCTCACGTTTGAACGAGCCCGCATTTCGTCTATCATTTCGTAAGAGAGATGGATTGACCCAGGCAGTAGCCTTTATTGATAGTTCGTTTTTCCAGATGCCTATAGGGCACAATGTCTGCAATATCCATTCAATTGTTTGTTCCGTAAAGTCATCACGAACAATCCCATGCCGTCCAAGGAACAGCAAAAAAGTGTTCAAAAACTGATGTCATTCCACACGCGGTGTACATCATCCCGCATGAAGTCCTTTCCTCACCCAAAATCTTCAAGATCAACCGCAATCTCGAAGGCGAAAAACTGCTCCCCCACTTCCTACCTCCTTGCCTCCGTGCAAGTCTCCCATGCTTGTAATTCCAGCTTTTTCTTCTCCCCGCATGACAACCGAAGCACGATCGAGCCTCCCAGGGATCGGCCGGCTGTTTCTGAGCCGATGTCAATAAAACGTGAACATAACAACTTGCGCTTTCGGAGAGAAGGGAAGGGGTCCTGGAACGGGACCCAAGCACACACACACAACCTCACGCACGGAGAGATGCTCCCAGGGCACGTGGAATACAGCGTAGAAGCTGGAATGTTCCAAAGTTCACATCCGATCCCCATCCGGGGGTGACAGGGGCACGTCCAGATATGAATTTGCGATTGCAATTTTTCTTGCCTAGGAAGGGGAAGCACCACTGGTGCAGGGTGCGCTTATCCGAGCGTTATCCTTCCACGTTCGGGACGGAGCGGTTTGACGCAAAATTGAACCTGTCGCCTGGCGTTGCCTGACGGTGACGCTGCGGAGGACGCAAAAACCGACAACGCCACCAGAGACATACAGGTTATTATTCGCAGTTGGTAAAACTCGTTCCGCCGTGTTTTGTTGTTGTGCCGAGCGACCTGCTTCCCCCTGTATCGCCCCCGCCGTCATCTCTCTCTACTCTCTACTTCATCCTCAGCCGTTTTATCCTCTCGCCTCCGTCCCCTGGTAATCCATCCATCCAACTATTTTTGTTCTTCTTAACTTACACACACACACACAAACACCATTAAACGGAGGGGCTTGAAGATCTTCCCCGGAGTCTGTCATCAATTTTTCTTGTGCGCGTGTGTGTGTTTATGATTTTTATAGGATTCAGCTTTTTTTTATAATGTTGTTTTTTTTTGCAACCCCTTTCTGCCCATTGCCCACCCAAAACCCGCGGCTGGAGTAGGCTCTTCCGTTTTGCAGCGATCGCGCGTTCCAGATCCAGCTCGCTCCACGTTTCCAGCAACCGACACCCCGGACCCGCCGCTACGTCGGACGGGGTTGACGACGAAAACAAACTTCGTTGCAGTCGTCGTCGTCACCATCGGCACCATCGTCACCATCGTCATCACCATCGGTTTTATCGGAATCCAACTGGTTCGGGATGCTGCGAAGGTTTATAAACGCCCGCACCGCCGTGGAAGAGCGGCTAGTAGTGAACTGGTACTCCAACACGAACCAAGCGAACCATCCCGAAGCGAGATTCGAGAGCAGAGAAGACAACCCAAAGCTCGGAAAACTACCAACCGACAAAGTGTATCTTTCCCTTAAGAGAGTGTATCCGCATTAGAGGGCCTGTGTTTTTGTGTTGAGCGACTTAGCAAAAAGGTGTAGTGCGACAGCGTGCAGTGCGACCCGCGTGCGGTTTTGACATTTGCGAATGTAGTGCAAAGGATAGTGCAGTAGTGCCGAACGACTAGGAAGTGTGTTGCGAACCGCCAAAGAAGTGTGCCTGTAAATGTAAACGCCCCAGCTCGGGCTCTGTGTGTGCGCTTGAAAGGAGGCAAGGAGGAGAAATTTAGAATTCCGAAGGACACTGGATCACTAAACCACTAACCGTGCACCATTCAACCGTGTGAGCGTTTATAGCCTACTAACGGGTAGATCATTCCCCCGGGGAAGGAAGGACGAACTACGCACACTCGAACTTTGCCAATCAGCCCGCAGGCGGATCGTTGTAGTTTGAGAAGCTGTCGGCAGCGCACCTACCACACACGGCCTTTGGTGACTATGAAAGATCTGGTCGATCTACCAACGACGCTACACCAACTCAACACGCAGCGCCCGATCAAGAGCAAGCGAAATCGATGGAACGTGGCAATATCGGAGTTCGCCCGGCTAACGCATAATCCGATCCGTGCCATCGTCGAGGAACTTAACATCCAGCCGAACCCGAGCAAGCCGCTGATAGCGCTCTCGATAGGTAAGGGTCGTCCCGCGCAAAGAACTGCATCCCGTTTTCCCCTGCCCGCTTCCCACCCGAAATTAAGGCCAGAATGCTGTTGCGCAACGCCAACAGCGGACAAGAAGCTGACCGTTGCAGTCAGCACCGCGTGCCTTCTGGTGCGCTATCGGTACGATGAAGCTTTAGCTGGAGATCGAATAGTTTGAAGAAAGAAAACAACACAATAAGAGCGAGAGTGGGAAGGACGCACCAGTAGTCTATTCCCTTGCTCGGTTTCCCCCCCTCCCCCTCCGCCGGCAGACCCCATCTATCACGGGGTTCCAGGTCGAGATTAGTCGTTTTTCTAGTCTCTCGCGCGTATATTTGCATAGTGCCCAAACTGCTTTGTCATGCGCGCACGGATACACCGTCGGCAACTGTCATTGCTTTCTGCTGCCGTCGCACACGGCAGCGCTCGATGCTACGCCCCAGTCACGCCATCACAGCGCACCAATCGGACGTCGGGGGTGGACAAACTGGTTTTGGATTATTTCTCCTTTCGGGCTGCCTGTTTTTTTGTTTCCTCTTTCGGGGATGGGCTACCTGAAGCCTCTCGGCTGCCGAAATGGCAGGACCCCGGTGCCGCAAGATCCCCTCCAGCTTCACAGGCCCCCTCTCGCCTGGAGTCCCCAGAGTACCACGGAGATGGGGGTGTGTATTCGAAAAGGTATTTAAAAAATTCTGAACTCCTGCAGCGCAATCTCTTGCCCGTTCGTGGTTACCAGTCAACATTACCGCTCTCGTTGACGATTTACCATAATTTCTGAGCGTACCTTATCGTCATGCTCGGTTTATTCTAGAAACAATACCTTAACACACTCCGGGAAGATCTCCGTGAGTTCCCCAGTGAAGGACCAGGAGTCCTCCACAACTCCACTCAATGAAGCTGAATTGCAACAGGTTTTCTGGCTGTGGAGCCTAGGATCCATAGCGCCGACCATCTTGCGGCGACGACTTCGGCTTTCACTTCGATGCCGAAATTCTGAGCGCAACAATCCAGTTTGGGGTCTTGTTCCTGGTTTCCTCTCTTCGTGCTCTTTGCCACGCATTTAAATATCTCGTCTCGTCTTCAGAGTTTCTTATCTGGCGCTATTCCTGTTCACCTTCCTCCCCAACACCTCCCATCACCCCATCATCACACAGTGCCGTAGTTTGACTGTCGTTTTGACACACAATTTTTCACCGCGCAGGAGATCCGACCACGTTTGGGAACCTTAAGCCCTCGCCGGAAACAGTAGACGCGGTGCGTCAGGCGATCGAGGACGGCAGCGGCAACGGGTATGCGCCAGCGAACGGCCATCTGGAGGCGCGAGAGGCGGTCGCCCGGTACGTACAGCACCAGGGTGCCGTCACGCCGAACGATGTGATCCTGTGCAGCGGGTGCAGCAGCTCGCTCGACCTCTGCATCTCGGTGCTGGGCGGGCCGGGCAAGAACATTCTCATCCCGAAGCCGGGCTTCTCGATCTACCGCACGCTGGCGGAAGGGTTCGGCATCGAGTGCCGCACGTACGATCTGCTGCCGGAGCGCAACTGGGAGGCGGACCTCGTGCAGCTGGAGCAGCTGATCGACGAGCAGACGTGCGCGCTGGTGGTGACGAATCCGGGCAACCCGTGCGGCAGCGTCTTCTCGAAGGCGCACCTGGAAGCGATCGTCGACATCGCCGAGCGCCATTTTGTGCCGATCATTGCGGACGAGATTTACGAACACTTTGTGTTTCCCGGGCACGAGTTCCACGCGGTCAGCTCGCTGTCCAACCGGGTGCCGGTACTGTCGTGCGGCGGGCTAACGAAGCGCTTCCTCGTGCCGGGCTGGCGGATGGGCTGGATCATCGTGCACGACCGGGACGGCGTGTTTGCGGAGGTGCGGCGCGGTCTCACTAACCTTTCCGTGCGCATCCTCGGCACAAACACGCTGGTGCAGCGTGCCCTGCCCGCCATCTTGGATAATACACCGAAAGACTTCTTCGACGATTTGGTCGCCACGCTGCACGTAAGTGTTTCCTTCTGACGCGGGGGACAACTGCTGAATCACACATTTACTCATTGACTCTCTCCCACTCTCTCGCTCTCTCTCTCTCTCTCTCTCTCTCTCTCTCTCTCTCTCTCTCTCTCTC
>KB671627.1:71587-90997 GCA_000349105.1 Anopheles epiroticus
ATGGGCTGGATCATCGTGCACGACCGGGACGGCGTGTTTGCGGAGGTGCGGCGCGGTCTCACTAACCTTTCCGTGCGCATCCTCGGCACAAACACGCTGGTGCAGCGTGCCCTGCCCGCCATCTTGGATAATACACCGAAAGACTTCTTCGACGATTTGGTCGCCACGCTGCACGTAAGTGTTTCCTTCTGACGCGGGGGACAACTGCTGAATCACACATTTACTCATTGACTCTCTCTCTCTCTCTCTCTCTCTCTCTCTCTCTCTCTCTCTCTCTCTCTCTCTTTCTCTCTCTCTCTCTCTCTCTCTCACCCCTCTAGCGCCATGCCGAGGTGGCGTACAAGGGGATCAAGCAGATCCGCGGCCTCAACCCGATCATGCCCGGCGGCGCGATGTACATGATGGTCGGCATCGACGTGGAGCACTTCCCGGAGTTCGAGACCGATCTGCGCTTCGTCGAGGCGCTGGTCGCCGAGCAGAGCGTCTTCTGTCTGCCGGGCCTGTGCTTCGAGTACCCGAACTACTTCCGCCTGGTGCTGACCGTGCCGGAGGAGATGATTGTCGAGGCTGTGAAGCGGCTGGAGGAGTTCTGCGAGCAGCACTACAAGCAGGACAACGACATACTGCTGCAGCAGCAGAACGGTCTGCTCAACCAGATGACGCTGCTGTGAGAAGGATATCTACACTCCTATACACATATCCTCCCCTCCCACACATATCCTCCTCTCCCACACACACACACACCCACGCACACAAACATAGTCTCAGTAAAGCAATGTAATGTAAGCTATCTTTTTTTTATCTTGGGAAATAAAGGTGGATTTTTTTCTTTTTTTCGTAAAACTTAATTTATGCATGACTGTTTCGGATTGATTTATGGCTGCACTGTTTGGGAACTTTGAATCTGCGGGCATTTCTTCAAACGTAAGAATCTAGGACCTTGTTCTAATGTAGCTTAGCCGGATACGGTTAAGGCTCATGTCCACTCACAGCTCTGGCACATGTGTCCGTCCTAGTTTAAATGCTTGCTTCGTTTAGTTCTCATCTCCTCGACTCATTTCATTCGTCGAATAAGCCTGTTTTTCGAGGAAATGCTGAATAGCATTCCAAGTAAAACATTTCATTGCTCATCAACAGTAACATTATGCCCCCAATAGTTACAAGCTACAGCAAATTAAAAGGAGACATTGATAATATGGACAAATATCTTGCAACGTTGTTTTACACAACATTGAATGTATCTATTTTGCTGCGTACCTTATTTAGATTGACATTAACTTCCCCAACCCCACAATTACTAGGAAAGGAAAAGTTCCAAGAATTTTGCGAACAGCTAACAATGCCTGAGATTAATAATCGTTCTGGTGACGCTAAAAAAAATGCGTCATTTTGAACCAGGTGATTACTTGGAATCCATGAAAGGTGGTTCTTCATAGACAGCAAATGCCACTGAATCTATTGCACCCATTGTACGGGACCCATAGCGGTTAGATTGAAACAAACCGGATGTTACTATTTGTATGGTAAAAAAAAAACGACCCACCAGAAAAGTTTGAGTTCAGTGCCAACAAAAAACAGTCTGTGCACACAATTCACCTGTGATCATGAATTATCATCTGAAGTGTTTTGAGTTTCACTGTTCGCTTCACCATCTGTATAGCCCTTGTTAATCCTACCCCCAATGCTGAACGCCGACTAGGCCCATCTAGCTTGAAGGTCACGTCCTATATATATCTCGCCAAATCGTAGCCAGTTCGTCTCCAGAAATTTACTTTCTAGGTCCTTGAAATATTTGTCGTATCCAAATCCGCAGCAGCATTCGTCTCTCGGTAGTAAACGGTGCTTACTTTACCTTTCCGTCGCAAAGTGGAGCACTGGAATTTGGAAGCATCGCGGTGAAAGGGTTTGCAAAACAGATTATGTTTTGGTCAACCAGCGCGAGTTGAACACTAGCAACCGCATGTAACCACAACGGTAGTACAGAGTGCAACCTCTCGATCACGGTCAACCGGCATTCCAGCGGAATAGTGTTGCAGGTTCACGAATCTTTCACACAGATTCATTAATATGTAATCTGATATAGATCATAATCTTATATGATATTTAATTATTATTCGAATCGAATCATCGAAATCTCCGATTCCCGACTCTTATGATCTAACAGAATTAATAAATTTTTGAAGATTGATGAATCTTTAAATATGTATGAATCTATGGATCTTTAAAGATTCATTAATTTCGGTATTCTAAAACAGAGTCGTGCATATCGAGATTCATGATTTTTTTTATAGAACTATGATAGTTACGAAAGATCCCGGAAGATGTTTTATTTTATAAATACAAAAAAATCATGAACATCAAGATTTGGCAATCTCAAAATTGAACATCGATATCATATCAATATTATTGAATATGGACATCTAAATTCAGATTCAGGTCACACTCCATTAATAAAATAGCAAAACGATCAAACGATTCATAAATTGCAGGATGGAATCTGAAGATTGAAGAATCTTTTCAATCGCGATTCCGATCCATTTATTCATTTAAAAAATTCGCTACAGTGGAACCGTGATTTAACTGGCTATTACTATGTTCCACGCGATTACTGAGCGGTAACCAATTTACGCAACTCGTAACCCTCTCTCCTTGTTTGTTTGTTTGTTTATGCACTTACCTTTGTAGCAAGCCTCGTGTTGTTCTCTTCCAATTCTGTTGTGGACATTAATATTCGCTTTCTCGTTGCTTTTTTGCTGTATGCTTTGTTTCTCTGTGATTTGAATTTATTCTACATCTGCTACACCGTGGCGCACACCCACTCAATAGCTTCCGCGCAGCTTGCGCCAATACAGTACGAGCGGTAGCAGCGAGTCGGTTCGCATCACGCTCGCGTCGGTCAGGTGAAAACTGGCGTGCCGCAACCGCGCCAGATAGCGCTCGATGCTGACCGCCGGCAGAAAGATTGGCCTTACCGGGCGCGGTACCGTCTTGAGCAGACCCTTGGCCGTCTCGAGATGGCGGAAGGCGACGCTCGCCAGGCTGAAGGTGACCTCCTCCACGCCCTTGTCGTCCGCCCGGTTGCGCACCATCCGCTCCTGGTTGACGCCGTGCTCCATCAGCACCTCCTGCGGGATCGGCACCGCGTTCCGGCGCGTCTGGTACGGTATCGAGCGGAGCAGGTTCACGATCCCCTGCGCCTTGCCGAGATGGGACGCGGCATGGTCGCAGTGCACGTTCCGCATGCCGTGTACCTCGAGCAGCAGGTACAGGACGCTCGACACCGTCTGCTCGGCATAGTCCTCCAGCTGCCGGACCGTAACGAAGTGCAGGTTCGCGTTCGCCCGGGCCATCACCAGCCGCTGGAGGTACCTCTTCGACAGCTTGTGCTCCCGGATTGCCCGGTGCAGCTCGTGTATGACGGGATGGTCCGGCACGGTGCTGCTGCTTTTCCCCTCCTCAGTCCCACCGCTCCGGTACAGTGTGGTGAGTGTGTTTTCCCAGAACTTGAGCGGCATCACGCCAACGTTACCGGCGGACACCTTCTCGCTCACCTTCGCCACCTCCACGTTGAACGCACGCACTGCCAGCGCGCTTCGGCGCTCCGGATTCTTCAGCAGCAGTGTGCAGAGAAAGTTTTCCTTGTCATGGTTCCTGCGAACGGAGGGTGGGAGGGGAAGCAGGTTGTTACACAAACGGTCACTGCGGAGATCTGTCTGCACCTACCGAACGAGACTTAGGCAAACGTTCTGTGCGCTGGTGCTGCTTCTAGAATCGCTCGACGTCATTCGCCTCAACGTTCCACCCGACGCGATGCGAACCGTTCTGTAGCACCACATGTTGAATTAATGTTTAACAAACTAAAACTATACAACTAGCATCACCCGGTCCAGAGCTTAGTGGTTCATGGCCTTCCCGGTGTTTTTTTATCCCGCAAGCCCCGGAAATTCTGTCAAAACACAGGCACGCACCGCACAATAACAAATCACAATCAAAACAAACGTTTGACAGATTGCGTTCGCTACGCGCCACACGCGTTCGAACCTGTGATCGGGAAATTATGAATGAAGCGATCCCGCCCCGTTCATGGATAATGAATATTCATAGCGTGCGTACTAATTCCGTACAAATTATCCATTCGAAACTTCCCGAGAACTAGATCGAGCGATACTTGCGGGAACTATTTGTGATATAGAAACAATGTATTTGAATCGACTGTTAGGCAACAATTTATGCGCTTCTGGAGAGGCTTGTTTAGCAGTAATATTTGGAGCGTCGTTCGTAGAGGAACGACCAAGATCTTCGTTCTAATGAGCGTTTTAAATGTAGCTTTAATATTTTCATATCAAGTATCAACTATTTAGAAACTTTGTTTCTTAGCAGATATCCTGTTACCTGCCAATTACATTCTGTCGGTGACTTTGATGATATGTTAACAAAATACCTAGGATTAATTATGTTTTTAAAGTAAAATCCAAATACAATGCATGTGCGTCGATAGCGCCGTCGTGTTCCACCCGTTGGGTCCAGATAAGCGAGCTTATTAGGGGTGCCAAAGTTTCTAGGAACTGTTTGCGTTTGCGTACCGTAACCTTTTCAGAATATCCTTACTATAAAGTTGAAACGAAAATATCAAAACCACTCCCTTCGCCATTCTTTCCCCCGCAAACGGTTAGGGCAGTAATGTTTTCTGCCAATCTCATCATTAAATCTTTTTTTCATGAATAGTTAAATCCTATCTGGCCGTTATTACCGAATAAAAAATGGTTAAATCCTCGTTTCCTTAAACGAGGTTAAAATGCATGGATAAGTCCGTGCCCAAATAAAAGACATAGCTGCACAGATACACGTATTTTTATCTAATCGATACCTTATGCGATATCACGAAATGTGCTTAAAATTAAATTTCTCAGAAACTGACATAGCACATTGCACCGAATATTTCGAGCAGGTACATCATGCAATCCATGATACATTATCGATTTCTGGTAAAGATAAATCCTTTTCCTGTGAATTTTGCTTAGGCAATCGGGTGGCCGGTTGGTCAATTTCGGGTAAACTCAAACTTCGATTTACTAGAAATTTTGCGTATGAAATGAACACAAATTAACATAGGCAACAAGCTAGAACTGAATCAAGGGCAAGGGCATTCAACGTGCAAAACAATGTTACATTTATCTACCAAAACTTAAACCTTAAAATTTCTCAAAAAAAAACCAGCGCATTGGTGGCGCAAAGGGGACCGCGAAACAGTGACGGGTCTGGCATTTGTTATTGCTTTACTTGGCTAGTCGATAGCAAAACAAGCACGATACACACATAAAAATATCCTTTTCTTCCTGCCTTTCCCTATACACGACCATGCTCATGCCGCTCTCCCTCTCTAAGCCTCGCCCTCACTGCCAACGGGCGGATGGGCGGCCGGATGCCGACGGTTCGGGTCGTCCGGTTTCATCGCGGGGAATAGCAGCACCTCCTTGATGTTGTTCGAGTCGGTAAGGAACATGGTGAGCCGATCGATGCCCATGCCCCAGCCGCCGGTTGGTGGCAGCCCGTACTCGAGCGCGGTGCAGAAGTTTTCGTCCACCAGCTGCGCCTCGTCGTCGCCGGCCGCCTTGTCCGCGGCCTGTTGCTCGAACCGCTCGCGCTGCACGGCCGGATCGTTCAGCTCGGTATAAGCGTTGCACACCTCCTTGCGCATCACGAACAGCTCGAACCGCTCGGTCAGGCCAGTCGCGCTGCGATGGTACTTGGCCAGCGGGCTCATGATCTGCGGATGGTCGCAGATGAACGTCGGGTTGATGCATGTCTCCTCGAGGAACTCGCCCACCAGCTTGTCGAGCAGGCGGGCGGCGGTGCGCGGCGGCTTGCACTCCACCTCGTGCTTCACGCACAGTGCGTCGAGAAACTGGACCGCCTCCGGCGTGTGCAGCTCGTCCGCTGGTGGGAACTTTACCTTCAGCGCCTCCTCCAGCGAGCTGATCATCGAGATGCGCCGGAACGGGGGCGTGAAGTCGATCTCATACTCCTCGCCCTCCGGCCCGTCCGGATGGTACTTGATCTTGTACGTGCCGTGGATCGCATGCACCATGCCGGACAGCAGTCGCTGCGTGATGTCGATGATGTCGTTGTAGTCCGCGTACGCCATGTAGAACTCGCACGTGGTAAACTCTGGGTTGTGCGTCAGGTCGATACCTTCGTTGCGGAACTGACGGCCGATCTCGTACACCCGGTCGAGCCCGCCGACCGTCAGCATTTTCAGGTACAGCTCGGGCGCGATGCGCAGAAACAGGTCCATGTTCAGGTCGTTGTGGTGCGTGATGAACGGTTTGGCCGTCGCCCCGCCCGCTATCATGTTCATCATGGGCGTTTCCACCTCGAGGAAGCCCAGGTTGTCGAAGAACCGGCGCACGTAGCTGATAATGAGCGCGCGCGTCACGAAGATGTTGCGCACGTTGTTGTTCAGGATCAGGTCGAGGTAGCGCTGGCGGAACCGCGTCTCCTTGTCCTTGAGTCCGTAGTGCAGGTGCGGCAACATGTGCAGACAGGGTGACAGCAACTTGATCCGGCGCGCCATAGTCGACAGTTCGCCCTTCTTTGTCTTGCCCGGCACACCCGTCACACCGATAATGTCACCCCGGCGCAGCCGCCCCGTCTCCTCGAAGAACAGTGCCTCGCTTTCGTACGCCTTCATGTTTGCCATCACCTGCAGCTTCAGCCCTTCGCCGCGTAGATCGAAGAAAATCAGCTTCCCGCCCGACTCGCGGATCGCGTGCACCCGGCCTGCCACGCTCACCGTCACGTCCTCGACCGTTTCCCCATCCTGCAGCCCGTTGTACCGCTCGATAAACTCGCCGAGCGAGCAGGTGACGTTGAACTTGTGCGGGTACGGATGCGTTTCCGGACTCTTCTTCAGCTCGGCGATGGCCGCACTGCGCAGCTTAAAGTACTCGTTCGGAGAGATCTCTTCCAGGTTTTCCTTGGCCGGAACCGCTTTCTTCTCCGTCTGATCGGCGGTCGCCTGCTGGGCGCTCTTCTCCTGCTTTTCCTTTTCCTTAGCCTCTGCCTTGAGTCGGCGCTTCAGCTCACTATAGAAAAACAAAGCAAAAGCGTTAGTGTTGCTAAAACCCATACTAAAGATTATGGTTTTTTTTTCTAATCTACGGATAAAATCATGTATTTTGCTGTTTTTCGTTTTAGTGTATGGGGATGGTGAATGTACATTTTCTGTCGCTTCGATTTCCACCGCACCGCGGTCGTGGTGCCCAGTAGCGTTTGCACGGTGGATGGAAATGCCGGCAGTACCAGCGTCGTCCTGCTGCCGTGGTGAGCCTTCCACACCGACGCACCGGTGCGCCGGACCAACTGCTGTACTGCGGCCACCAGCAGCATCGCTCACACGCGCACACTCTGTCCCCACACGCACCGCGCGACTGGTTCTTGCTGTCAATGCGGAATTAAAAAAAGGCCGAGCGTGTGGCATACGCCGTGGCGCTGCTGGCTGCTACGGCGAGAAAGCAGAACACACGGAAATTCGTTCCCGCGAATTAACTTACTTCTTGGATAGCTTTTCTTCGCCCTGCTTTGCGTCAGCCATCGCTAGGTTCTTGGGTTCTGTGCGGCACAGACGGCAGGCACGAAATTAAAAATTACCGTTGAGGCTCGTTTCTGTGGGAGGGGTGGGCTAGCTCTCTCGCTGGCTCCGCTTCGTGCCCGGTACGTTGGATGTGGCAGCGTTTTAGCCGTGTCGATTTTATAGTGCAACGAAATATGCTGGCCGCTGCTCAGTTCACCATGCTCGATCTGCCGGGCTGACGTACCACTTATGTGTTGGTGTGTGTGAGTGTGTATGAATGTGTGCGGCTGTTGGTATTTCATTTATTTACGGACTTGCGATATTGCGCAAAGTTGCGAAGGAAAGAGTGAGAAAGAGCAAGTAAAGCACCCACAAGGGTGAGTGGGAACGAGTGAGCCATGAAGAGATTGAACTTCCTTCATGCACACACGATGACACAAGTGCACGTTTTACTGTCAAGTGTGACAGCTTGCCACGATTGCGGTGTGAACAACAGGTACGAACTGTACAAGCCATCGTTTTCAAAGGAAATACAGCTAATATAATTATGTAAAACTCAGCAGAAAATTTTTATTTCCAATAATGTTCTTCCGACCAGGGCAAGCTAATGTTTACATTTAATAACCCATTTCATTAAAAAAAATCCCATTTCTTCCTGTGGCTATCTACACCTTGGGTGAGCTCGATTGTCACAGCAACCGCAGTCCTGCTAATCTCAACTATCTCTCTCTCTCGCGATTGGTCTCTTTTCTCCCAAGCAGCTTGGTGGGAAAATATTTTCTGTTTGTTTAGGTGGGCGCGGGTGCGCTGCTGCTGGGTGGTGTTTTTTCCCGTGTAAAGGAATTCGGAGACACCTCCGTCAGCAGGAAAAACTGGGCGATGTAGGGTTGAAAAAACAACAGGAACACTGCGGCAAATCTTTCTCAATCGCAGCATCAGTTAGCCCTAAATCTCAGCCACGAACGGGCCAGCAAATATGTGTTTGATTGCTTAAGGTAATGAGTAAATTCAAAAGAATGTTTTTCCCGTGTTTTTTCCCCCTGTGCTCATGGGCTTTGTTTTTCTTTTCATTTTGATTTTAGGGTTCCTGCTGCAAGTGTGCTAGCGAAAGCAAATATCATCTCCCCTTTTTCGTGTGTTGTTTAAAGGATGGATTTTTCGGAAGCGCTTAAAATCCCGATCGGGAAATCGCATCCCGCGATGGCCGGCGGCAGCATCGTCAGCGGGGCACCAGTGGTGGGGGTTCCGGGTGGCGGTGGTGGAGGTGGTGTCGGTGGCGGTGGTCATGCCGCCGAACAACAGGGCGCCGGGTATGTGACGGAGAAGCTGTACATGCTGCTGCAGCTGTACCTACAAAACAAGGGCTGGAACCCGTCGGTCGAGCTGCTACAGTGCTTTGCTGAGCTGAAGGATACTCCAATACTGCCGAGTGCCGCCTACCTGCAGGCACTGGCTAGCCGCGTCGCGCTGGACAACCAGGGCCGACTGGTGCTGCGCGAAACTGGCAGGATCGTCCTGCCGTACGAACATTTTGCGAACGCGGTCATGCTGAAGCACATGTCAGGCCCGCACGGGCTGCACCTTAGCATCGAGGCGACGGTGCGGGCGGTGATGGATTCATACACGATTGGCCGGGACAGCTTCGGCATGGAGAAGGAATTTATCGTCGAGGTGGTGCAGTCTTGTCCGAGCCCGGCCTGCCGCTACTACAAGGGCCAGCTCGGCGTCGGCTCGTACATCGATCCGAGCTCGTTCGGAGCAGCTGGTGGTAGCACGGTTGGTGTAAGCGGTAGTGGCGGAGTGCCAGGGGGAGGAATTGCACCACAACCACAGCCGCAGACGCTGCCGGGCGGTGGGCATCTGAACTCCGGTGAGTATCTGTCTCATCTGCAGCAGCAACTCGGGCAGCAGAACGCCGGGCTGTTTGAGCTCGGCGGTAACGAGAAGGCACTGCTCGGGCAAGGGAAACACGCGAAGGCAACCGCGTCACCTCAGCATCAGCAGCCGCACATGAGTGCTGCCCTGTTTCAGCAGCAGCAGCAGCAGCAGCAGCAGCAACAGCAGCAGCAATCGAGCCGTGTCATAGTACAGCCGAAAGCTCCCCCACCGTTCGATGGCTTCAGCAATTTGTCCGCGTTCGACAAGCAACGGATGCTACAGCATCTCCAGGATAAGCAAAAACACTACGAGGCAGGCCACGTACCGGCTGCTCCATCGCACGTGGTCGGATCGGGCGTGCTTAGCGCGTCCGTCATGAGCAAGCAGCAGCAGCAGCAACAGGCAGCGACCCTGCTTCAGCAGCATCAAACACAGTCCCTGCAGTCGTCGGCTGTGTCACATCATCATCTTCATCATGCCTCGCAGCAACAGCAGCAGCCACCATCGCAACTGCCCCCATCCGTGGTGTCCTCCCAGCAGCAGCAGCAGCAGCAGCAGCAGCAGCAGCAACAACACGTGCAACCTCCTCCAAACATGGTAGGACCACTGATGCCGCCAATGATAAGCCAATCACAACAGCAACAGCAGCAGCATCAGCAACAACAGCAGCAGCTTCAAGCCATGCAAGCACACCTGAGCCAGCCACCGCTGCAGACGGTCAACATGGATACCGGGCACAAGCTGTCGGACTATATGCGGGGAGCAGTCGATCCGCACGAGTGCGTGTCGACGGCCAGCAGCGAGTTGCTCGCGCTACACAACGGCGCCTGGAGCCAGGAGCGCCAGGGTGGTATCGGTACTGGTGAGGGTGCACCGATCAGTCAGGACAAAATCATACGCGCGTTCAGCGAGCTGATGCGCAATATTGCCAAAATGAAGACGTTTATCCGGCCGAGTATGTGCAAGCCGTACGGGAAGCAGTCGGAAAGTTTACAGAAAAGTATGCCATTTACGAACTGGAGTTGAACAAGTGAATGAACCTTTATTTTTGCTATTTTTCCTGTGTTTTTCAGCCCTGTTCGACACGATACAGCTGCTGCAGATGCTGCGCAACTGTCTGCCCGCACCGCATATACCCGTATCCTCCTGGAAGGGGGCCGACGTAACCGGCGGTAGTGGTGGTGGAGGAGGTGGAGGTGGTACCGAGTCGGCTATGAATTGAAACGGAGCGCAAGCAACGTTGACCTCCCCGTAAAACAACCTTTTCACTATGAATGTTTAAGCCATAATTGTCACTAGTAGCGTTTTAGAGAAACATTATAGCTTAACTCTGTAAAAGGGATGAAAGTGATCCTATTAGTCAGTCATTTGCTTTCACCTATTTCAAAGGGTTGATTAAGAGAGAGAGAGATAGCGAGAAGAAAAAGAAGAAGGGACAAAATACGTTAACACACGAAACGAACCAAAAAAATCTAGCAAGCATAACATAAGCCTATTCGTGCAATAACAGGACGGGTCTGACCATCCTAATATCCCTAAAAAGAAAGGAAGCTTCAATCGGTAGTGTGCTTCCCTGCGTCAATGCGTCTTACTACCGACTCGAATCGTTAAACTGGACTGCATGCAAAACCAGAAAAAGTGTGCACAAAACAGTTATCATTAATTATACATCATTCAATTATCTAGTCTTTGAAAACGCCTCGCCCCGCGAGGTTCAATTCAATTTGCCAAAGAGTATGAGCGCGCACGCGCCAGACACTCCTCTGCTTAGCGGTTGTGGGTGCTTTCCTCCCTCCCATTTAATCATCCAACTCCAAACGCCCACTTCCTAGCTTTAGTAAGATTTAGCTACAATTAGGTTTAGGATAAACAAACGAAACAGGAGTAGAGGGAAAGCTAGAGGGAGAGAGAGAGCAACTAGTGTAAATTGTAAGTCAAGGGAGATCTGCTGGTTGTGGGAAAGTTGCATCGAGAGCAAAGCCACAGCCCGGAATCTTCGGACTATAATGTGATGTACACTCTCTCTCCTTTTTTCTGCCCCTCAACCCCTCGTTCCCATTCGTCATCTGCATGTGCAATAACCATTAAACACTAACACTCTTTTTGCTAAACCTTAAACACCCGTAATCTCCGTGTTAAAGGGGTGACACCCGTGGTGCGGGCGCCCAGTGCTCATGTGTGATGGATTACCAGTAAAAATAAACTATTATTCAAATTCAATATTCGAACGCTAATCTGTCGGTCAATGTAATGTATTGCTTTTGTGTTTGTGTAGTGTGCTTTAGTTTCATTGTTCCTGAGACTTGAGAAAAAATCATATAATACAAACCAAAGAGAATCTGGGACAAGAGAAATCTCACGGAAACGGAAAAAAAAAAGTTTTGATTTAAAAGCTTTCGCTGGTATGACGTTTTACGTAAACTTAATATTAAATAAACATAAATGTTTAAAATTCATCGGATATAATAATATCTTTGTGTCAAAAGAAGGTTTCAGTTTAACGTAACGATTAGAGAAAAAACGTTTGTGATTGAACGTTCCCGTTTATTTCGTTGCAATAAACAAAATTACATTGTTAACTTTGTAACCACCTGCCCGGGCAGGTAGTTTACCACATTTCTCATTTTTTGTTGTTGTTTAAGAACGTTGTATGGATATCTTTTATTGAGCGAATCTCATAAAATTTTCACGCTCAGTGAACTAAGTTCCCAGAGTATTCGAAGGCAATACAACAACTAGGGACAAAAATATATCCGTTTCAGCGCGGAAAAGAGAAAGTTTTGCTAGGTATTATAAAATTAAAATTTTTAAAGTGCAAAACGTACCCGGGAAGATGGTGATTGAAATGAAGATTAAAGTTACTCAACAAGTTCAGAATTTCAATTACTACTTTACAATCAATTTTCCTACCAACTTTCATCTGCGGTTCTGTATACAATCAAACTGAACGATTGAATTGTCGTTATTTGTTTTTCAATACTTCTACTAGTGGTCATATGCCTTTCGCTTGTGCATTCCCACTGCTTATCTTAGCATTCCCGGTTTTGATAGTAATTTTACTTTCCTCAGCAATGCCACCTATCTATCTCAGCATTTTCCACTTTCTTCACCAGCACCACTTATTTCAGCATTTTCTGTTTTGATAGTAATTTTACTTTCGTCAGCAATACCACCTTTGCTAGCATTCTCTGTTTTGATAGAATTCTCACTTTCCTCGGCATTTTCCGTTTTGATAGTATTTCCACTTTTCAAAGCAGTACCACTTCCTTCATCTTTGTCGCATCCCTCAGTTAGGCAGCGATCCTCTGTTTTCACATTTTCCTGAGCGGAATCGCTTTCATTCTCATTCTTCTCACATTTCCCGACTGCACCATTTGCCTCCGGTTTGCCAGTGCTTACTATCCTCGGCTTGACGCCTTTGCGGGCCGGCAACACGTCCAGCAGCGTCTGCTGCCACTCCTTCCCCATGTGCACGTTCAGCAGTATCTCAAACACCTGATTGATCGTCAGGATGGTGCGTGTCTTTATCACCAGATGCTCGGCAAGCGGCAACCGGGCATGTCGGATACCGTGCCGCTGGGCCAGCTGGTGGCAGTACCCTTTGTGCTGGTTGTGATCAACCAGCCCGCCGATCACGTACACGCAACCCTCCTCGAGTCGCTCTAGCACGTGCTCCGACTCGCTCGTGAGGTACACGAGCGTGGACGGTTTGAACAACTGCATAAAGTGTTCGCTCGCGAACCGCACGTCCCAATGGCTGTAGCCATCGTTCCGAGCGAGATGCCGCTCGACCGCACCGCCTTTCTCAATTCCGACAAAGTGCAGCGGGATGGGGCGGGACGACCGCCGGTTTAGCGTGTAGATGCGCAGCAGCTGTTTGACGCACTTGCCCACATCCTTGTCGATCATCAGCTGGTCGAAGCTAAGGTCAACGACCACTTCGATCTTAGCCTCGTCGTTGATCACCTTTCGCCGCTTTAGCTCCTTCCGGCTCGGCCCGTTGCGCACCGGCAACCCTTGCCGGATCGCTTCCAGTCGCTTCGCCTTCATCTTTTCCTTTTCCTGCTGTCGCTTTTCTTTCTTCCTTTTTTCCCAGTTTTCGAGCCTGAGCAGCTTCTTGCGCTGTCGCTTGGAAAGTTCAGGGGGCGATGATGAGCGTTTGTTTTCGTTAGATTCTGGATCGTTTGCTTTAGCGGATGGAGGTCGGCTTTCGTCAACCGGTTCTGGGATACGGGGTTCGTTCGCAACTGGTTGTAGGGAACAGTGATCGTCCAATGGACAGTCGGCTTCCATTACCGTAAGCTCTTGTTTCAAACACGTCTCATCCATTGCTACATCTTCCATTTTATGCTTGATCGACAGTCGCCTCGGTTTGGTTCGGTTTGGTCTGGAGGGCTTGCTACAGTTGCTACCGATATAAGCTACAGAGATTGTTTAGTTTATGCCAAGTTGCAGAGCTTTCGCATTTAGGCATTACCCTTTACCACAGGGCTAATCGAAGGCTTTCTTTAGCTCTAAAAGTAGTAAAAAAATAAATACACTCCGTTGAAAGTTTAACGCCGGCACGCGGGACAGATCGTCGGTGAAGGATCACTTTTTACTTCTCTCAGAGTGATACGCTGAAACAGACGATCAAGCCTCGTGTATTGCGATTTTTGGTCCGCTAAACTAACAAAAAGGATACCTATCACAGAAACGGTCCTTTTAGTTAGCTTTTGTGTATTGCAACTTATGACTGTTGTGGAAAAAGTTTACAATAACAAACCCACGGCAGTTTTTCCGGGTAAAAAATAACAACGTGTGGTTTGTCGATTTTCTGAGAGATGACAGAAACGCGTTTCTTGTTACAGCCGAGCTGCTTGTGGTGACTTTGGCTGCTAGACACAAAGTGAAACGGTCCTTTTAGTTAGCTTTTGTGTATTGCAACTTATGACTGTTGTGGAAAAAGTTTACAATAACAAACCCACGGCAGTTTTTCCGGGTAAAAAATAACAACGTGTGGTTTGTCGATTTTCTGAGAGATGACAGAAACGCGTTTCTTGTTACAGCCGAGCTGCTTGTGGTGACTTTGGCTGCTAGACACAAAGTGAAACGGTCCTTTTAGTTAGCTTTTGTGTATTGCAACTTATGACTGTTGTGGAAAAAGTTTACAATAACAAACCCACGGCAGTTTTTCCGGGTAAAAAATAACAACGTGTGGTTTGTCGATTTTCTGAGAGATGACAGAAACGCGTTTCTTGTTACAGCCGAGCTGCTTGTGGTGACTTTGGCTGCTAGACACAAAGTGAAACGGTCCTTTTAGTTAGCTTTTGTGTATTGCAACTTATGACTGTTGTGGAAAAAGTTTACAATAACAAACCCACGGCAGTTTTTCCGGGTAAAAAATAACAACGTGTGGTTTGTCGATTTTCTGAGAGATGACAGAAACGCGTTTCTTGTTACAGCCGAGCTGCTTGTGGTGACTTTGGCTGCTAGACACAAAGTGAAACGGTCCTTTTAGTTAGCTTTTGTGTATTGCAACTTATGACTGTTGTGGAAAAAGTTTACAATAACAAACCCACGGCAGTTTTTCCGGGTAAAAAATAACAACGTGTGGTTTGTCGATTTTCTGAGAGATGACAGAAACGCGTTTCTTGTTACAGCCGAGCTGCTTGTGGTGACTTTGGCTGCTAGACACAAAGTGAAACGGTCCTTTTAGTTAGCTTTTGTGTATTGCAACTTATGACTGTTGTGGAAAAAGTTTACAATAACAAACCCACGGCAGTTTTTCCGGGTAAAAAATAACAACGTGTGGTTTGTCGATTTTCTGAGAGATGACAGAAACGCGTTTCTTGTTACAGCCGAGCTGCTTGTGGTGACTTTGGCTGCTAGACACAAAGTGAAACGGTCCTTTTAGTTAGCTTTTGTGTATTGCAACTTATGACTGTTGTGGAAAAAGTTTACAATAACAAACCCACGGCAGTTTTTCCGGGTAAAAAATAACAACGTGTGGTTTGTCGATTTTCTGAGAGATGACAGAAACGCGTTTCTTGTTACAGCCGAGCTGCTTGTGGTGACTTTGGCTGCTAGACACAAAGTGAAACGGTCCTTTTAGTTAGCTTTTGTGTATTGCAACTTATGACTGTTGTGGAAAAAGTTTACAATAACAAACCCACGGCAGTTTTTCCGGGTAAAAAATAACAACGTGTGGTTTGTCGATTTTCTGAGAGATGACAGAAACGCGTTTCTTGTTACAGCCGAGCTGCTTGTGGTGACTTTGGCTGCTAGACACAAAGTGAAACGGTCCTTTTAGTTAGCTTTTGTGTATTGCAACTTATGACTGTTGTGGAAAAAGTTTACAATAACAAACCCACGGCAGTTTTTCCGGGTAAAAAATAACAACGTGTGGTTTGTCGATTTTCTGAGAGATGACAGAAACGCGTTTCTTGTTACAGCCGAGCTGCTTGTGGTGACTTTGGCTGCTAGACACAAAGTGAAACGGTCCTTTTAGTTAGCTTTTGTGTATTGCAACTTATGACTGTTGTGGAAAAAGTTTACAATAACAAACCCACGGCAGTTTTTCCGGGTAAAAAATAACAACGTGTGGTTTGTCGATTTTCTGAGAGATGACAGAAACGCGTTTCTTGTTACAGCCGAGCTGCTTGTGGTGACTTTGGCTGCTAGACACAAAGTGAAACGGTCCTTTTAGTTAGCTTTTGTGTATTGCAACTTATGACTGTTGTGGAAAAAGTTTACAATAACAAACCCACGGCAGTTTTTCCGGGTAAAAAATAACAACGTGTGGTTTGTCGATTTTCTGAGAGATGACAGAAACGCGTTTCTTGTTACAGCCGAGCTGCTTGTGGTGACTTTGGCTGCTAGACACAAAGTGAAACGGTCCTTTTAGTTAGCTTTTGTGTATTGCAACTTATGACTGTTGTGGAAAAAGTTTACAATAACAAACCCACGGCAGTTTTTCCGGGTAAAAAATAACAACGTGTGGTTTGTCGATTTTCTGAGAGATGACAGAAACGCGTTTCTTGTTACAGCCGAGCTGCTTGTGGTGACTTTGGCTGCTAGACACAAAGTGAAACGGTCCTTTTAGTTAGCTTTTGTGTATTGCAACTTATGACTGTTGTGGAAAAAGTTTACAATAACAAACCCACGGCAGTTTTTCCGGGTAAAAAATAACAACGTGTGGTTTGTCGAATTTCTGACAGATGCTCGACACTGTCCGATTGCATCGTTCCCGGCAACGCTGTTAAATAAAACTGAATAACGCATGCTAAAAGTGAAATGTTTATAGAAAAACACCAACCAAAAATTTAAGCTACCATTCTAATACAATTTCTGGCAACAATAAACATAAACATAGTTAAGAAATTTACTGGATAATTTTATAACCATTTCGAGCAGCTTTACACCGCGGGTCGACGCTATGGCCGGGAAACTGCTCGAACGCAACTGACGTTCGGTTGAATGCTCCAAATTAGTTTGATTTACCAACGGCCATCGTATACCGATCAACAACAACGCTTTCCGTCGAGACCGATGTAAGCAGCGGAGTTCGATGTAAGCCGTTTCACCCAAGCGTCCGTCGACGGCTTGTCCTCGTTAGTGCGTGCCACAAGTGAAGTAATAAGTCGCTATCGTTAGTAATAATCGTCATAAATAGTTATCGCAAGTGTGAACACCATGACCGACATCCCGTTCGAAAAACAGCAGCAATCCTACTGGCGTGGGGTGGTGATGAGATGGGTAAATAGATACGAGCATTACGGGTAGTTACCCTCTCACTATAATAAAATCTTAAATGTTTGCTGTTTCCCTTTTCCTCTGCTCTTTTTCTTCGTTTTGTTTTTGCCGCGCCGTGGTGAAGGTGGAATGCTCCGGCTTAAATCCCGACCGCGAATGCATCGATCTAAGCGCCTGCTACGATAGCTTCCGACGCAAGCTAAAGGGCGCCTACGAGCTGCAGGAATGCACGGTGGCTGAGTTTATGCGCGCAAAGTTTCCCGACTTTGAGCTGCGGCTAGATCAGGCGAACGAAATCCCGGAAAGTGACCATGTGTACGTCTTTTCGCTCATGCTTTACTTTTCGTGTGTTCGGCATCCGGTACCGTACTTTCAAAACATTGGCAAAGAGTTTGACAATGCGTACCAGTACAGCATAAAATCGTTCCTGCACTCGTTCGTGCCAGAGAACCACAGCAGGCCCATTTCCATCGATCGTGCCTTTTTGGATGGTGCGTTTCGGAACGCGCAGCAATCGCCGGATGGCACACCGCGCGTGGAAGCGAATGGACACCCCCAAGGCAGTTCGGTACAGATGATAACGAGCACACCGAATGGCAAGCGGGAAATGAAGAAACCGTCTCCGGTAACGCCGAAAAGCGTAGCGCTTGAATGGAAGGTGCGGAACCTGTCCGCACTGCTCGATACCGCCCGGACGGAAAATGTCAGCCAGGAGCGACAGATCGAACAGTTGCTGCGTAGTGTGCAAGAGCTACAGGAGGAGAGGAAGCGCAATCTGGCCAAGATCAGCGCACTGGAGTTAAAGGAAACATGCACGTGCCTGAGTGACTCGCCGGAACGGTCGCAACCGTTGAGCAGGGCACCGGAGCAGTTAGAAAAACAGATCGAATCGCAAAACCGTCTAATAGAGCAACTAGAGATCGATCTGATCAGTGCGAAGGAATTGGCTCAGAAGGAAATGGAAAGAAGCAAATGTGTATTGCAACAGTACGCCACACTCAAGTCCGACAATCAGCAAATGAAGATGATGGAGGAGGTTTTGAAAGAGGAGCTTGCTGCAAAGGAAAACACCAATCAAAATCTCGCCGAGACGGTGAACGATTTGCGGCGCTTCATAAGTGAAAATCATTTGAGCAACGTGTTAGAACCGCTAGAAAGTTCGTCTAACTTTTTGGACACTTCCGTTAAAAACGCTTCATTGAATGATGGCCGTTTCAACGATTCCGAGAACCTAGCAGCAACTGTCGTAGATGTAAAACTGAGGGAGAAAGAGCAAGAGAATGAAGCATTGGAGAAAAGAGTACAGGAACTGGAGGAACGATGTAAACTAAACAAGGAAGAGCTTGTGCGGCATCAAACGGAGACGGAGCAGAAGATGGCGGAAACTGAGCGAATTTTTGCCAAACGATTGCACGAACTCATAAGCAATCTAGAAGCCGAACAGGCTAATTTAGCGTCACTGATGAATGAGAAGAAAGCACTGGCGGAAGAGCTTAGCGACATGAAGAATGAAATGGTTGAGAAGGTGACAACCATAGAGCAATCGTTGGAACTCGCCGAGCAATGTAATAAGCAGCTAGTAATGGACCTCGAAAATGAAGTCCTTAAAACGAAGGAGCTGACTCGCCATAATTCTACTCTGAACGAGCAAATATTAGAACTTCGACGATCGTTGCAAGAAATGGGTCTAGATCTCGCAGAGGAGAGGGAAAAATCTAATGAAATCAATTGCCAATATGTCACGATGAAACGGCAGGCAGATGATCTAGATGCGCAATGCACAAAGCTGATAAAATCTTTGTCAGAAAATCGCACCGACATTTTCAAACTTCAACAGCAGCTTGCGGCGAATGATGAGGAGCTGGAGAAGCTTAAAGCACAGCACGCGAAGGAAATGGATCAGCACCGTGCGGCGGAGGAGCAGGAAAAGAAACGCCTGCTGGAAGAGATTAAATGTGTACAGGCGGCAGCGAACGAAGAGAATGATGAGCTTCGCCGATCGCTTGAGGAAGTAGGGCAGACGAAAGTGCAGCTATTCGACGAATTGGAAAAGGAAAAGAGTAAAACGGAGGTCCTGCAGCAGCGCCTGGAGGAGTTGGGACGGTCTAAGCAAGAGGCAGAAGAACTCACCAACAGCCAGCGGGAGGAGATGGTTGGCCAGTTATCCTCGCTACAGAAGAAGCTTGACGAAGAGAAGCAAAAGTCGGATGATATCAATCGTCAAT
>KB671627.1:106062-155411 GCA_000349105.1 Anopheles epiroticus
CGAGTTTCCTGGAAGCGGATTGGCAACCTGGCCATGTCTTTTAGACGTGCTCGGATGTGAGCGGGCCAAAGAAGAAGAAGTAACATGAGCAAGAGTTGATTTGCACTTAACTGACTTAATTGATTCGTTTGAATCTGGCCGCCTACGAGTGACACATTTCTCATCGCCTCCTGTGTAGAAAACAACACCATTTAAAAGAAACGCAACACAATAAGAAACGTCCTTGTGGTGATCCAACTATACAATGCGTTTTGTTTTATTCATTTCATTACATACGTTCTTCTTCCGCATCACCTCAACTCGTGCAACACCTCACCCCCCCCCCCCCGCCCCCTCCACGGAACCGAAGACGATGCTGCATCCTTCAACCGGTATATGCCGGCTTATGCCGGTAGCTCTTGCACAGGGCAGGTGATTACGTTGCGTACCCGAGGGAGGGAGGAATTGGTGGTGAGCGAATGATAAGAGATTATATTCTACAAACGGTTCGTAACGGCCTACCGAAACAAATGCACACAGTTATTCGGTGTTTTACAATTTAAATATATATATATATATATATATATATATATATGTATGTAATCAACGTTTGCAGTCGCACAAGGAATCGCAAAACAACTCTAACTGTTTCGTTTTGCTCGTCTAGACACCGACAAAATAAAACACGTCTAATAACTAAACTCATACAAAAAATAAGCTTCCAAAACAAAACAAACGAACAGCAATAAAGTGTGTAAAAAATGCGAAGGAATGCCAGAGTCACGGCACCAAGCCATCACGAACCCGTCCGCCACGTGGGGAGAAGGGCTAGGGATGTTGAGTGCTCGTCTAATGTGTATTAGTAATGCGCGGTCGAAAAATCGATCATCGACCGGAAAGAAAAGCTTGATAAGTGCGAGGAAACCCGTCATGGAAAGAAGGAAATGCACGAGAAACAGAAGGCGCAACGGGGCCAGAGGTTGTATTACCCTTCCCATACGTGTGCAGCAGTTGTTCTCACCTCCGGACGAGGCAATCTTTTCCTCCTTTTTTCCTTCATTCCCCTCTTTGATACAGTGCCCTGAACTGTTTAGCGAATTTATCGCAACATAATATAAACGATTTTTGCAATAAAAAGATTAATAGTTCGCGCTACACAAACGTTCGTTTGTCTCTCTCTTTCTATCTTGCCTTTTCATCCGCTACTACTACCATTATTAGTTAACATATACTTTTTAGCTTTCACTACGTGAGGAAGGAACGACGTGAGGGTGGGGTGGGAAGGGTAGAAGGAATTAAAGGTGAGGGAAAAGGTGGGAATGGGAAGTATTTTTATCTCATCAATAGCAACAAGTTAAGTGTGTGTGTGTGTGTGTGTGTAAATCTGGTTTTTTATATCCCACTAACTCTCTGGTTCATCGAAAATTCTACTACACCTGTTTTAATATAGCTATACTTCTTTCGTAACTTCTCCCTCTTTCTCTCTCTCTCTCTCTCTCTCTCTTGTTTCCAGTTTACTTAATTCTCTCACCCTTTTCCCTTCCAATCAGTGCCCCTTTTCAGAACCGCATACCCAAAATAAACGCTTTTAGTGGATTTGCTGTTGCCCCTTTCCCCCGTTCTAACGTAAAGTACCATCATTTTTTAAACAATTCTATTATTTCCTATGTTTATATGTATATATATACGCGTACACATATATAGAGCTTTGTTTTTGTTAAGGATTGTGTGTATATGCAGTATATACATATGTGGCTCGAACGACAATGTGCAACCTTACAGAGCACGTACTCGCTAAGCCGTACATACATATATAAGCGTTTTCCAGTAATGTATATGCGTTTGTGTATATATATATAATTCATATACGGCGAGTGACACAAGTCAACCCACCCCTCTATGCACTTTGCTGCACACGTGTTGATTAATGCGTGTAATTCATGTAATAAAGTGTCTAATGCGCTCCCGTTTCCCTACCAAATACTACTAGTGTACGTGTACACTACGGCTAAACGCGAGTAGTCTTTCCATCCTATTTCACCCTTTTCATACATGGGCTGTGTCCCTATCTGTTACTTCGAATTTTATCTTTTCCTTCCTCTAAATAGATGTGGCTAATGCTTTAACCGCCTTTCACGCGTGTACTTATTGTGTTATTTTGTATTTTTGCGTGTGTTTCTGTTGTTACTTTAAATGTAAAGATCACGGTCGTTCGATATCATACTCTTTCGCTCAGCTAAAGTACAGTGTTGCACTGTTTTCAATAGTTGTAGCAACAACATTCCTTTCCTTTTTTTTCTATGGTTTTATAGCCACACCGGTCGTAGCTGTTGATGATAATTACTTACTTCTCGCCTTACCAAAAAGATAAAAAGTAAACGCAACCAAGTATATCAAGGGACAAGCTCCCTTGCTTGTTGCTTCTCTCTCTCTCTCTCTCTACTGCCTGTTCCGTTCCACACCACATCCAGCGCCGTTTTAAAACTGCACCCAGTTCGCGTTCGTTTTGCTCGGTGTTGCGGCAGCATCCGACGCTGTCACACTAAAATAAAGTAAATGGATGATAAAAGCGTTCGGTGCGTTGGTGTGTTTGTGTAGGAGTTTTTTTTTAAGTGATTAAAACAGTGCTCAGACCATTATCGCACACAGACACACACACACACATATATTTATGAAGGGGAAAGAATGTAACATACCCAGCGGAAGTGAACTCGCCCCATTCCGTCTGTCCAGCACCGGCCGCCGTGGAGGAGGATGGGGCGGGCTGATGGGAGGGAGAACCGGCCTGCGGTGGGCTAATCTTATTGCCACCCGGCGGCGGTGGTAGCAAACCGCCCGCACCCGTCTTCTTCCCGGTAAGCCTTGACGATGCCTCCGAACCGTCTTTTTTCTACAATCATACAAAAAAGTAGGAAAAGATATTTCACTTCCTTCACAATGTTGACCCCTACGTTTAACCATTTCTAAGCCATAGGAGAAAGCTTACCGTAATCTTTACGTTAATCTTTATCGTTTCGCCCTCCTTGAAGCCGAGGTCGAGCTGCTGCTTCGGTTCCACCTTTTCCTTCTCGATCTTTTCCTCGTTCTTCACCCACTTGAAGTGGTCCTGCAGCGCGACGTTCATGTCGAACGAATCGGACCGGTCGCCGAAGCCGAGCCCGATGAACGCGGTCCGCCCGTTGCCGTCCTGGATGCGCAGCACGAAGTAGCGCGAACTGTCCGATACCGCCTCGATCGCAACGCCCGGATAGCTCTCGATCGGACAGTTGGCAAACAGCGTGCCGTTCGTTTTATCCTCGAGCTTCACGCACAGCGAACGGCCCTTTGCGACCATGCGTAGCCGCCCGGTCCAGATCGGATCGAGCAGGTTCCAGTCCGCGGCCCGGTAGCTGCGGTTGCTCTGGCGCGGCGGAATTTTGTACACAAACACCTCCTGCTTGACCAGCACCACACTCTCGTACTCCGGTTCGCCCATTGTGTGTATTCGGGACGCTAATGGAAAGAGGGGAAAAACAGGAAACACACCGGTTAATAGTAGCCACGCGAACCTGGTAAGGAAGGATGGATGTCCGCCCTTTTCAGCGCTTACCTGTGTTCTTTCGCCGGAATATGAACAGAGGGGCCGGAAGTATTGACTTTGGGGTTTGTGTTGTTTTTAGACCGAGCTCAAACACAGCGAGTAGGGAAAGAAAAAGTGAGGTTCTGTGTTTACGCGTGCAGCCAAAGAGAAGGAAACGGCAGAAGGAGAAGAAAGGATGGCGGTTAAGGGCCCCCGAGTGAAACGAAAGGGGGTTTGGCCCAGTTTTTGAAGTAGTGACACTTTCTGGCTGTACGCTTTTCACCGTGTGTCGCTTGCTCCGAACGTGTGTGCGAGCGTGCGTGCGAGTGTGTGTACGGTAGGCGTTTTCCTGGTTTTTGTTCCGGGATCCGTGTGGCCAGTATCAGTTTCCTGGATTCTTGAAGCGAGCGATTTGCCCGACTAGTTTAGCTTCCCGTACCGATCGCGAATAGTAACAACACTCACTCGCAGTCGCGCTGCGTGCATTCGATTGCTTTTATGACGTAAGCAGGTTTCTGTGTTGCTCACACACAGTGCTTAGATGAAGCGAGGAAGGGAGGTGGGACTCTTTTGTGCTCGCTTCGGCCATCTGCTGCTGCCACTGTCACTGTGTACGCTGTGACATGTTGTTGTTTGGCTACGGTGTTCCTGTATGTGTGCGCAAAAAGGCCGTTTGTTAACACGTGCGGACTAGGAAAATGCCTGTTTATGTTAATTTATTTTATGGAAATACTTTCATTATGCTGTATGAGAGAACATTATGAGCATAAATCGAAGAAAATTAACGGAAAAAGATTTGTTCGGGACACAAAAAGGAATTAACCGTTGCAGCACAATTTATACAAAATTTGACAGCGATACATCAACTGTCAATGCACCGATGGGCTATCGCACATAAATGTAAACAAATGCAGAGCGCGCTGTAAACTATTCGCCATAAAAAGAGCGTTGTTTAAACTTAAAAAAAAAATGGTCAAACATTTAAAAGAGATCTTTTCCTATTTTCCTATTATTCTCAAGATGGTATGAAACATCCAAGTGCATTAAATATTGGTAGAGCGTACCCGAGTGACGCGGTTCTCGATCGACGCGGAGGTTTTTATTCCAATTTTAATAATTTTGAATAGTTTTGAGGTTGTATTAACGAAATAGTTATTTATGAAAAGTTATTTTAAGATGACAATACGATATGATGTTTGTTTTTCTTTTTAATTTGTAAAAATGACCAGGAAATGTGATGCACATTCAACTATTTTTTTATAAATACAACAACAATGTGAAATGCGACAATATAAAAAATGTTTGACGAAATAGCTCATACGACAAAAGCAGTCAAATTCCGTATACTTAATGTTTTTGTCAGTCGCTTAAATGACCTGGAGTTCCAGTATAATGACAAAAATAAAAAAATAGCAAAACCTTTTGAATATTTTCATTAAAAATGAGGAAATCAACTTGTGCAAACTTCTTGGAAACAACTAACCGCGCAACTCGTGGTAGAACTGTAAATGCGACGCAATTGGTAGAGCAACCCTGCCCAACTGCAGTTGTGAACAGCACCCATGGCAGTCGCTGTCAAGGATGGGCAAAGAGGAAGAAGAGGTAGAAGAAAAATGCTATTCGACAGGCGTCATTGTCTGGGGTAAAGAACAGTGCATGAGTCCATCGCGAAAACCAAAAAAAACGCCCGAATTCCATCCGCACTGAAGCAATATGTACAGGTACTTGATGTGGGAATAAGTGTTGGTGTGTAGTGATATTTTGGGACAAATTAGAGTGTGGCCAAACGGCACGGAAATCGGCGCTTAGCGTTCCCTGTGCGTCGCGTTTGTCTTTCCGGCGTTTCTTTCTGCATGGTGAAATCCTTTGCCCCTTGGTGATCAGCAACTGCTGAGAGTAACTATAGATTGGGCAAGGGGCGAACTCGAACATTCGCAGGCGTCATTTTGCAGTGGCACAATGTCGCTTACCTACTCGCAGCAGGTAAGACGGGGAAACAGACATGCCAGAACGACTTCAGAGCTCACTGGGACGGTTCGAAGTATTTGGATCGTGTTACTACTTCCGTTCGATTTCATTTCTTTTCCTACCAACAGCAGTCACAGCAGGCGGCTGGTGGACCGGGCAGTGGCGGCCGGGGCGGCAATCCGGCAAACCGTGGCCAGGGACCACCCCCGAGCGCGATGCACATCCAGAAGATACTGGACGAGAACGCGGGCCTAATACAGACGATACAGGAGTTCCAGTACGCTGGCAAGGCGGGCGAGAGCATGTCGTATCAGGTGGCGCTGCACCGCAATCTCGTCTACCTGGCGAACCTGGCCGATCCGCAGCAAAACGTGTCCTCGCTGCTACCGGTGAGTGCATGTTTGCTTGGGCGATTAGGAATGCATTTCATCAACGTTCCGGGTTACATTACAGCCTCCACAGATGCTGCACGCGATACAGCACCAACAGCAGCAGCAGCAACAACAGCAGCAACAACAGCAACCACCTCCGCCAACGCATGACGGCAGCATGATGGGCGGGCAGGGTCAGACCGGGGGAATGCCGGGCTATCAGCAACCGGGACAGACGCCGCAGCAACCCCAACAGCAGCAGCAGCAACAGCCGGGCCAGCCCCACGCTGGCAACGGTGTTGGCGTACCGCACGGGCCACCGAATCCGGCTGGAGGCGTAATGCAGCAGCAGCAGCAGCCGGGCCAGCAGCCCACCGGGCTCGGACAGAATGCGGTGCCGCAGGGTCAGAATGTGGCAATGAGTGGCAATCAGCAGGGTGGGTACCGTGCGCCCGGTACCGCCGGACCGATGCCACCGACCTCCAACGCGCCCGTTGCCGGTGGCCAAGCGCAGCAGCAGCAAGGCGGACTCGTTAATCAGCAAAATGCCGGTCCGGGTACACCGATCCGGGCGGCGGGCATGCCCGGCCCGGGAAGTCAGCAGCAGCAGCAACAGCAGCAGCAACCAGCGAGCCAACCGCTCCCGCCCCAAACTTCCGGTTACCAGCAGCGCGCGTCGTATGGTGTGCAGCACTCGCACTATCCGGGGTATCCGCCACCGAACCAGGCTCCGTATGGGGCCCAAACCGGCTACTCACCGTATGGTGGTCCGCCGAGCCAGGTGCAGGGATATGGGCCACCGAACGCGGGTACTCCGCAAGGCTACCACCATGGTGCGGTCGTGCCACCGGCCGGATCGGCGGGAGGGCAGGTGCCACCGGTGCAGGCCTCGCCGTACCCAGGGGCAGCTACCGGACAGCATCCGGGAGCGGGTGGAGGTGCCGGCACACCAGGAAGTGGTGCTGGGCCGGGTGCTTATCAGCAGGCATTGCCGCCGGGCGCCCCGAACGCGCAGCCACACGTTGGCTACGGTCCACCCGGGCAACCGCCCGTTCAATACCCGCCTCAGGGCGGGCCCGGCGGCCCTCCACCGCCCCATGGCTATCCCGGGTATCCGGGTGCGGGTGCGGGTGGTGGAGCGGCAGCAGCCGCTGCAGCCGGTCCGAACGGCCCGTACGGACAACCGGCCGGCCCGGGACAGCAAGGTGGCCATCCACCTCAAGGCCAGGTGGGTGGTTATCCCGCTCAATCGCCCGGGTACCCGATGCCCCAGCAGCAGCCGCAGTACGCCGGGTATCCGGGAAGCGGTCCACCGAACGCAGCCGGACCCATTCCTACCAGCGGGGCAGGACAGGCAGGAGTTGCAGGGGGCGCGGGTGGTACTGTCGCCGGACAGGCAGCTGTCTACCCCGGCCAGCAACAGCAGCAGCAGCAGCCACCGCAAACGGCCGTCACTGCCGGGGGCGTTGTACCGTCATCCGCCATTCCGGCCACCACGACCTCATCCTATCCGGCTCCGAACCCAAGCGGAGTGTCGGCCGGTGCAGGTGCAATGCCCCCGGGTGGCTCCTACAACGCTCAGCCACCGAACGCGCAGCAGCAGCAGCACGGCCAACCGCCCGTTTCAAGCTACCAGCAGCAGCAACAACCCGCCGGTGCCGTCGTACCCGGTCAGCAGCAGCAGCAGCAACAACAGCAAGGCGCACCGGGACCGGCCGGTCCGGGTGTCTATCCACCCCATCCACCCTACCACCAGCAATCGTACGCACCGCTACCCGTCCCGCAGGGCCAGTATCCGCCCGCACAGACCGGCTACCCGCAGTATCCGCAGCGTCCACCCAACACGCAGATGCCACCGCCCGGTCCGCAAGGTCCGCCGCCACAGGGCGGCTACGGTTACTACGGCCAACCGCCGCAGTAAACCACTCTCTCTACCACATCCCCTCTAGCTTTCCGCTCCACACCCACAAAATCTGGTCAATATGGTCCCAGGAGAGACAGCCGAAGCATTTCTTCTCCATTTACATGAAGTTAGACATAGTGATTTCGTACAACAGTTTCATCAGATATGTTGTAATTTTAACCAACGATTAACTTATATTTTGTATCTTCCTTGAAGCCATTTTTGCTTACATTGTAAGCTTCTTCCATTGCGTGTTTATTTTTGTCAGTTTGATCAGTGTCTCAGTGTCTTCTAAATGTTCTTATCCTCTTATAACAAAACATCCATCACGAACGGAGTGGCTCGTCAGTTAGAAGAACGATTGTAAAACATAACTTTTTAATGTGTCAGCTCATTTTAATTTTTAACAACATTTATTGTATATATAATTTCAAAATCTATAAAACGTGTTGAGAATTTAATGCTCGCCTTGTGAGCGTGGCACTTGCTATACCGAGCAAAACGTTTCCAAGGTGCGAATACTTGCAATTGTACTAGATGAGATGATTTGATTTTCAATTCACTATCGATTGTGAAAAAGATTGGCTTCATGTTTACCTTCTCGTGTTTACGCCATACGATTATAGATTTGTTTTTATTAGGATTTCTTGATAACTTATTTTTGTTAAAATTATCCTCTCAAACACACAACAATGCGAACAATAGAATGCCTAATAAATTCAATATAGTTACGGCTACATTCCAACTCAATGCTTTTTATTATCAAAAAGTTAGTAAATGGAGCCACAACAATGATAGTCAGATATTTGTGTGGAGAACAATTATTCTATTGGAGAGGGAAATTATGAGCCCTTCGCTGTTATTAAAATTCATTGGCCCAATTGTCGAGAGGTATGGCGCTCAAGGCAATTTAAGGGGGTACATCTTTCGAATCCCATTCTGGACTGCTTTCCTTATACGCAGGACTTTGCCTATGTGTGTATCCCATAGCAGGATAGTCACAGACCCAGACACGTTTGGCTTAGTTTGCAGGTTTTAACCAATGACGGTTTTTGTGTAAAAGAAGAAGATGGTTTTTAATAGTCCAAACTATATCATTTTTTAGGATAACCAAAAAAGGTTGTAAGTAAACCCATCTACTCATCGGGCGTTTCACCACTTGCTAGATCAGGCTGCAAAAGGATCGAATTGTTGTCGGTTCTGCCACTGTAACACTGTATTGTAGTGTACAGTAAACCTTGTTTAATGAATTTAATCTGTTTCAGAGACTCACTCTTTATACGGATTAAAAACAACTTTTAAAACGTTTTCATAACAAGATTTACAGTTTAAGGGCATATTATAGAGGAATATTGGACACTCTTTGCACTACGCATTCAATGGTGTCTGAAACAGGAAAAAATCGTGTAGAATTTTAGGAGCGTGAAAGATTGAGAGAGAGAGAGAGAGAGAGAGAGAGAGAGATCCCTTATTTACATATAAGAAAAAATAACAAAAAATACACATATTTTCATATGCGAAACGTTCTTGTATTAACATTTGTGTGGGGTGTAAGCATGAATAACTAAAGCTAAAACAATCAAGGCTCACTGGAGGCAGACTATTCTCCAGCGCACGTGCGTACAACATTAGGGCGGGAACAAAACTACCATCACCATTATGCGGAAAACTAATTCTAGAGAGTACGATTTGTATTGCTTGGGACCGGAACCAGTCCCAGAACAAAGATACAATAAATATAATAAAGGTGCTTCATGCGCAGACCGATGATTTGTGTTTCTGTTGTATGGATATTCTCTTGTATTCAAGACTCACTGAATATTGATAAGCAGATAAAAGTCGATTAGAGAGAGTTTTATATGAGAGCAAACTGGATCATGCTAGAATGATCCGAACGTTTATTTCAGCGAGTCCCGAATGGTGAGATCCATCTAAGCGAGATTTTCTTCCAATAGTCAGGAATAATAAACAGTTCTACTTTTTTTTAAACGTAACCATCAAAGCTTTATACATTTTAATCCCTTTTCGATTTTATGTTCAACATTGAAAATTCAAATAAATGGCCTTAAATTTGCACTTCTTTCGCGATAAAACCTGTATAATTATTGTTTGTATAAAGTATGTGCAAGATTCAAATAAAGCTGATATTACAAAAACCACTTTTATACAAGCAACCAGAAACACAGCTCCTTACAAGTTTCCAACGTACGTATTAGTTTAAAAAAGGGAGAAAATGAAACGTTAAAGATTGAATCTAATAAATTCATTAAGTTCGGCTGACTCAGGAGTGTGATTTAAAGTTGCTCGATTGTTTGATCGTAAGATTCCCCAATATACTATAAAACCACGAAAGATTTTCCTACTTTGCGCAGAATATTGTGCAAGAAGCGCTGCATGTTCCACTTTCCACTTTTTCTTACTTATTTTTGTGACTTATCTCTGTAGTAATATTATTTAAATATGTGAACGGTTGTTTTTTAAATATTACAGAGCTTTTGATGGTTGCGTTTTGTTGCAGTTGATAAGCTTTCTTTCGCTATCACACTGTGAATTATTTCAGTCGTATATTGTATCGTTTAAACCAACTTTATTTCCCGGTAACTGTTGACGGTATCTGCGTGTACATTGAAGAAAGTAGTATTACAAGTATGGCGGTCGCGCCCCGACTCACTCGCACAAAATAATAACATTATAAAAAAAAAGAAACGAACGAAAAACAAAAGACCCGTTAACAGCCTTCAGAGGATCGAACACAAACACACACTGCTCTCATCATTTTCACAGACATGGACATGAAACATTTGTAGCCGAACGATTGTACTGTTTTGGTTCGTATTACTATTTCAAAACTAAATCCAGTTTTGGAGGTTTATATACACCAAAAGGAGGGGAAAGAGGGGGAAGGGAGGTGTCTGCACGATTTGGCACGCGGTATACGCCTTGTACGCTTACATGATAGGAATACAAACATTTTTCTATATATATATATATATATATTACTTCATAATTTATAAATATCTAAAATGGTTTCCGTTTTACTAGAATCGTTTTTTGGTCCTTTTTTCGCAACGAAGGCTCTTCTGGATGAGACACACGCAGGCGCGTTTCTCTCTCTCTTTCTTTCTCTCTGACACACACACATACAAATGGCCTAGTCTCTCGGGTGGCGAGATGGAAGGGACTATACTAAATTCATTGGATTTGTCTGCGGCTCTGGCCTACCGGGATTACACATTCGTTGGGGCGTCCATCGCGCACACGATCGTCTTCATGACGGCGGCAGCCGCGAGTGATGCATAGTTCTGCCATTTGCGCGAGGTCGTACCGTCCTTGTAGTCCGCGATGCCCTTCACCAGGATGAAGCTGTCCCGGCAGTTGCCGACGATGCTGTCCAGCACCGAGTTCATCTCGCTGTCCGTCGCCAGCAGCTGATACGCCTGGGCGTACTCGGTGCGCGCGCTGTCCGATCGCACCAGGTCGTACCCGGACCCGATCGGGCCGGCATGCAGCCGGGTCTGGTGCGGCACCGGTGCCCCATTGGCGTCCGTGTCGTCTCCTCCCTCGCCCCCATCGACGGGCTGCGCGATTGGGTGCGCCACCTCGATCACGTTCTTGTTACCGATGTTCATGTACAGCTTGTCCGTGTTGGGGGCGGGGCGGGCAAAGTCGTGCTCCGCGTGACCTCCCCGGCCGCTCAGCTGTTGCAGTCCCTCCTGCACGTACTGCAGCCACGGCTTCTTGCCGTCGTCGTTCTGCACCAGCGTGCGGGCAATCACCTGCAGCCCGTCATCCGCCGGGTAGTAGCGCTTCACCTCGCCCAGTCCGCTCGCCGCGGCCCCACTGTACACGTAGCAGTACGGTTTCGGCCCGTTACCGTTCGCGAGGGCCGGCTCCTGGGCGGCGGCCGCGATCACGACGTCACCGAGCCGCACGTGCCGCCGGTAGTCGGTGTAGTGCGGGATGCCGCCCGCCACACCGACGATGAACACGTAGTCCACCTTCTGGAAGGTGCCGAGCAGGCGGGTCGTCGTGTTACCGGCCGCCGTCATCGCTTCGCGCGTACTGCCCACCGACGGCAGCTTGGTGCTGACGATCCGGTGCGCTCCAATGTTGCCGAGGGTGTACACGTTCGATTCACCTGAAACGAGAAAGGCCAGGTTGGGGGTTAGCGGATTGAATAAAAAAAAAAACGTCAATGTACACCGTCAACCATCACCTCGAAACACGGACACACGAAGCAACACAAATTACAGTTTGTTCCGACACGGGTAAGGCATTCGGACACGACAGGTTTTGGGTTTGTTTTCGGCACTGATCTGCTCAACTAGATATCGCTACATAAATATGCCTTAAACAACGCTCAATACGGCGAGAATAGCAACAAAAACATCATGAGCAAGAGCATATAAAAATTGGATATACAATCTGGTTTACTTACATTATTTGTTTTGCTACTGTAAGCTACCTTCCTATCCTAATATATCTCGGAATACGTGTAAATAAGACATTGTTCACGAATGAGAAGCTAAATACTTAATTGTGGGAAAGGTTCAGGTAAGCACTAAATGTTAAAATCACAGTCTCAATTAGAGATAAATATTTAAGTAAAAAAAATCCACTTTACATAGGCAAAAACTGACAACTACAGATAGCTCGTTTGCTTACTCATGAAACTTTGGCTTTACGGCTTTATCTCCCCTGTCATCTGTACTTAGACTTGTAAGCAATGTATTAAAATTTCAAGTAAGTAATTCGCAGAAAGATATCCTGACTTGTGAATTTTGGCCGACGACGTGACCAAATACTGGTTGTTGTGCCAAATGAGAAAATGGTAATCCCAAAACAGAAACCCTTGCAATTGTTGCTAAAATGCTAAAAAAAAATATTTTGAATCCTGTCTTTAAGGCATATTCCGAAATCCTTCATAGCATCCTGTGAATCATGGACTAATTGTAGTTCAGTAATGCCTTAGAAACAACTATCGCCTGCTAAGAGTATCCTGTGGAGAATTTATATCTTCCCAAAAACTGTCGTACTGTCGGCACCTTTTCTTGTCGAACAAACGGAAAGGCTGTAAAACGATCCAAAAAACACAAAAAAAAAATGCAGCAGACATCATACGAATGTAAAAATGCAGACATAAGCTCTCCGTCGCGCTAATTGGAATTGCAGATGCATGGCAACACTGGTGCTGCTCTAACTCCCATCACCAACCAACCAAAGGACAAACAAACACACGGACAGAAAGGTGTAAGACACAAATTCTAGGTGTATGCATATGGCAAGGAGGAGGGAAGCGATGCGAGAACAAGATGTGTGTGCCGGGGGTCACAGAAAAACCCCCCAAAAACGATGTAGGAAGCGCTCCTGCAGTTCGGTGCACGGGAAGGTTGGCAGCTTGGCGCAGAAGTGTCTTACCGAACCGATTCTTTCTTCTCTGTCTGTGCCGTTCCGCTGTCGCTGTGTCGTTAGTGGGCTTATCGGAAGAGGTTCCTGAGGTAAGGGGAAGGGTGAGGAGAGATAGTGGTTGTTTTAAAGGGAGAGTTTTGTTTAGGCATGTAAAAGAATCCCACAAAGAGTGAGAGACCCCCGGTACTAGGTACCGTGGAAGCCCTAAACCTAAATCATCCTGTATTCCGGTGTTTTTTTTGCTCTTTATATCCCTATGCCCTGTAAAAGAAAGTTAGCGACAGGAAGAACCATCCCTCCCGAGCTCGTCTTCCCCAAAGTAGAACGGCCAGCCTTACCGACGGTGGTGTAGCGCACGAACGTTTCCTTGTTCTCGAGCATGGCGTCTACCGCGAGCTTCTCGCAGTACTGCGCGGTGATGATGGCAATCGTCGGCTGCTTGTTCGACGCGATCGTCGGCATTTGCTTGACGATTTTGATGGCCTGGTCGTCATGGTGAATGCGGGTGAACGCGTTGTACTCCATCGATTTAATCAGCCCGCGCTCCTTCAGCACCAGCATGATGGCGAGCACCTCCTCCTCCTCCCAGCCGTAATCCCTACAGTTAGTGGAATAAAACGAGTGAAAGAGCGGTTAAAGTTAGTCAGGCAAGCACGGCATTAAAAACAGCAATAGGCTTACTTCGCCAGATCCTCCGGTGCGATTGGGTTCGGGTAGGCCTGCTCGATCAGTTCCAGGATTTTCTCCGGCGTCAGCGGTACCACCTCGAACTGTTCATCCTCGAAAGACACTGCAAGTGAGAGGCAAGACGAAATTGTAAATGGGTGCGAAACAAAGATGGGAGTAAAGCCGTTAGAGAACGTCCATTTTCTTTACATGGGTGTAAAAGGAAACAGGCAGCACAAACAGGACAACAATCAAACGACGGGATGTGAGTAAAATGAAGGGAAGACGCTTGACTCTGCTTTGCAGTACCCTGGAGGCTGTCCAGAGTCCTGTAGCTGCACCGGGAGTTGCCGGAAATCAACACTCAAACCTTTCAAAGGCCGGAAAGCTGTTAGAATTTTAAACAACGCTACTATCAAAAAAGGTCAAACTTGTCAAAACAGCAGTACTAACTAATCGTAGTAAACAGGCGTTTTTATTTATTAAGTTTTTAATTCCTAGTAAGCGCAATAACAGCAGAAAGAGAGCTATTTAACAGTGATTAGTGGGTTCGTTTGCAGCTACCGTTGCTTTGCTATTTTGCAGGAAATTTTTTTCCTTCAACGAGTTTCTATGCTAAACAGTACAACAAATAGAGTTAAAATGTATCAAAATGCGGTTAAAGAAAGGCTTCCTCCATTCAGAAAGGCTTTGCTAATTAAAAATTAGAATAAAATTAGAGCAGAACAAGGATAGGGAACGACAGATAATGAACCAAACACGAACGCAGGAGTAAACAAACAAAACAGATTGCCACGTGCTTCAAGATGGAGAGCGTTGTACGGCCATCTTTGTTATCTAAGTGGCGTTAGTAGCGTCGTTAGATTCAATCACAGGCGACACACACACACACCACTCGCGTTCGAATGGGAGGTGGGGGGAGTTTTTTCGGGGAGAAAACACACTAAATAAAATAGAAATTAGTTCTCCGCAACGTAACGCAAAGCTGCTTCTACATTAGTTCGCGATTGTACATGTCGACCCACAGGCGTTTCATTAGTGTTTCGCCGCTAACGAAAGCGGTACCTTCGTCGCCGTCCCGCTGCTGCTGTTTGCGCTGGCTGACGGGTGTGACGTGTATGCTGCCCATGCCAGCCGCCGGCCCATCTGCACTATCCGGAGCGTTATTGTTGCTGTCCAGCTTGTGACAGTTGCCGTAGCAAACGATCACGTGTCCGGGGCGCGCTGATCATAGCCCACCCCCCCACGCAAAAAACAACCGTGGACGATTTTTATTTTGTAGAAATTAGAGAAAGAAAGGTAAGAAGGTAAGAGGCGAAGAAACAAACCACCACCCGACGGCTACTTTATACGGGTCATTTCAGCAGGGAAGAACAAGGTGCAGCTTTTGGGGATGCGAGAGCTTCCCAAACAGAGATAGCCGAGGTTTACTTACAAGGTCTCGAGGGCGGTGCGGACGTTTGCTCCAGTATTCGCAGCTCGATCTCGATGGCCTGTATTTCGTTGTAGCCTTTCTGGAGCAGCTTCATGATCTTCTTGATAAAGCCGACGTAGTCTAATGGGAAACAAAATCCAAAAAAAAGCTCCAGTCATTAGCGAGGGCATCCAGGCAAGGATATACTTCCGCGTCACCTTACCTCGCGGGAACTCTTTCGGGCTGACCAGCTCGCGGAAAAAGTCCTGCGCCACCTGCGCCTGCACGTTCTCGGACGTCAGCCACGACCGGAACCAGAACTTGATGCGACGGGATTCCTGCGAGTGCTGCCCACTGTTGGCGCTGACCAAAAACACGCGAAACTCGAGACTGAGCTGCGCTGGCTCCCGCTGTCGGTTCGATTGCTCTGCAAAATTCCATGGAAAGGTGAGGGATGTTGTTAAATTCCGAGGGCTTGTGGCTCCCCGATGCCAGCGCCGTCGTACCTTCGGCAGTTTTGTTGATGATGATGCCGCGATGGTCACCGCCGGCCACATGCGTACGTTCGCCCACCGACTGGATGAGCTTCCGCTCGATCAGCAGCACAGTGGAGGTGTTCGTCTTGCCCAGCGGTGTCATCACGACCTGCTCCTCGTCTGGCGTTTGGGAAGGAACTGCTGGTACGGCTGCCGATTCGGCACCATGCTGCTGCTGCAGAGGGTTGCGTTCTGGTTTGGGTAGTGTTGGGGGTGGTGGTGGACGCTCCACCCGCTTCACCGTCGGGGACAGCATTTTGTGTGTGTGTCTCGTGAGGAACTTCTTATGACTTCTTTGACTTCAAACGATGCCTCGCAGGTTGTTTTGTCTATAACACACGAAAACCCCTTCCCGAGCGGGGGTAGGACTGTCCCAGGGAGTTCTAAACGAAACGGGAAGAGAGGAAGAAAGACAACAAACATCAAATCATTGATCCACTACCGGTGCGAGCTTTAACCTTGCCTTTGGTGGCCCAGGCAAGCCATGGCACTTTCTTTGGTTTAGCCTTCCTTAAGGGGTAACAGCAATAAATCTAAAACAACTCGAAAACCCGGTTCGGGGAACCGACCGAGAAGTTGTAAAAGACATTTGGTGGGCCGCGTGTGTTACTATCGCACGCGATGCGGGTACAGCACACCACGTGCGGCCCACGTGCGATAGTAACTTTGGAATCATTTATGTGTCTCTGTCACGCACGGCACCGTTTTTTTTTTTTTGCGTTTGCACGACCTGTCGCCTTCGCCGTCCTTTATTTGCTAACGCCGCGATCGATCCTTTTATCCCGGGGATTGTTGTGAAAACAACGTCCTTTGTAAAGCTAAGAAATAGTTTGGAAAGTCGGCCCAAACGTTTCCATTAGTTTTTCCCAGCCTTTTACCGTCTTAATGTTCGTGACCCTGACGGTAACGCCTGCCAACGGCAACTCCCACCTAGAGTACCACTTTGCAATGAAAACCGAGCGACTTTTCCCTGCCGGCTAGTGAAACATCTGGTGGACGGCGGCACCCACCCACGTGCAGCAGGCAAAATCATACCGGTGGTGGCAATAATTTTCCACCCGCACCCACTACTTCTCCCGCATCCACAGTTACTGTGGACTGTTTGTTTTGTTTGTTTGCCTGTCGCGCCAAAAACGGTCTGCGACGAAGGGAGCACGCATCCAATTTTCGCTTGCAGAGAGCCGCCACCGGATGCCGCGCATCATCATACCGAGGTTAGGTAAAGCAAACAAGAGCACCGAATCAATAGCCTCTGACCTCGCGCACAGTGAGCGCGGGTTTGGAACGACGCTGTGTGCTGCTTTGGGTACCCTTTTCACCAGCAGAACAATTTCAAATCAGACGTTAATCTAAATATAGTTCCTTGCACCTTTCCACATCAAGCAAGCAATTAAGCTGCAAGTTGTTCTTGTTTTGTCCTAGTAGAATGTGTTCGCTGCTTCACCTCCTTTTATGGACAAATGCAGGAAAATCACGATAGTTCGTATAGTGGAACGTACTCAGACTCAGAAACCACTCAGAAATCCGTTTTTTTGTTGGTCTTGTTCAGTCTCCAAAATCCAGGCGTAGCCATCAAGTTATAGCTTTTGGTAAGGAAAAGATTATTCATCTCAAAAGTAGAAATATTGTATACAGCTCATCAAATCATAGCCTCTACTTCGTCAGCGAGTACAGTGTGCATCATGCTTTAGGTCGTAGTTTATTTATTTTTTGCCACTAAATAAAATCTAAACAATTTTACCACTATCTTGTTAACGCATTGCAGTCGAAGTTGTCAACACTGCAAGAATAACACTGCGATGATCTCACGATCCGATAACAAAATTTCTGTTGAAAACTACAAGAAAAGATACAAACAAAGCGAATAAAATACACCATTTTATATGTTTGGCGCAAATGTTTACGTTGTTCTCATTCCATTGCAATGGTCAGACAATGTTTGCCTCAAATATGTTTATATTGCCAACATCTTATCATACCACAATTTTTGACAACTTACTACACACAATTGGTGACTTAGAGGCATCTGACTGTAAATGCGAATTAATCGCTCTGTTTGAGTTAGGAAGGGTAATGATCAAATATAGATATGAATTGGATATGAATTTAAATTCGAGCAACGAGAGCGGGCTTGGTTGTTAAATGCTTCCAAAGTAAGTTCTTGACCAGTTTTTCTATTAAGTTAGTCTGTAACGTAATACAATCCAACCAGTGAAATCCAACTAGAGATAGGGAGAGATTCTCCGATTTCCCGAGAAGAAAGCTAATGAAAAAATATAATGAAAATGCTCGGTGAAGAGAAAAGCAAAGGTCGCCAAAGTTGCTGCCTTGTGGGACATCTGAAGAACTCACGAACTTCCTTAGAAGAATTAGAATACATCCGATCAAAAAGCAGTCACTCGGAATTTGTTAAAAATTGCCCATCTTCCGTGTTCCAGTACCAAATGCAGCATGACAGAGCTTGATACAAATTCCACTAGGTTGAACGGTGATGCTACGACCTGAGAAGACGCCTTTATGGTTGTGTCGATATCAGCACAAACAGTTGCGCTTCAGAGACACTTTGTGTGCACCATGATTGCAAAGAGCAGCGATGGCAATGGCGGGAAATACCACAGTGCTTACGTGCAGAGCTTCCATTCTCGCTCGTTTAATTCAAAGTACATCATTGTTGTTAAATTTCACCTCATTCATTATACCTGCAGTTTTCGTTTGTTTCAAAGATTACTTTAGGCAAGGGGAAAGTTACAGAAAATTCACAAGTTAGCCACAACAATTGTCCCGCGCTATAGGCCCATTGTGTCGTGGTCGAGATGTCGAAGAAGCCTAGCTCCAGCCATCAAATTTATGATGTCAGAGCAGGGCCTACATTCAGACTGGATGATAACGACACGCTGTTTGGAGTGATGGGTGACGCAAAAGTGCGAAACTAGACAACACTCCACTCTCCCCCCCTTCCCTCCTCACCTCTTTCGTATCGATTGTCGATTATTCGTGTTGGGGCTTTCCGAGCTGCAAACGACGAGAGCGAGCTCAGTTCGTTGGAAAAATTGGACCATGAGTCAGCTTTAACCACGGCCGCATGAGTCATCGCATTACGCTCGTTGCACAGTGCCCCCTGCCATTCGGGAAATGGTCGTGGAAATGCTTCCCAGCTCACAAAAGCCACGGTTCCAGTAGAGAAGAGGTTAGAGCTTATCAGCCGACGCAGTCGGTCACGCTGCTCGGAGGTTCTACACTGTGTTAATGCCTCAGCCACACTTTTTGGGCAAGCTTTGGGTTTTTGTAATTTAAATTCGACAGTTACGGAAGCACATCCGCAACAATGGCGTGCGCATTCGCGCTGAAGCAAATCCAACTGAAGAGCAATGGAACTGCATTGTTGCGTGGCTGCAGAATGGGCAAATGGCGCTGTTAGTGTTTGTTACTTTGTTTGCCAGACTCCCGCGGGCACGTCCGCAGCATGGATCTGCTCGCATTATTTATGTACTGCCTGCTCTGGTGCTGTTTACCCACTGATGCAATCGGTGCTTAATGTGCAGCATACCAAAACAAAAAAAAAACATAATAGGCGAGAAAAAGTAAACATTGCTTCAGTACGCCACAAAGTTGCGGATGGATGGAAAGATTCAGTTCCTGGTTTCGGATCACCACCACCGCAGCGACCATCGCTCTCGGCCCGTCGGTTTCCCATTGGGCTTTCATTGGAGCGGTGCTGGTTGAGGCCTTCACCTTTTCCTTCCCGCCAGTGCTGCAGGGAGCCGGAGTCGTGCCTGAGTGCGTCCAAGACCCGCGAGCGTGCGAGAGAGAGAGATCGTGTGCACAATATTGATGGTCGTCTAGCTACAACCCTGAGGGCACCTGCATGGCCTCAGTTGTACAGGTGGTTGTGATGGAGAGTTTAGCGTCACAGTATACCGTCACCATCATTAGGTAGCGTGTAGGACGGGGAGATCTTCAAAGTCCAACGTACAGCTCCCAAAATTCCTTGAGCAAGTTTGCGCATCAAAGCTCCACAAATTCTGCACCAACCTGCAATTACCCTCGGCAGCGTTGCGTGAATCTTTTGAAGCCATTGTGGCAAAATTGCTTTTTAATTCAATATTCAAACACGGCGGACGAAGGCCCCACAGGGTTCAGGTCTACCCGCATGACATCATCTCCCTGTTCTGGGCAAGCGAATTCGCTATCAGAGAGTCACTTGCTCCGATACGGCAACGAAAACAGGGCGAAAAATAACACACATTCCGTCCACAACTTCCTCAATGACACACATATACCGGAGGGGCAAACGGAAAACAGCCATCAATGACAAACTGGTGATATGAATGGGGGGGTAACAACAAACCTCCGATGCTTTTTTATTCTAATTTAATTTCAACCTGACAGAACGTCCCCCCCCCCCGTCGAAGGGGGTGATTTGAATTTAAATGTATGCTGGAGCGGTGAGCGGTACCGGATGACCTTGCAATATCGTGCGCGTGAACGGTGGTTTCTCTCTATCCCTCTCTTCCGATTAATTTACGTACTTGTTGTGTGTGTGTGTGTGCTCGCGAATACCCAGTTGGTCCGCTAGTTTGTCTTTTTTTATTGCTTCTTCGTTTTGCACTTTGGACAAACGTTACGAGTCGTAAACAGAACCCAATGCCAGGCACTGGAACCACTGGAAGGGAGAGTCTTGTAACCGAACCCGATTCTGATCAGCGGTTTTTGTGTCGGGAAATTGAAACCCTGAAGCACCCTTCCCCCCCCCGAACTGGGTAACGATGATGATTGATCCCGTGACGCTATGGGAGAAGGGGTTGAGACGCAGGGTGCGTGCGCACATAACAGTGTGTTTAGATAATTTTCCCAGCCGTTGCATTGTAAGCATCGGCTTTACGTAATCGGAAAATCGCCTGCGCACCGGGGCCATGTGGAGTATGGATTGATATCGGCCTGAGTGAGAGCTGATGCTGGACATGCATCCGAGTGGATGATGTTGGAGATTTTAAACCGCTGAGCTTCCTTGAAGATTGGTAAGATTTAATGCTCAACTAGTAATGCTACATCTGTGCACATGATCAAAATAAACACATTCCCTGCAGACATATAGAAAGGTGTTCGAAAGTGTACAATTGAAATGCTTTCGCCAAACATTTTGATGACCTTAAAGACCTGCTAGTATTCCAACCGTTAAGTTTTTTAAGATTATATTTCGGAGATTAGCAAAATGTTGGACTGTTGGCGAAACACTATATTGTTTACTATTTCTAAAGGACGATTTGTAAGTGAATCTCTGACGTTAATCCCATCCGAGGCCGTAGTAACGACAGACTCTCCATGCATGATTTTAATAAGTTTCGTAAGCCCAATATTAACATCCTAGTAGCTCGATGGCGCCAAAAAGCAGGTGTTAATTTATCATTATCATATAGTTTGACATTTGTTCGCAAGTTGTGTAAAAACGTTCCAGTAAATAAAGCTACTAGGATAAACCCTCAAAGCAGCTCAGATAATTCTAACGATTAAGTCTGTTACGGACTATAATTGCGGTCAGGAACTCTCAGTCATCTCGTCTATACGCTTTCCGCTTTCTCGCTCTCCCGTTACATTGACATTACATTGACACAGATATCAATCATGACTCTTTTTCAGAGATAAGATATTATACCCTGTAAATGTCGCCTAATTTGTTTCTCTCTGCCCTCCAATTCTAGTGCTGTTAAATTGATTGAAAGATCCGTCTTTTAGTTAGATTGTTTTTTTGTTGTCTTGTATTGATTCACAAGCGATCAATAGAATACCGTCAATTGACCTGGTTGACGTGAGAATTAGATTTAAATAGGTCACTAAGATCAGGGTGTTACGAAGAGATCTCTTGAGCTGTTGTCATCGGCAGTGTGAAATTTAAGTGCCTGTTTGGAACAACGCTTCTTAAAAGAAATCTCACAACTTTTGCTATCCGGAGTTGAATAAGATCATTAAACTTCTTACTCTTTCTCATGCTTTAACGATGATTCCGAGCTACTTACTGTGCGCAAAATAGGCGAATGCTGATAATAGTAGATTATTATATATATTATAGATTAGTTCGAGTAGATGTCATTGGAATGCATTGGGGGATTTCAACCACCAATCAGTGCATACTAAGAACTGAACAATGTAACATGTTTTCACTTTTACGCTACCTTCTCTAGACGGCCTTAAAGCACTAAGTATCCAACAAGCTTTCTAAGCAAGCTTGAGGTGGAAATTCTGGATCTTTAAAAGTAACTCCAAAATCCACTAGTTGAACTTTGAACTTTTATGCAATCAGTTTTAAAATTATGAATTCTCACACATCAACAACTCTCAACGATTTCATCTTGCTGTCCTCCACCTTCTCCTCCAGCTCAAAAAAAAAAACTCTTGACACAGATATCTTCGAAGCTTCTCTCGTTATCAGAGATAAGCTAATGTGACATAATTTGACAGCTTTTGTGAGCCTACGAACGCTACCAAACATTTGATATCTTGGTGTTTGGTGAAGAGATTCTAAATTGGGAGGATCTTAACATAAGTTGAATGTAGGTCTTCACATCTAACGATTTCCTCGGGTTTTAAACACAAAGCTACTCAGCTCCGTACTCATACATCATTATCTCTTCTTTAACATGTCTTTGTTTCTATGTACATGGAAAGCAGTCTCGTTAAACACTGCACCGCTTTTCGGAGTGCTTTGTCAGCTGGGTTACATCTTGCGTGTAAGTTAATTCTGGCGCAAGTGGACCAGAGAATTGGATGAAGGTAGTTCATTAGGCCCGTCCATCAAAGACATCAGAGACGAAAGAGAGACCTTTGAGTGCATTCCATTTAGAACGGACATCAGTCAGGGTTTGATCCCGAAAATCCTTAAGTTCCTCGCAATGTATTTCCAATCTCTCCTCCCCCCCTTACGCTATCGCAGCCCAAATGTCAGACAGCCGCGGTCCGTGGCCGTGCAAGGAGATAAGAAGATTCCTCTGTGTGTTGGATGTCACGTAATTACGGCAAACGAGCTGCGATGGGTGCTCCAGTTGCAGCACATCAAGTACACGCCTGTAAAGTTCCTCTGCTTTTCGCACAGAGACGGACGGACGTGACGCGTCACGCAAGAAGTTTGATCGTGGCCGGAACTTGTTGGCCTAGCACCGTTGATTGGGTTGATTGGGTCCGCACCCGGGCAAAATGGGGCCGGTGCGATGCGGGTCGTCGCGCACCACATGTGTGTAACTTGAGCAAAAGTCGTCGCCGGCCGATAACGGGCTTCCCGCGGTTTCCTTTCCCGTTCTCATCGCCCTGCTTTTATCTCACTTTCACTATGGGAGGGGAGGAGTGTTGTTCGGTTTCCAGAGACTTATCGCTAGAATGGTGGGGAAGACGGGCGAGTGGTTCCCAAATATATACTATAAAAAAAAAAGAAGTCTATTGAGCAAGGCAAAACATTGTCCGGTTCTGCTCTGGAGATATGAGCACCAGCGCTTACTGACCGACCCAGCCGATAACAAAACCCACGGTGCGGTCTTCCTTTTCCCATATGTTTTCAAAAATGTTTTTGTGACGAAAAGAAGCAAACTCTCCAAAGGCGGTTCGGTCACATTAAAAGTGTGGCAAAAAAAAAAACGGCACACCCAAACGATGGTCACGATCTCTTCTCAGAGTGTTTTGCCGACCATGATGATGAGGCGAGCTCGACGGGCTGGGTGCTTCGATTGCGCTTCTAAGGAAAAAGTGCAGTACGGGCGTGCTCTAAAAATAAATCACCGCTCGAGCAGTCGTAGAGGGTCGGGTGCCGGATGGAGGGGAGGGTGGGAGGTGGAGTGGCAAAGAAAACCCACACTATATTGAACCACACGGTGAAATTGGAGAATTGTGCTGGGTATAATCCACCCCTCGGAAGTTTGCCGACTGCGATGACCGTGCGAAGGGTTCTTGGTCTCGGGAAAACACAACAAATGCACACGGTTTGAGCGACAGACAGAGAGAGAGAGAGAGCAAGACGCGGCGCATGTTTGAATATTAACGATCTTTTACTGCGCAACGCCGCTTACAAGCATCTCCTTTGCGTGCCCAAATGTTTCGGAGTTTGTCCGACTTTTTGTGGGGGATTTCAAGAAGGATCAAAATGCCGTCTCCGTGCAAGTCCTTCGATAAAGAGGAAAAAAAACACGCGTTGTGTGCGGATGGATTTTTCGATTCACCCCTTCGGTGTGTTACAGCAAACAAAAACAAAAAAGGGACGGAAGGAAGATGCAACACCATATTCCCATTGCGAAAGGGAACGCGCGTTTGTGTGTTAGTGCCGGGAGAAGTCAAGTTCACAAATCGGGCGGCACAGGGGACAGAGAGATAACGCACGCAGTACGCAGAGTTTTGTGCTAAATCAGACGGGTGCCAAGCGTATGCTGTAAAATGCACTGCGAACTTACACAGAATCTTCGGCAACGCACCGCAACGATCACGATAACAAAGTTCGTGATAAAAGCGCAAACACAACACAACACTAACGACACGCGGCAAAAGCGCACCACACTGCACAATCACTTCACAGGAACTGCTGTTCACGTGCCGCAGGCAAACGGTAGACAAAACACGCTTCTCAGCACATTCGAGCCGGCGTTTGGAATGCTTTGTTTTGAAGAGGTGCGCGATTCACGATAGCGGAAACCCTCTCTCACTCTTGCGCGGCGTCAATCTGCGATTCGTAACGGACGGCACCAGGCAACAGACTGACCTGACGGCAGCGTACGCGCGCGCCCGTTCGCGGTATAGTTGCTGCGTATTGGCGTTGCTGACGCATCGTTCTTGCTGCTGCTGCTGCTGCTGCGTGGCTGTTCGTTTTTCTCGCTTCCACACACAGGCGGGCGCTAGGCTTTATCTCCTTTCCAGGCGCACACATACACTCACAGCTAGCACGCGAGCTAGCATCTTGCACGGGATGAGTAATGGCTTGGCGTCTCGGTACGCGCGTGTACGAGCCACACATACACACGCTCCGATGCGATCGTGTTTCTGAGAACGAAGGAAAGAGCGAGAGGGAAAGCGATTCCGCTTTCCCTGTTTGGACAACGCAAACAACAGCGGCGGACGAACGGGGTCTGTGTCGTCATTCCTTCCGGCCTGTGTACCATAGCTCTACGGCCAGGGGTCGGCAAGTTAAAGGCAATTCAATGAAATTAAAATTACTATTAAAATAAATAAAATAACTTCAACACAGTCTTTTCGGTGCAATTATTTCGTTTTGATACTGGAAACACTCTTTTTAAATTGCTTTTTTAATTTTATTAATTTAAGACTAAAATTAATTTAAAATAAGGTTATCTAAGGCGATGAACTAGCCTTTCGAACTAATCACAATGTTACCATGAGGACTGTAAAGGATCAAGGCTAGTGTTGTGGTTCGTAGATCTTTTATAAGATTGTTTCATTTACATGAATCTTCTATGAAGGATCATTTGAATCACGAATGGAATCTAAAATCTGAATTTTAAGCTTCATGAATCTTGAGATTTATTGTGAATCTTTACAGATGAATGGCTCACGAAAGATCTATCTTCAAAGATAAAGATCTTCAATGATCTATCACTGCTACACGTTCGGCAGAAAACTGCGCGAAAAGAATTAAGGACAATTTTCGCGATTCTTGGTGAATATGTTGGACGTTAAATGAATTTATATATAGCGAGAATCATCAACATCAAGATTTATGAAGCTCAAAATTCAATAATGTTGTCGGTAGAGCGTTTGGGTCATTGATACATTTCAAAGATTTATTCAGAGTCATGAATCTGATACTGCATAGTGAGACAGTGAATCCACCCTAATCGATGTACTGTGGTATCATTGGCGTTAATAATGATGAATAAATCATAACCCGAAATCGCGTCCGAATGATACCACCAATACCTTTGGGAGCTATTCAGAAATGAAAGTTTGCAATTTTTGCGCTTCGGAGCTGTCTGGAATCGTTCGAGAATCCAAAACGAATTCTGCTAGCATCCAAAACGCTAACTGACAACAAACTGCAAAGCTGACAACTTCCTCCCGATCGAGGCTTAGACGGTTTCGTATGTGCTGGAACTATATAGGTGCGTTATGGTTCTAGCTTCGTCCGTCGCGACAGCTTCTGTGATGTGAAATGCTTCTCCAGGTTGTCAGTATCCCAGTAACTCGTCTGCTATTGTTTGGTGCTGACTTTTTACCCAAGATGGGTGAAATTTGGGACGACTTCGAATGTGCGTTCACCCGTCCGAACGTCACTCCGCCGCCGGTGGTGCTAACGTCAATTTGTTCTTTGCTTTGTTAATCTGCTGTTCGAGGCCTTCTGCCGCCTGCTCTTTCCCTTGTTAGGCTTCCGCCAAATAGGAGAACCGCAGACCCATAATGATTATATCATCAGCGCCTGTCAAGATTTGGGCTGGCTTATTCTTCTTCTTCTTGGATGACAATAACCCTAGGCCTTGGATGAAGTAGGGTCTAGGCCTAACGAGAGCACCAATGTGCTTTGGCCCTTTCTGTGACTGAATGTACCCATCCATATCAAGAATGTTAATCCTGCATGTGGGGAGGCTGTGATTATGTGTACCCATAGTCAATCCAGCGTATGGGGGGTGGCAGCGCACCGTACGGGATTCGATGCATCGTCGGGCCTGATCGTATGAAACAGGCCTACACCGCTACCCATGAGCCATATAGTCTATAAAAGAAGTAATAATTGTGTTATTTCTACCATAAAGGAGGATAAATAACATAGCTTCTTGCTTCCAAAAGTGAGCAGAAAACATTGTAACCTTTTCCCTTTCGTGTTTAAACAGAATTCATTCACTAACCAAGTGTAATAATTGTATGTTTGTTACCATCTGAAACTAGAATCAAATGCAATTAAAACTAAAAACTAAAAAAAAACAAAGATGCCTAATATCTTGCCATTTGTGCATATAAAAAAAATAATTTTATTAAATAACAAAACATCTCATATCCTAGGTAGGTTTGCCGAACCCTGGTCCAATCCAAAAGTGGACTTGAGCATGAGCTCATAGTGTTGCCCCTGCTGTTCTGTTTGAAAGGGAGGTTAGTCGTTCGTTTCCGATCGGTTACTCGCGCAGGGGGTGCGTCATTCCTTCAACATCCCGGTCCGGTTGGCGAGAAGCACCAGCTAATTACGTCATACCCCGATGGTCCCGATACTTGATGACGGAAGCGTAAAATAAGTCTCTCCCTTCCCATTGCTTCCGCTTCGTCATCGGGCGGCTGGATGAAATCTGCATACGCGCGCCCACATCTAGCCGAGCGTGAGCGGAGAGATGATCGCTTAATGAGTCATCGGGCCGCGTAGAGTGGGATGGTGGGCGGAAGACGATGTGCAACGATAAATTTGTCCACAAACCGCTCACGCACGCAGTGAAATCTTTCTCTCTGTCTCTGATCTGACCTCATTGCGTCTTGCGCCAGTGGCCACTCGCTGACCGGGCCGCCGGGGGTCGGTGCGGTGGGTGGTTTTATGCCCTTTTCAGCATCACTTTCGCAACCCTCCCGCCCCCCTCCCCCTCATTCTTTCTCTTTACGGGATCGCATTAAAAGCAATTTATCGGGAGCGTCATAAATTAAGTCATAAAATTGTACACGCATAATGGCGGTGGTGCATCGTCTTACAATTTCGTGAAGGAAAAAGGAAACAGACACAAACGTGAAAGCAGAATTTACATCTTCTTTTATAACCGTTTATTTGGGATGAAACGTATCTATTATGCTCAATGCACAATGTGTGTATGTGTGTTAAATCACTACAGCGGATAAGCACATATTGTTTTGAATTCTTTGTAAATGCCCTGCTCTTGCTAAACGGTTAAACACCCACGCTTGTAGTTAGGGGAGGGGAAGTACATTACGTTTGGTCTGCTTTAGCGCGACAAGCGAACGAACAGGGTGTACTATATGGCGATTAGATTTTTAAGGGAGAGCCCACCTCCCGTCCCTCCCTTCCCATTTCCAATTTTCCCCTTCCAGTAACAGATTAGATTCTTAATGCTGTCGTTTCACACCCTGGGCTGAGTAGTTGCTGATAATAAATTAGATACAATATAGTATATATATATATATATATATATATATATATATGGGTGTTTCGGGTAGGGTCGGGAGGGTTTGCACTTCCAGCTGTTAGTATGAGTTGCGTATCGCACTGCAAAACAGTAACAATATTAAAACGAAAAACCCGCGTCTTTTATGCTTCCTTCTGTTCCTCCTGTTCTCTTTACGTGCGCCGGGAGTGGTAATAATAGTAACACACTTTGCGCACTGCACCTCAGCTTAATGTGTGCTCCTTCGCTTTGTCCAAAAAATTCGGCCCAATTCTCTAGCAATCCATCCGCTGTGCGCTGCCGCCACCGCCGTACGGTCGCATCATCGAGTTTCATATGAGCGGCGCGCTGGTGAGGGAGGTGAGCGCGGTGGTGCTGGTGTTCTGCGGCACCGGCGACTTCTGGTCCTTCTCGTCGAACTCATCCGTCTGGTTCATCTTGAGCTCGTACAGCACCGCGTTCAGCTTGTTCCACTCGTCCATGCGCGGGTTGGCGAGATTGTCCGCCACGTCGTACACGTAGATGCGGCCGGCCTCATCCCCCACCGTGACGTGCAGCCCCGACGGCGTCCAGGACACCCGGTTCAGTGCCGGCTGCCCGTCGACCGTGATCGACGCGGTCGGCACCTCCGTGTCCTGGTTCAGGTTCCACAGGTCCAACCGGCCGCTGCCGTCCACGCCGGCGAACAGTGCGGGATGGATCGGCGACCAGGCCACATCCATCACGTAGTCCGAGTTGTCCTCGAACGAGTACAGCGGTTTGTTGTCCTTCAGGCTCCACAGTTTGATCGTCCAGTCGATCGAGCTGGTAAGGAACAGGTGGCCGAAGTCGGGTGACGATTGGTTGTGATGCGCGGAGATGCCCGTCACCGGGCCGAGATGCTTCTCGTACGTTTCGCCAATGCCGGACCGGTTGCCGTGGCGGCTCGCCGAGTAGACGTAGCCGTCCTCACCGCCGAGCACAAAGTTGTTCACCTCGTTGTGCGGGAACGCCATGCAGGTGACGGAGATCGCTTTCGACTGGCGGTGCTGCAGCTCCAGCACATCCTGCGGCTGGGACAGCATGTCCAGGCTCCACGAGCACAGCTTACCGTCCGAGCTGATCGAGATGACGTTGTGCGCGTTCTGGGTGCCGACCATCGACAGACAGTACACTGGTTGCTGTATGACAGAGAGAGAGAGAGAGAAAAAGTAGTCATTGGTATATCATTATAGGGATAAGACTTAACTAAACTAAATATATGACACTTGTCCCCTTGACAGCCTGTATCGAGTTCTTGTTGTTAACTGCTTACGTTACTCTTTAACAAGATTCGCTACGATCTGGAATTTTCTAGGTTTTATAGAAACAAAGCTTTTCTCTACTTCTGGTCTTCAAAAAAGGCGCCCATGGCAAACTTTTTAAAACGCTGATTTAGAAACATTTACTTCGTCTTTGGCATGGTTTCTCTCATGGGCGTTTTACTGCTACAAATATATTTCAGTTCTTACATTACTGATACATCTATATGTTACATCTATATGTAGCTCTATTACATCTTCACATCCATCCTAAAGGTTAGTGTATTTAGCGTAGTTTATCAAGGTATATCATATATGCTGAAAAATCCTTACAATTATCAATTCATTTGAACTAGAGTTAAAACGTTTCTATCTGTGTTTAACAACGAAAAGAAGATTGTTGCACACGCAGAAATAAGGTAATTCTATCTCGAGGACATCAATCTTCCTCGCTCCAATGTAGTGTTAGATTAAGGATTTTCTTTTACATTCTAAACACAAGTTAGGTCGACAAGCTAATGCCAATATTACCAAACCTAACACTAGGATTTCTTACTATGATCTAGCAAAATCTTTGGCGAATATAAATGATACTGCTCGTAACGAAAGCTGTTGCTCGATAGTAAAGGGGTATTTGCTAAGAAACACTCGCTAAGGGAGGATGGTCCCCATCTGTATTGTTGCTCACCGTGTGGGCGTTGGCGCTGAGTGGCGTCCGGTGGATCGGCGTACGCTTCTGCACCCGGTTATCCCACAGCACGATCTGGCCGGAGTAGGTGCCGCCCAGAATCAGGTTCGGGTGGAACTTGGCGAAGCACGTCGACATGACCGCGCTCTGACAGTGGAACACCTCCTCGGGCGTTTGCTTCTTGAACTTGGTGTTCCACACCACCACCACCCCATCCGGCTCGTTCGGCGTCTCCTCGTTGCTGTGGTAGGAGGCGACCATCAGCTCGGGATAGTGCGTGGACCAGTCGAACGACGTGACGCACCGGTTCTTCGACCAGCGGTCGCAGTAGAAGGTGCGGTTCAGCGATAGCCGCGCGTGTGACTTTTCATCGCTGGAAGAGTGGATATATTGAGGCGTTAGACAATGCTTGCTAGCGGCTTATGTGTGTGTGTCTTACTTCATATCATCCGCCTCGCCGTCTCCGATGTAGTCGGTGTAGATGTCGACCGTTTCGGAGAGCGCCCGTTCCATCACCTTGCCGGCGCGCAGTATGAACCGCTGGAAGTCTTCCGACAGTATGATCATCTGCTTCTGCTCGGCGGACAACTCTTTCACTGTTACGGGTGGAAGAAACCAATCAAAATGTCGTCTGTTAAGCAATCTCATTACATCGGGTCAATGCGGTATTGCGACTGCTCACCCTCCTTGAGGTCCTCCTTCTTCTGTTCCTGCGGCGTAATGGCTGGTGCGACCTCCTTGACCGTCGGCAGTCCGTGGGGCAGGATGCCGGGCGGCAGCTTTGAGTGGAACCCATGGTCGATATGGGTGAGGGAGCTTTCCTCATCGTCACCTTGACCGTCCCCAAAAGTAAGCACTGTATGAGTAAAACTGTTTCTGGTCTAGTATTCTGGGACACACACACACGCGGAAAATATCTTATCATCTAAAGTGGGGGAAGGCGCTATAGAGATAGAGAGAGAGGAGGTGGGGTGTGTGTGTGTGACCTATGTAGAGGGGGTCTAAGGGATAAAGGCAGAAAACAACACAGAGTGTCCCAACGCCCAAAAAGGGGAAAACATGCAAACAACACTCCCTTTACTCCCAACTCTCTTTCTTCCATGCTTTCACTTTCTTTTTCCAAAATTTTGACGCTCCCTCGCTTTCGGGGTCCCTTCCTCTACATCACTCCCAATCTGGTCTGGTGTGGCTGGAGGTGTATGTTTTGATTTTAAACCTCACTCTTTTGCAATTCATTTCGCAACTATGTCAAATAGCATAAAGTGGTGGTTCGACGACGTTTAATAGCAGTACAGCAGCAACAATATAAAGCAATTGTAAATTCACATTCGAAATATCGATTAGGTAAAGTGGCACTAAACGTGACACACACACACATACAGTAAAACCTGGATAAGAAAGTGCTTAAGTGATAGAGATATATTCAAATTATGTAATAAATAACAGTAAATAAGTAATATTAAAACAAACCGTGTCAAATAAAATAATCAACCACCAACAATTAATGAATTTTCTTATACTAGATTTGGAATATTGCTTGAGAAGCTTATATCAATTTCATTATTTAAGAGTTTAAATAAAATGTTTAGAACATTAATTGAAAGCTAATAATTCTCTAACTGAAAGGGCCATAAATAGATATGGTGTATTATTACTTTTAAAATGGGTACGTATTCTTACATCTTTCATGCAAGAGACCCTCTTAGCCAGGATTCACTGTATACTAAAAGAAACTATGTACACAAACAAGGGTTGTTTCGTTTTAGCACCATCGCACCACACTAGATGTTTTGCTCTGGTTGTGTTTGTTGTTTGGCACACGCGAAAAATGATAAAAGCTAATTCACAAAAAGTATGTGCAAAAGTAAATGTAAAAATAAAACGACAGCAAGTCATATATTCAATTCTGTACGATGCTAACTGTAGCAGAACAACCTGAGAAACGAAGGCAACCACTCATACAGTACATTACAGAGAGGAGCAGCATCGGAGCAGTAAGGTGTGTCACAACTCGAAAGGGAAAGATAGAAAGATAGAGACAGGCGGAGAAAGTGAGAAAAACAGGGGAAAGGATACAGTAAAGATGAGGATGTGTAGCACAGGAAGTACGAACAGGGAAGAGTGTGCAAACGATGAACGCAACAAGATACTGAGGTCCGTAAAGTAAAGGCACCCGCCCGTATTTTGTAGAATGTTCTTAAAAAATTGTTGAGATGTCAGCATTTCCTGATTCAAAACATTATATCTTTTTTTTCGTATAACACGACTTGCAACAGCTCCAAAAATATTGGTTTGTAGACCGCTCGTCTATTTACAACAAGCTGTTGCTTTTACTAAAGACTACTCTAAAATGGCGATTGTCTAGTAGTTGCAACACCACTGCTCTCCATGCAAATCTTCAAAAAAAAAGGCACGCTAAGGAGGAGAAGAAAGACGATCGCGACTCACTCGCTCGCTAATGGCGGATAGTAGAGTAGTTGTGTCAGCTGCTTAGTGTTTTAGTGTGACGGTTATTTACACATCGGGCGTCAAAACAAAAACATAGGCGTCCGAACGCAATGGTCGGCGTGTGAGATGATTAAAAGTAAACAAATGAATGGAGCTTGTGTATGTGGGTGAGAGAGTGTGACATATCAGATGACAGGGGCGCTCAGGGAGAGGCTAACTGTGGGTAAACTGAACTCCTTTTCTTGCAGGTGTGTAAGCTATTAAAGCACAGCCAGACAACAGGTTGGATTTGTGTTTGAAGGAGGAGAGAGCGAGTGTGAAAGACAGAGAGAGGGAGAATATAGGAATGGGTAGGAGCGATAACGTGGTGTCAGGATCTTGATGGATGATGGCGTGATAGGAAACGGGGCAGTAGAAGTAGTAGAGGCAGTAGTAGTAATAGCAACAGCGGTTAATCGTACATGAGGGGGGATGATGGAAAGGATATTTTTTGGAGTGCTCCGAGCGATATTAAAAACTGTTTCGGAACTGGAATGCGCGTACAACAGGAGAGCTGAGGAGTCTAAATTTTCTAGACGACTGATCCGGACGACCTAATCCAACAGGACAGTGGGCCCTATCCGCGTTTTCGGTACATCGCTTACGTGGTATAGCTTCCTCTCGCAATTATAATAATCTATTTCTCCACCCATTTTTTTTTTTAGCGGGATATTAAACGGACAAAGGGAATACACAGAAGAGATAGAAGTGAAAAGTAGGTTTCAACACAGAGGAAGTACAGAGGATAGCAGTAGGCAGTAAATAGATAGGTTCGAGGCCCAGTTAGAGATACAAAACGAAGTACACTTGTATTTGTCAGGAAGGGTGAACAATAACACAATTGAGCATTTATTGTATCCCTTAGTAAGCGAATGATAGTAGTAGCAATGTTCAACCTTTTACCATTTGCTGTTATCAACATGCAACTCGCCCGGATGGCAGGAGATGACTAGCAAATTGGTAGGTGCAAATATTAGAAAGCGAGATGCAGCAAAATAAAAAATAAAACATTACTACTACCTGCGTCAAATGAGTTGGAAAAAAAAATAGCGGAAAGCAGAGTTGGTTGAGGGTGTTAGCCTAGAAGGGTGGTATAGAATTAAAACACTCCACAGGAAACACACAAATAGGAAGGTGAAGATCCACATTGCACAAAGCTACAGCCCAAAACAAACACATAATCACGGACAAGTCGACGACGAATCGTTAGTAGAGCCATCTTCCAGTAGTGGTTAAACAGAGAGCGATCTGAATTATGGAGTGAGGGGTTAAGTTGCAGTGTGTGATGTTTCATAAATTAGTACGTCTAACTGTGTGTATGAGTGTGTGTGTAGCCGTTAGTAAAGTCCAGTAGAGATGACCAGAGTACAGAGGTTCTCGTAGTTATCGGCAAACTTCACAACCACGTTTCATTTGTTGAGGTAATAATAGGGAGCGATGTAGATATAAGGAGGGACCCCCGCGAGTTGAAAAAAGAGTGCCAAGTAGGATGCAACAATGGTATAGCACTACCAACAAGTCACAGCAAAGAGAGAGAGAGAGAGGAAGAAAGAGATGGAGAAAAAAGTGACATGAAAAGAAAGACAAAGAGCGAGTGAGATAGAGAGAGAGAATTAATGAACAAAAACAAATTGCACGGTACTTATCGTTGATCCAATCAGCGGAAACAACAATAAAAAAAAATAAAAAAAAATGCAAACTAACATCTAGGGATACATCCAGCTTAAGCATCAATGTACCTTAAATTTGACAATAGCTTTTAAAAAATGTATGACTAATTTACTTTCATTTAAATAACAGCTACAACTGCGACGAAGAAACTACAACAAAAAAGAAACCCTATGCATAGTAATTTACACAGATGTAACTGAACTTGTTTACTTGCACGTGTAAAGCAACAGACACAAAATGTAGCAATACGAAAAAGCAAGAACACACACACACACAGGAAGCAAAACTACTAAAAATGCTTCAATAAAATGACACAAAATAAAACACACGTTGTTGTAGTTTTTGCAAACGTAGCAGTTTGCATTCAAAATCATTTGCATCTTTCATAGGTAAATAAAAAAGAAAGTATGGAAAAATCTATGAACAACATGATAACAACCAACGACTAAACGTGACGTTTGTATAAGCGTATGTATGCAATGTGCATAGAGAAGGAAGTAAAAAAGTAGAAAAAAACATGTCTAACGAAAGAAGTTACCAAAAAAAAAAGACACGAGTAAAGAGAGAGTAGATTTGCGCATTTGCAATAAAAACAAAAGTTGAAAACAAAATCAAAAGAAGAACAAGTGGAGCAGAGAGAAAGATTAATTGGTGTTGTTATGGCAAAAACCTACCTGTAAACTCATCCTCCCACTCTAAACCGGGGTTAAGATTGTACTCATCTTGAAAAAGGGAAAAAAGTCTAACTTAAACTTTTGCTGTATCTTTAGAAGAGAAAACGGAGTTTTGTTTTGCTTGTTTTTGGGGGGTTATGTTTGTTTGATTACGTGGTTTAGATTTTGCTTTAGGATTTGTTTTTTTATGCATAGAGGAAAACGTATGTGTTATTATAAAATGACGATTTTTTTTCTTGAACTTTATTTTGTTTAATAGTTCGTTTAAACGAAAGAGAGAGCGAAAAATAGACAGAGTGTTTAATTTATTTTCGTTTTAGCATATTAAGGCAGACACAAGCCCTGCAACATTGCAGCAATCTTATGGGGCTTTGTGGAGGTTGTGTGGGTGTCTGTGTGTGCAAGGAGATCAAGGGGTAATAGTATGAGAAGGATAAAGTGCTTATGGGTGGAAAATTAGAAAAAAAAGGTATGAGAATCGGAAAATGGACGGGTTGGCACGCAGTGGAGGGTTGGTAAACAAAACTTCCAATAAATAAAATAATTGATAAAAAAGGTATCTGTTCTGAGCTGTCCAAAGAGCAGATAAGAACGCAGCCACATGTTTGTGTTTTTTTTTTCGTTTGTTTCGGGGTTGAGGAGCAGGTTTTGGGTCGAGTGCGTACAGGACAGGGCTGCCGTGAGACGTGCTCATTAACCGTCACGAATGTGCTGGTTCTATTTTACAGGAAGGACGCATCATTCGAGCCGCCCCCTGTGGATCTCTTTATCAGAGCTTGGATATACTCTCTACGGACTGGGGGGAAAGCTTGCCTAGCGTTAAAAGGGAAGCAAATTTCTTACCGCTGGTCAGTACTGGTTTGGTTGTGTTTTGTACGTAACATTTACACAACTGTTAATAGCAATAAAACATACGGGCAGAGGGAGAGAGAGAGAGAGAGAGAGAGAGAGAGAGAGAGAGAGAGAGACAGCGAGGGGTTGATATGTAAAGTTGAATGTGGCGTTGATGAATTCTATGCGTATACGGTGTTTTGTACGGTACAAATCGAACAGGCTACCCTAAAATAAAGCTATACAGAGTACCAGCTATCCTTAAAATATTCGTATGTGTATATCCACTGCCACCAAAGATAGGAAAGGGGGGAGATTAATTTTAAACAATCGCACAGAATGGTCGATTCGCTACTACGTCAGATGGATGGATGCTTTTTCGTGGTGTTTGAGCGCGGCGCGCAGCTATGGGAATTTGTTGATTATACTTATTTTACTTATGGTCGCGGATGTAAAGCTAATAGGTACAAAATGGAGCTAATTACTAAAATACTAAAGATGGATAATGGATATAGGAAGAAACATGCAATTCTGACAGAATGGTTACGCTACGTACATGGGGATATTTGGACAGTTTGTCTGCTATCTGAACGATACAAGAAAGTACTGAGAATCTTATTTGAGTTGGGATTTGATACCACCGTTTCCCCGGCTATCAACAGACGGCTAGCGCGTCTATCCATTAGAACATCTAGACTGTTTGGTCGTAGAACGATTAGGATGACATATAAACCATAGGTTCGTTTCCACGTTACACAACCCAGCTCGGGACAGGGTCCTTTTCAGTGCTGCTCAACACTCAACTTCCCCGAAACAACGATTTCCCGACAGGCTGCTTTCTTCTTGCTCGCATATGTTAAACCAAAACAAAAGTTATTAAAACTTGCTCCTAAATTTCTAAAGGGGAATAAAGCGTAACTATTGGAATGATTAGATTTGCGAAAGGAGAAAAAACTATGATTCCAACACATTAAGAGAAACCCGATTCAAATGATGCAATAAATACTCATAACAAACCAAAACAGAAAATGCTTTTTCCCCACACTGTAACACAAGGAGCCCGTTATATATCTCATGTGATAAAATGGTTAACATAAAACGTGGTAAGACGGAACGGAAATTACAAACAATAAATAAAAGGTAAAGGGTGGTTTGCATGCAAGTTGCGTATTTTGTTTGCGCCGCACAATAAATATAAGATAAAAAAAAAACAGGAAATGAACGAATTTAATTTAAAAAAAAAGTTGGGCTAAACAATATCCCTAACCTAACCGTCACGTGAAAGAGACACGTTCGTTGTTGCAATACTATAACAAAGAGGGAAAGGTGTACGTATTGAGCGTGTGTTGGTGGTGTAGCGAAAGTATGAGGCTAAAAACTATTTAAATTAAATTAAAAAAATGTAACGGACAGACATACGGAAATTAAACGAATAATAAGTCCCGAATACAAATAAACAATTATATACTTAACTAGATAGGCGGGCATAAACTAGGAAAAGAAAGAAAAGGGAGAGAAACAACGGAGAGGAAGATAGAGAAAGAAAGAGAGAGAGAGAGAGAGAAACAAAAGGAACACAAATGGGTGGAGAAACTAAGATAATAATAATAAAAAACGTAAAACGCGCGCCGGGCAAACGTTGACTTTTATTTTCTCCTTAATAAAAGCTCTTCTGGCACGCACAACAATTAGGTGAGCGCGCGGGCGAGCAAAATAAACGTATTATGGCGATGATTTTAGGAAACCATTTTCTCTTCTTAAAACGAAAAAAAAAAAATGAAATCGATATTCATAAAGTTTCAAACGAAAACTAGAACAACACAAACTAATACTCATGTAAAGTCGTAAAAGGTTGGGCAGAGGGGAAAAAATAGGGCCGTGATTGTCATATGATGAGACTAAACAAACTGAAACAAATAGGTGGTAGTGTCGTTAAGATTACGGAGGGAGGCAATATGTTAGACTTTCTTTATGTTTATAAATAAAAAAAAAGTAGCGATGAGGGGACTTTGGATGAGTAGATTATATAAAATCACACACTCTTGAGCAAAAGAACACTTCTTCCTTCAGCGGCCCGAGCAGAGCAAAGCAGAAGTATCGATTTGCTCGGTTGCGTGTATATGGAGATGAAATCGGTTTGTGGAGGGGGTTGTAGTGGATAAAAGGGTTAATATAAGAAGTAATGTTACGTATTAATTGGCAACCGAGGGCACCACGGGTTGGAACGAATTACTCACCGTAATAATCGGTTGCGTGTGCTGCAAAATCCGGATTCAGTGCGGGGGTCAGCGTGTCAGAGCGGCATATGCAGGACGGAGGATTCAATGGTTTGCATCAACGGAAATACCGGAAACGAGGAGGGAACGAAACAGATGATTAGTTTAAAACCTATCACCAATGGGTTGAGGTATTTATTGTAATAAAAACTTCTTGTTGCACTATTGCTTCTAAAGAACGCGCGCTCCGGGCGTTCCTGTTGGTACGGTAGAAACAGGTTACAAGCTAACGACAACGACAACGAAAAATTGAAAACGCAAGGAGGAAGATAGAGGGAAGTTCCAAAGAGGTGTTTTGTGTCTATTCGAATCTAGTGGAAGGAGAAATTCTGGCTTTTGTTATGTCACTGTTTGCCAAACAATACCAAAATATATGCTTTAAATAATAAAACAAAAAAAGCTATGCTGCTAAGCCAATACCCAGAGCTAATGGTAGAGGAGATATAGAGCAGAGAACATTGCAACGACTAAGCGCAGAGATAAAACAAAATCATGAGTCAACACAAAGCTAAGCACTTATGGAAAACAGAAACAGAAAACAAGGATGCAAAAGCGTAAGGTATATGTTGTTCTGATCGTTATTACGAGAGAAAGAGATATGAACAAACTAAACACAAAAAAATGGTACCGATTCGGCTGACATTACTCTTTATTTTACTTTAATGTAACAAAGAGATACAAGTGGGAGTCAAGGAAGCCGGGAAGTGGAAAACAAGTACTTGATACTTATGAGCCGCATCGAAAGCTTAAAGGTTTCTGTTTGTGTCTATCACTTTTGTTTTTAAACTATATCGTCAAAGTTCGGTACGGGATAGATTGTTGCTATAGGCGTGTTTTGAAACTGTTTTTTGTGTGTGTAGAGAGAGCGAGAGAGATCACATCGATTATCATGCTTTACCTTTACGCGGTCTCCACCAATCCTCCATATATCCTGACAGAGGTGAGGAATGGCAAGAAAAAACTGTATTTGTTATTTTATTTCAATAAATGTTCCTCTGGGTTGTTGTGGGTTGTGGATGAGGCGCGGGTTTATGGAGCGAGGGGCTGTTGCCAGCTAAGAGTATGGGGCCGGGGCGGGGGTGGTGAGAGGGAGAGCTAAAGTTTTGTGAAAAGCTTAGCAAAAGCGCGCAGGTTTACCGGGAGACCGATTTCTCGGGAGCCAAGGAGAGAGTGACAGAGGTGACAGATAAACGATCTCGGGAGGCCAAATTTGCACTATGAATTTACACTAACGAGACAAAGCTTCGTTGCCTTTGAAACTGAAATTAGGTAGGTAAGCAATTATTTATTCTTTTGCCCATTTAGTTAACGACGAACACACGCGAAGAAAAAACAGGTTAACTGGTTGTTCCCTCATCCCTATCCCTAAAGGCTGTAATTAGAGACACTCGTTTTCCTGTACATCGGGACCGGGCGGGCTGGGTAGTTTTACATGTACTTATATAAATATATGCGAGTGTGAACAGGTATGTCAAACACATTTGGCGTTCATCGTATAATTATTTTTTTTAAATTATTATTTTGTTCGTTCTTAGCCTTAAACGCCTTAAACGGAAATGTTATCGCAATTACAGACTAAAAATTATGCAAACGGCAGAGGCGAGCGCATTGGTGGTAGTTCGATAAGACTGGTAACTAAGATAGTATTTTTAAATTGATCTTTAATCATGTCTGATTTTGTTTTTTTACGAGATAATTGATGATTGTTATTGAGCAAACTCTTTTTCGCTCACTATCCGAAATAGTCGCACCGCCGGGTTTGACATACCTAAATAGTCGCACACACCGGGAAGACCGATACGAGACTCGGAGAGAGGTGACGGGTTCGGGGCGTGGGGCTGGGGGTTCGGGGCGTGGGGCTGGGGGTTTGGGGTGGGTACACAAATAGGACACACCAAAACACTTACCGTCGCGCTCGTGTCCACCGGAGCTGTTCGTTTGCGTTTGCTTCGAGTAGACGACCGTCTCCTTCGGGGGAATGTTGGTGGCCTGTACGGATACCAGGCACAGGTTGACCGGCTTCTTGCGATAGCTGTCGGTCGTGAAATGGGGAAAAAGGTGTGTATATGTGTTAAGAGAGCTTTTCACATATGTAGTGTGAGGGAGAGCGCGGTCGTACCTCTGTCCATTAATGCTGGGCTGCAGGCTGGCGTCGGGCGTGTGGGTGGTGGACTGATCGGAGGTGGCCGAATTGACCGAGGACAGCGAGGACAGCACTTCGGACACGGGCGCCACACCCAGCGAAGAAAGCATCTCGTCCAGATCCCTGTGCGGAAAAGAGAAAAGAGAAAATTAAGACGTGTCTCCAAAAGTGTGGTAAACAGGGAGCGGGGCAACTCACTTCCTTGTGCTGGTCTCCGAATGGCCGAGCTTCCCTGCAGCCTCCTCCAGATCTTTCTGCTCCTTCTCCTTGCGCCGCCGGTCCTTCTCCTCGCGGAGGGCCTGCAGCTTGGCCTTCTTCCGCTCCAGCTCCGCCTTACGGTTCATCTTGGAAAGTTTTGCGAGTTGCTCTAATTGCTCCAGCTTTTACCGCTGGAAAACGGTGATGGAGAGAATTGAAAAAAAAGCTGTTAGTTTTTCTTCCCCGAGGTTTTCGGCACATGTAGGAAAAGGGAAAACCAAGCAAACAGTACACACAGAAAACGAAGAAAAAAACAAAAAATCCTAACGGCGCAGTGTGAATAGATTGTGTCTTCCAGAAAGCCGATGACGCCATTTTGTCATCGTTTTTCTTTTGCTTGATTTTAGGGGTGGTCGTAATTTCTTTTTGCCACGGCCGTAGCCAAAAGTAGTAGATGGATGAGGTGAGCGAACAGGGTGGGTGGTGTGTATAGTGTAGCAAAGAAGAAACGAAGAAGCGAAGAAAAGCGTATGGCAAAAATGGTTAGACACGTATATATGTGTGTAATGCGTGCGTGTGGCTGCGATAGTATGTGTAGATGTTAGAGCTGCTGTTAGTCTGAAGCAATGCAATGCTTTGCTCAATCTGGGACTCACATTTTCTGTTCCACCACGAGAAGAAAAAGGTTTAATTATTATTCTTAAATGCTTGTTATGAGTGATTATGCGATTAGTGACTACCAATGAGGTGAGGTGAGGGGGGGGTTTGGTTTTCTTTAAAGTTGGGACAATTGCGTATGTTGCCTCTTTTGCTACTTTCTTGCTTTCGCTGCCGTCCGGGCTGCGATACGAACGGGAAAGCACAAACTTGCGACCGCAATAAATATGTTTCGGGCGGGGTAGTAGTAACCGTGGGTTGGGGTTACAAAGGGAGATGGGTGCTCTTCCTTTTTTTTTTTCTTTTGGGGGCCCGTTTCCGGTGACACTTTTCCTCAACCTTTCGTAGCAAGCAAAGTTAATATTACTTCTGAGATCATCGAAGACGGATGCGTCATTTGTTGATAGGATGTAGGGTTAGGGGGGCTAGGATGTGGGGAAGGACACCAAAGACGGCAATGAGCACGGGAGAGACGATACACCTAGGCGGTTGGTTGGTTGTGGTTCTTGATTGTTAGAGTTCACTACAGGGGACGTTCGTTATTGTTCCACGCCTGTGGCGTGCGGTTTGTTGACAACGGAAAGAAAATTTGCTGGATGTTTTCAGTACCCGAGCTGGTGAAGAAAATTTCGGGTGATCGCGCACTTTCACCTGGGCACGTCTGCACTTTTCAGGAGAATTTGCACCCGCAGTCGCACGCACGCAAACTGCTCACTGCACCACCTTCTCCGAATGTACGCGGCAGCACGGATAAACGGGAACATAGACCAATTTTGACGTTCGTGATGTCAGAGCGTATATACCAATTAGTTCAGGGACGGTGGGCAAATTGATCTGCACAGTGCTTTGCAGAGAACTGTAGCAAAAGGCAGCATTTTGGTTTAAAGTGGACAAATATGCGTATATGCGAGCTATGCGGTTTCTCCCCTGTTCCGAAAAATCGTGTACCTCGAGGACAGCCTGTATTCCGAAAAATGCGAGATATAAACTGCATTTGGTATTTTGAGGTAATCTTCATGGTTCCTCAATGTAATAATTTAAACTAATGTTTTAACCAGTTCTAGCTATGCATTTAAGCAGCTAATATTCTCGAATTTATATGTTTCGTTAATCAAAGAGAAAGTATGGTACGGGTTCAAAAGTTCCTGAAAACTTGCATGCAATTGAAACAATATTTTCACGCAACTTTTTCGGTTGACAATCATGTATTTTGTGAATATGCTTTCAAATAAAATTGGATTCATTTTCATGAAAAAACTATCATATGTAAATATAACTGTTGCAACAGTTTTTCCAGGTTAAGCAGGTTTTTTCAATACATTACAACAACAAAGTTGTATAATATGCGAACTGGCCTGCACGCTAGGTAAAAAAATATACAATTTAACATGTTCGCTTGAAAGAACTCATCAGAAACCTCTCTCGATTATATTTTGCAGTGAATCAAAACACGTACTTTAATTTCCAACCGTAGCTTATAGCCACATTCAAATGGTAGCTCTGCTTCTACTTTGCCGCGCTGGGAACGGATGCTGAGAGAAGTGAACCCAGCACTATAGCCCCTTTGCCACTGCCAAATCGCGTTCGCCTGTGTGCGTAACTGTCAGGAAAGGGTGTAGGGTGGAGGGAGGCTCTTGTTTGTAGAAAATCACCCCCGAGAGAGAGAGAGGCTAAAAGGAAGGAAAGCAAGCAACGGGTAGCAGTAGCAAAAAAAAACAGGCAAAAGAAAGAAGGTTCACCCGTGAAGCGAGAGCGTGTGTGTTCCGATTCGTCTCGGCAGTCCGAAAATAAAGACTGAAAATTCCTGTGCCCAGCCCAGCGATCGCGAATCGAACCTGAGCAGCGGCAGCTAGAAGAGAAAAAAAAGGAACAGCCACATACGGACGGATCACGGGAGTCGGAGACAAACAGTAAAACAAAAAGCCTACCCTGCACACCCAGCCCGTTTCGTGGTGTACTTAAGCTGGTGGGAAGCAGCGGAGCATCCGTGTGTGTGTGAGTGTGTCGCACCCGCCCCATCCCATCCTTCGACCGCTGGTGCTCGGGTGGTGCGCACACGAATGATTACACGACCCAGGGCCCACCGTCCGGCCTCGGAACGCGTACGACGACTCATCGACGTCGCCGAAAAGGCATTGACTCGCTTCTGTGGCGCAGTGTAAGGAGGTCCCCGTGGACCCACGGAAGTCTGTGTGTGTGTGTGTGTGTCGATATTGCCCCCCATCGCCAGCAGGAGTGCCCTCGCACGCGCCAATAGGATATGGCATCGGTCTCTCGGAAGCTGCCGTCTAAACTATGTGAGTGTGGTGCAGTGGGTGGGTGGATGGTAGGAGAGGGGTTTAGTTTGTGTCGAATGCCCATCTGTTCGCAAAAGCGTGTCCTTCGCCGTCACAGTGCGACCGTTCGTCCCGCTTTCTTTGTAGCGCGGTCCCACATGGATGGTGTGAACGCAGGAGAAAAACCGGAAATGGTGGAAAATGTCTCGCCCGACCCCAGCCACGATCAACCCGTTCGTTCCCCTTGTACTCCTATCAAACTGTTCTGCTCATCTCCCCCCACCAGTCGCAGCCCCAGCAGGGCTGTCGCGGAAATTTGCCCTGAGAACGCAACATAAATACGACAATCTACCTCAACCGGTCCCACCGCGTCGCCACCCACCCGCGGTTGTGTGACTGGGTGCTGCCCTCTCCCCCCTCCTTCATCACGCGAATCGTCCGCCCGCTCGAACGGAGATGGAGACTGTGTGTTGGTGCAGCGCACCAAGGTTATTGTGCCTGTGTACCAAATTAGGCATACTGCTTCGTACTAGTGATGGGAAAAAGATGATTTTTTTTTGCCGGAATCGATACGACAATTGCTGGAATCGATTCTCAAGAGCAGGTCTATAATCATCTTCCATATCCAATTCCATTTTTGAACAATGCTAAATTTAACATTACTAAAAATGATGTCTGATTCTGGAACTAATTTTTTAATTCAAAATTCTATGCCGAGCTCGGAACCGGATTCGGTTAGTTCCGATTCCGAGCTCCCATCGCTGGGTTGTACTGCGGTCAACGCTGCTGCTCCTACTTTTCGACGGAAACCCTTCCCACACGACCACAGCCCGGAATCGTCTCGTTGTCCTTACATTTTTGTTTACTCATTTGTGTACAAGAATTAACATTACTTTCCTTTCGCATCTCCCCTCCCCAACGCAGATGCTATACAAGCCCATAGTAGCAAAGTAACATGTCTGGATATTGGCGAGACGGGTCGCGTCCTAGTGACCGGAGGACAGGATCGAAACATCAAGCTGTGGACGTTCGGTGACGAGAAGTGTTTTATGGTAAGCGAGATGTCGGGGAGTACCTTTATTGTTAAAATTCAAACTTAATACCATTTCTCCCACCCTTGCAGACGCTGCCCGGCCACAACTCGTCGATCGATTGCGTAAAATTTGCGTACTCCGATGACTTTGTCTACTCGGCGGACGATACCGGCGTGATCAAGCGCTGGAATCTGAACGCCTCCGACTCGATCTCGCTGTTCGGGCACATGAAGAGCGTCCGGACGCTCGACTTTTACCCGTACAGCGACACGTACCTGGTGTCCGGCAGCAACGACACCTCGATCCGGCTGTGGGACGTGCGGGAGAAGGTGTGCATCAAGCGGTACCGGGGCCACATGTCGCATGTGAGCTCGGTCAAGTTCTCACCGGACGGTTCATGGATCGCTTCGGCCGGTGCGGAAGGTAAGCTTGTGGGAGATTTATGGTAACATTGTTAGACGAACAAGGGAGTTTGGTTATTTGATTTTTGTACAATCTGGCAAACGTTTCATTTTGAACCGTCATCAACGGAATTTATTTTTCATTTTTCTGGAATGTGAAGAACAATCTGTGAAGGAGTTTTGCGTTTCAGGTGTTATGTTGAGCATTAACAGAATAATAATTTGCCTTATTCGCTCGATGTATATGGAATAATGAAAAACGGGTTCGATCGCAGTGAACCTTGATCCCTCCAGTAAGGTCAGGGTGTAAGAAAATCTTGCAGGAGCACGCACTAAGACCTTTAGCTTTTAACTCAGGATACATCCTTGAGACAACAATTTCAGATAAATATTATGTTAGGCTAGTTTGTCAGCATGTGTTGTTCGTCCAGCATCGCCAATACGGAGATAAAAAAAAAAGTTGTTCGTTCATACAATTTGGCAACAAATGTTGGTGCTATATTTTCATAGACCCGTGCCAAAGTTAAAAATCATCGAATTGTGTCTGGTGATGGGTTTATTACGATAATCTAGGGACATGCCTCATCACCGACACATGTCTATATTCATGACGTGAAGATCATTTGGTAGGATTAGCTAGGTTTGAAATACTATGAGTTGCTACAACAGAACGATTACAGAAAGGGCCTATGCATAACGATTCGAATTGATTGAACCGTTTGAGTCGATTTTATAAGAAAAACGATTGCAATGCTCCTCGTATATTCAGTCATAAGAAGTGTACTAAAATACTGTACAACATATCTAATCAATTTTTTGTTATGTTAATATTTTTGTATCGATATTTTTGTTCCACAGGAAGCGTCATTATATGGGATATTCGAATGAGCAAGCTGTTTATGGAGTTTACCGAGCGGCAGACACCCGCCACCTGCGTGAAGTACCATCCGACCGATCTGCTGATGGCTGCCGGCCGCAGCGACGGTACGGTCGACCTGTACGATCTCGAGAAGAAGCAACTGATCACACAAACACCCGCCCAGCACATACCGGGCGGGACCGGAGCGCCCGTGCGGTGCGTCACGTTCGACGAGAGCGGCAAGTGTCTGTTCGTCGGTACGGGCGCCGGTATAACCGTGGTAGGCTGGGAACCGGACCGCGAGTACGACCGGATCGATTCGAACTGGACGCAGCTGGGCGACATGAAGATTGCGGGCTCGAAGCTGCTGTTCGGCACGTACGAGGAAGCATCCGTGGCGATCCATGCCGTGCCGCTTGGTCATCTGCGCGCGTTCTACAATCCGGCCAACCAGCCGCAAACCTTCAACCACAATCAAACGTCACGCAAAAGCTTTAGCAGGGGAAGCGGCAAGGTGCGGTTGTCGATCGGAGCGGGTGGGGCCGGTGCCGGTACCACCGCTGGCCACTCGCCGGACGGTGGTCAGGATGGGGAGGCGGGCAGCGGCAATGGCGGTGGCATGTCGCCGAATTTGAACATCGAAATGATCGACGAAGAGGACCCGACCGCGTACGGCAGTGCGTTTGAGTTCGATTTGCCGCCGGCCGGCAAAGGATCGCTCGATGCGCTGGGCAACGGAGCGGGTGGTAGTGGAGCTGCCGGCGTACCAGGATTTCCGGCGGCGCCGACAGGCGAGCTGTGTGGGACGGCGGCTGGTCCGCTCGTAAACAGCCACTATGCGGTGCGCGAAGAGATGCAGATGTACGATCTGAACACGCTCGACTACTACCCGCTGCCGAAGGGCATGGTGCCGGAGGTGGAAAAGGAAGACTTCCCGGTGAACAATGCGCAACCGCCCGACTACGCACCCAAGAGTGCCAGCCAACCGGCAACCGGGTATGTGAACGGGAATGCCGGCAGTGGTACCGGTGCAACCGCGACAGGGAAAGTCACCAGCCGGGTAGGATCGTCCGGACGGGTGTCCGGCGGTGCAGAGCAGCGGCGCCCTGGCAGCATTCACGGTGGCGTCGGGCATAGCCGCTCGGCCGGGAATCTGGTCCGACGGCTGGCCACCTCGAAGAGCACGCTCGAGATCAACAAGCTCCCTGCAGACGAGACGGTTACGTTCAAGAAGCCGATCAGCCGGGGCAGCTCCCCGATCCGGCACCAGCACGGCCATGCGCCCCCGTACCACCTCGGGTCCGGGTCGAGTTCGAGCAAGATTCAGCGCAGCGAAAGCAGCGCCCAGATCACCACTAGCGCCGCGCTACGCAACGGTACGGGTGGTGGGCCGGAGCGGACGCGGGCACAGCACAACGCCAACATTAAGGTGCAGATCGTCACCAAGCCGGTGCGGTCGAAAACCTCGCTGGATATTCGCCATCACGGAGGTGCCGGTGGCCATCGGGCTGCTGGCGCTGCTTCCGGTCCCGCGAGTGGCCTTTACGGTGCGCAGCGTGGCAGCATCAACCCGGCAGCGGACGGGATGCTCGAGTACGGCAGTGCCGCGGGCAGTGTCAACGCCCTGATGCTGGACCAAACGACCGCCTCCACCATACTGCGGTACGGAGCGGGCGGTGGTCACGAAAGCTCGAGCATGGAGTACGAGATACAGGTGTTGCGGAGCGAGCACGACACCACACTGCAGGCGCTCTGCAACCGCACCGCGCTGCTGTCCGCCATCCGCAACTACACCAAGTCGGGCGATGTGACCGGGGCGCTCAAGGTGGCGGTGCGGATGAACGATCAGCACATACTGGTCGACGTGCTGGGCGCGATTCTGGAGAAAACGTAAGCTGCTAACCAACTAATCGTACCATGTGGTTCATCAGCTCTGTCACTAATCTCCCTCTGATCTTTTGCTCTGTTTAACCCGTTTTCCTACAGCTCTCAGTGGACGCTTGATATGTGCGTGCTCTTGCTGCCAAAAGTGTACGATCTGCTACAAAGCGAGTATAAATTGTAAGTACAGTATTTCAATATATTTTTCCCTTACCGAGTGTTTTCACCTGCACGATTCCTACAGTGGAAAGATCACCAAAAGGCGTTTTTTTGTTTCTTTAGATGGCACAGAAAACTGTTTGTGTTTGCTCCTTATTTTATACAGTTGACAGATTTTATGTATCAACAAAAAAAGTATTATCGTGCAATCAAAAAAAAAAAAACACTTCATAAACGTAACATAAAGTCTTGAAAGCATTTCAACTGCATTAATGATCCGTAAGCTTGAAAATTTAATAACATGGAATTAACAATGTATTCCAGTTTATCATAAACATGCAATTCTGTGACAACTGTGTCCGGTATGGTAAAGGGGTTGTATCGAAGCTTGTATCGTAATCCATTTTATGGCAACTGCTTTATGGCTGCTTACAAATTTTCTTGATCGCGTTGGGATTCAACAGATTTAACGTTAATGGAATTAACGAATGTTTAATAGGAAATTCAAAAATCGTTTGGAGGAACACCCGTGTTCCCTGTAAAACAATATCACGCAAGAAACAACACTAACTTCAACATATTTACATTAAATTAATTCCATCATGTATATATGCGTTAACTTTTCTCAAAATTGTATGTATAGCTTAAAAATTCATAACAATATGGCTATCCTGATTAAAGCGATTCACCTCCAATTCAAACTAGAAATCCGACGTTCCAATTCAATTGCAACCTCCAATTAGAATAGTTCTATTTGGCAATGATGAATGTTGGTTGTTTGTCTGTCACCAGGAAAAAAATCATCATACTGAAGTTGATATGAAATTGCAAACCTCATGCATGCTCTCATTCAATCAATCGGTTTACTTTCTCTCTCTTAATAGACCCGCGCTGACCCATGCTGAGTTTCTTATCTTTATATATGTTCAAGGGATTCTAAATATAAAATTGGATTATCGATTACCAATGACCGATCAGTGCGAGTTTTCATTTTGTGTCTCTTTTTTTCATGTATATTTTGGGAGACCATTTGTCATTGTAGTAGCAACAATTAAACACAACTGTTGATATTAAACATGTTGAAGAAATGGTTTATTGAAAAGCTTTGCCCTGAAAGAATCAGTGGGTTGTTCCCATATTTACAGTATTGGACAAATAAGTGATTCTTTGATCAAATATACATTAGATAAGAAATTTGACCCTTGAATCGCCTAACTTTGTTTGCTGAATGTAGAATATTAAACACTGCGAATAGCGAAATCAGCAGGTCATTGAATTAAATAATAAAATAAATCTTTAAATTTTTCTTGATTCCGTTAGAATGGTCAGGCCGTAGTGCTACCTGCACATTTTTTTCATAACAAAACAAATGTTATTTGTCTCTAAATCGTATTTTTATATCAATATTTTTTATGTTTTTTGTTTGTTTTGTGTTATAGAAGTATTTATACAATTAACACATATTACGCATTTTTTCCGTTGGAGTCTCTTACGCGTTTGACGAAAAACTTATTATTTATCTTCGGAATGCTCTTTTTCGCATACAGTATGGGATAAATGAAATCCTTAGTTTTTAGCAGCTAATAAAAAACTATTATATGGCAATAGTTAATTAAAATAAAACATATCGCTTTATAGCATCAATCTCGCTTTTTTTATTAGAAGATGGATATTAAAATGAATCGCTTATCTACCTCTCTCAAACACACATTACACAAATACACAAAATTAAAGAACACATAAAGATGGGGAAAAAAGTACCAGAAAGCTAACAATTTGATCAAGTACACTTATGACCTACTTTTGATATGAATTTTTGCTCGTAATAAAAGGTTATATTTGGTGAACGTTTAAAGAGACTTAAAGTAACTAGGTGAAGGTATTTAGGTATTCGTAGGCAGGTAAAATTAACTAATCGTTGGCATGGAATGAAACAAATGTCAAAATAA